>CAJNDS010001890.1:1512500-1564533 GCA_905221605.1 Symbiodinium natans
ACCGTGCTGCGGTTTTTGTTGAAAACAAACTCACAAACGGATTTCAGAATAGCCATGAATAGCTTGCTGCTTAAAAAGAAGAACGAAAAGAAACATCCGGCATAGAGATTTCGTGTCCCAGGAGCCCCTCAGAGAGGCTAGCCAGGCGAGAGCAGATTGCGCGTTGCAAGCGTTGCAAGCGTTGCACGAGCTTCGTCAGCTGCGCCTTTGCTCCTGGCCTAGGGTTATGGACCGGACAGTTGGCGCCGCGGCGACAGGCGCGGACACCGCGTGATATCTATGAGTTTTTACTTTTCGCGGTTTCGAAGGCGGCGGTGTCTAGAGACGGCCCAAGCCTGACCTTAAGTCAGGTACCCGTAGCACAGATCATCAATGAGGATCTGGCAAAATGAGAACTTCCTAGATTCCTAGCCATCGAATTATCGCTCTGGACAGGAGGTGGCACCCGGATCAGAAATCATGATCTCAGAGTAGGAATAGCCTCCGCATCATGCGTACTACCACACGATACTGCGACGATACGCAGTGGAGAATCCCAATTCATAGAAGCTTGACGCACTGCGAAGCACCAACCACGAATCCAACAAAGGTCACAAGACGGAGACACAATCGTGTTTTTGCGAATGGGTGCTTTGTGCTGTGTTTTGCTGAGCTGTGAGCCAAGCATAGCCAAGCCTGGGGAGCAGGTGCAGCGTATGGTCAAACTCGGCCCAGCGCTGGCCGGGGGCACCCGGGCGCACCGGAGCCGTGGGAGTAGAGCAGTGAGCGGAGAGGCGAACAAGAGCCGAGTGGGTTGGGGCAGGGCATGCTTTCGAACTTCATATATCGTGATTTGAGGGGATTTGCGCTTTAAAGTGAGGTGTGACGGGGAGGTGGTGAACCTGGCCGAGCAGGACTTTGCTTTCAGCGGGACACGGTGTAGTTACAGGGCTGTTTCTTGATGGGCGGGGGCGGCGGGGGGGGGGGGGGTCGGTAGGGTCGGTTTGGTTGCGTTTGAATCGTGGGGGAGCGGGGGGGAGGGGCGCGTTTCACGCGTTTCACGCACTTGGAAGTGGGGACCCCGGGAGGCCACAGAGAAGATCCCGCGCGGCAGCGTGGAGGTGGCCTTCGAGCTCGGCCGAAAGCACCTCGCATGCGCTGCGCAGAGAGCACAAGACTGTCAGCACGGAAGCGAGTCAGAGCTGTTGTGAAACGTTTTCCTAAACGGATGAAAAGGCGAGCAAGAGAGAGTCGGGGTCAAATTTCTGCCACCATTTCCCCTCCAAACGCCACAATGGGAGTTCTTCATAGTTCTTCTCCTGAAAGCATCCGAAAAAGGGCGAGAGTGAGAGTAGGAAACGAGGCCCCTGCGTATGATATATTTATATATACATATTGTGAAGAACGCGCTGCATTCTTGCTAGCTGCACTCACGCTTTCTCCCTTTGCAGGCTCCTCAAGGGAATGGGCCTGCTTGAGCTAGAGCCGGATGGCACTCTAGAGGCAAGAAAAGGCCTCTTGAACGCGCATTGCGCTGTAGGACCTTGTGAGCCTGCAACCGAAGATCCTTAAGCCTCCGATCTTCAATTTGGTAGCGAGAGCCTTTACTGGCTCCGGTTCCCGACCGCAGCCCTGGCGCTGCCTCTTCTGCCTTTTTTTGTTGGTTTGCTTCTTATCTAGCTTCTCTCTTCCTGCTTCATTTTCCATTCTGTTTCCCTTTTCTCCATCGCCCCCATCCCCTGCTGGGCGCCACTTCCAAGGTGCATGCGCGCGCGCTTCCAAGGTGCACGCGCCGTCTGTGTCCAAGGTGCACGCGCAACGTTGGGGACCTGCGCAGGGCCGAGTGTTCTTGTACCCTGAAGCCTCAAAACCCTAAACCCTAAACCCTAAAACCCCCTAAACCCTAAACCCTAAACCCTAAAATCTCCTAAACCCTAAACCCTAAATCCTAAACCCTAAAACCCCCTAAACCCTAAACCCCTAAACCCTAAACCCTAAACCCTAAACCCTAAAACCCCCTAAAAAGACGTGTGTGCGGCCTGGACGCGGGAAAGACCGTGATTTGCTGTGTGCGCCTTGGACGCGGACATGCGTGCGGCTTGAACGGTCCGGCCCCCCTGCTCCCATCTTTACTTTACTGTTGTCCTTAATTATTCAGGAGGCAAAGGAAAGGAAGAAGGACCAGGAAGAAGAACATAAAGGAGAAAGAGAACGACGACAAGAGAGAAGGAGGAGTTGTCCTGGTCCCTTGCTACCTCCTTTCTCCCGCTCATTTCGCCATGTTTTTTCTCTTCGCTGTTCCCTTTCAAAGGTGCCAAGGCAGGAGGAGAGGGGAAAGGAGTGAGAGAGAGCGAGAGAAAGAAAGAAGAGGGAGAGAGAAAGAGGGAGTAGGACAGAAAGAGAAAAACAGCGACACAACAGGAGCGAGTGAGACAGAAGGAAGAGGAAAGGATTCCTTATTTCATTAGATAGGAAGATGAAAGTTTAGAGGAGCAGTCTTCTCCTCGCGCTCCTTCCTTGCTTCCTGCCTCACCTGTTTTCCAATCTCTGTTCTGTTTCCCTATTCTTGTCAAAGCGGCTCGTAACACCTGCAAATTGTTGAAAAAAGCGGTCACAAGAAGTGTAGCGTGATCCAGCTTTGACGAAACTGTGTCGTTTTTCCTCTTGTGTGAGTAATTGTCGCAATTGTGTAAGTTGCTATTGGAAGCGACATGGCGATTCAACTGCAGCATTGTGTTGTTGTTGTTGTTGTTGTTGTTGTTGTTGTTGTTGTTGTTGTTGTTGTTGTTGTTGTTGTTGTTGTTGTTGTTGTTGTTGTTGTTGTTGTTGTTGTTGTTGTTGTTGTTGTTGTTGTTGTTGTTGTTGTTATTCTTCTTCTTGTTGTTCTTGTTATTGTTCTTGTTTTTGTTCTTCTTCTTGTTGTTGTTGCTGCTGCCGCTGCTGCTGCTGCTGCCGCTGCTGCTGCTGCTGTTGTTGTTGTTGTTGGTGGTGGTGGTGGTGTGGTTGTTGTTGTTGTTGGTGGTGTGGTTGTGGTTGTGGTTGTGGTTGTTGTTGTGGTTGTTGTTGTTGTTGTTGCTGTTGTTGTTGTTGGTGGTGGGGTGGAAGCACTACCAGCTCAAGCCGCCCGCGCATGGTAGCTGTCGAACCGGCCAAGGCCCCGAACTTCATCTCTTTAACAGTTTTCGGGGCCCTCTAACATCTCAAGGCTTTCTAGCTCTTGCCAGCTGATGGTCACTTTGAGGCTCTAGCCTCAAGCGTTTTTGAGATTCTGCCGCAGACAGCATATCCACGAGCTGGCCCGGTCCCAATTCCGGGGGGAGAAATAGGATCGTCTTAGACTGCATCCATCACTCCTAAGTGTGAGGGTTCTCGTCTTTCCGCAGGACGAGGGGAGTCTGATCGTGCTTCGGCACTTCAGGCAAAACAAGCGGATGGCAGAGGGTAGAATTCGTAAACATTCCTATCGTCGGGCCTGTCACCGAGCCTTAAGGGACGGTTGCGCAGTACCATATCGCGAGATCAACTTGCCTCTAAGCCAGGCACAGGCAAGCGCAGGCATAGCTGCACCCAGTGTAATCCATGAGACACAAGAAAAAATGCATGCTCAATTTGTACCGCAGCTCCCTCTCAGGCAGCCGCGAAGGCGTCACCCTAGAGGCGGTCGTGAAGCCAAACCATTGCGAGTTTTCTCGTGGAACGCAGGTGGACTCAGCCAACAATTGTGGGCAGAGTTCAAAGAGTGGCTGCAACATCAGCAGGACCTGGATGTTATTTTCATCCAGGAAACTCACTGGACAACATCCTCCCAATTTAAAGTGCATGGCTGGACAGCCGTTTCAGGCGGGCTACCGGATGAAGAGCTCGTGAGGTCTCCTCCCGCTCAAACATCCCAGCCACCTGAACAGCCAAAGCACAGGCGCTCTGCAGGTGTACTCACTCTACTATCACCAAGCATAGACTCTGCAACACTGCGATGGCAGGATCTACACCCAGGCCGTGCTCAAGAGGTTCACTGCGAAGTCAGAGGCCAGCCAGTGCTCCTGCTAAACTGCTATCAGTACACCAAGCAGCGAGGCATGACGGAGCAAGACCACTATGCCACTCAGAGCAAAGTTCTTTCCTCCCTAAGCAAGTCCCTTTCTAACTCGTCACAGCGCACGCTTCCGGTGCTAGCGGGGGATTTCAATTCTTCCCTAAAACCAAATCCCCCCTTCGTAGGGGGAGTAGTGCCAGCGGGCTCTTCCAAGCAGAAGCCGGTTCAGAAGCAGTTCCAGAAGTTTCTCCAGCGAAACTCACTCGTCGCGCTAAACACATGGCAGGGGCGTAAGGCAAACACCTTCACCTCGCCACAGGGCAGCTCTCAGATTGACTTTATCTTAACTACCAATTTCTACGCTGCTCAACTAGCCCGAAAGGTATGCGTTCTCAAGGACTATAAGCTGGGAGCATGGAGGAAAGGAGGCAAACATATGCCACTTCGGACGGCAATACCTCTGAAGAAGGTCTGGAGACGACCGTTCTCGACCAAAACTCAGCCAGTAGTCTCCTGCAAACAAAAGTCCTTATTGGCTCAACACGTTAGACAAAACACCCCTCTTGCTCAAACCCTGCGGGATCAAGTTGCACAGGAAGTAGACAAACTTCGAACGCAGAAAAAGGGAGAGCCTCTTCACCCTGATGAGGTCAACGAACTTCTTCTCGAACACGCCAAGACCTTCCAGACGAGGGACCCGGAAGTAAGCTGTGCAGATGCAGTCCCAACAGCACAGCCTCTATGGCAGCTTCATAATCAACGACAGACTGCACTACGGAACCTAAAAAGGGAGTCTGACGTCATAGGCAAGATGGCTCGTCCCGAGCACTGTAAAAAGGCTCAGCGTTCACTAGATGAAGCAGCCAAGGCACATGCCAGCCAGATCAAACAACAGGCCCGAGAAAGGACTCACCGCGCTCTAACAGAGATCTCTGAGAAAGTCAAAAGAGATCCGCGCGCGGCATATCGCTCCCTAAAACATGTAGCCCCTTGGTCTCCTGCGCCTAGAGTATGCCTCAGGTCACCAGATGGCCGAATCCTCACCGAGTCTGAGGGGCTGGCTGAGCTGAAGAGACATAGTCTCTCCATCTTTTCCTCGCATCCCCCTCTAGCCAGTGGAGAAGGCCATCCCCGACCCAGGCTGGACAGAACCAGTCTGTCAAAAGGAATAGCCTCTATAAAGCCGGAAAAGGCAGTACCCCAGGGCTCCGCCCCAGCATCAATGTATCGCCTCTGTGCTTCAACTGTTGCAGATTACCTGGAGGCTGTGCCTCTGCCCCTCGCTCCAACCCCTCCGGCGTGCGAGGTCACCTCCTGCCAGGGAAGAGCGATTCTCAGCCTGGCACAGCACCACTAAATCCGGCCGAGCTGCCCTCGCTGCCCATGACGGCCAAATCAGCAGACCTAAGCTTCATACCGAAGCCCTCTAAGCCTGCCAAACCGGAAAACCTAAGACCGCTCGGCATCATTAGACCAGACGGAAAAGGAATAGCCTCAGAAGCTAGGAGACGGTTGGACCCCCTATTTAAGAAGGCTCACTTTGCTTCCCCTCAATTTGCCTACATTCCAGGACGCGGGATAGCAGACGCTCAACTTCGGGTGATTGGCCATGCAAGGCGTGTCCGTGCTATGCTTCGCTCCCGAGCACCAGACAGGTTCTGCGCTTCCAAGAGTAGGAAGGGAAAACCAGATTTGATCGGGGGCTTCACCTTGATTCTCACTAGACCTTTCTCAAGCCTTTGACAAAACTAGCAGAGAAGCTCTCCTGCGTTCACTAACAACCTACGGAGCCTCACCAGAGGACGTTGAGCTAGTGGCATCGCTTCATAGGGAAGCCCAGTATAACTTGCGGTATGGCAGAAGCCAGGACACCGTAACCTCAACCAGAGGTATCAAACAGGGCTGCAAACTAGCCCCTTCGCTTTTCTCCCTCGTCATAACGGAGGCATTCCGGCTAATGGCCACTCACATAGGGTTCCCTCCAATACAACAGTTCCTCACAGGATTTGCGGATGACCTCGTCATTCACCGGGACATCCACAACTGGTCAGACCTCTATGCAGCTCATGACATGGTAAGACTGCTACTGCACTATCTGCAAGAGGCCGTCCCAACGGTGGCAAACGTCTTTGCCATTCAAATCAGGGTGGCCTCGGCAGTCAATCCCCTGGACTTCCCCAGGTCTCCTACGCCGAGTGAGGTCTCCTCCTGGCGGGGAGACTCGGGCCCACCGAAGTACCTTCTCTTTCAACAGGCATACGGCATCATGGTGGAAAAAGTCCAGCCGCTGGACAACCTTCCAGCCCATCTACGTCCCAACATGGACGAGAGCTATCTGTTGATTCTCCTGGTTCTGAAGTCGGCACTCCTGGGCTACTATGTACGCGATTGCGGATGGGGCAATCTAGGCAGGAGAATTTCGCCAGAATCAAGCACTGACCTACCCTTCTTCCTCGCCCTTGACACGTCGGCCTGGCACACACGTGACCCTCCCCTTCCTCATCAAGCCACAACTTCTACGGCAGATCACGTCCGAGGACTCTTCTCGGCTCTCGAGTACTTAGCAGAGGACAAGCCGGCCATCAAGGCAGCCAAACAAGCTTTCACGCACCATCATCGCCAGGTCCCTCCTCTTGTACAGCACTTCTACTCCCTGCTCAGAAATCCAGCAGGGAGGGAGAAAGCAGAGAGAATTTTCAGAGACACATCTATAGCACTCTCGGCTGAAGTTTGGGACGCCTTCACCTAACTTCCATTCTGCAGGCCTTTCGTGTGAGGTCCCCTCCTGAAAAGGTCGGCCGGTAAAAGAAACTGGCATAAGCACACTGTTCAGGATCTTGACCCTTGTTAGGGAAGGGACAAAACCGGCTGACTGCCTCCAATGCAAAGCCTACTACTGCTTTCAGCTGTGCAAGTTCGTCACGCGCTGCACGTCTTGCACCGCTCAGGCCAAACCAACCTATGGGCTCAGCACTCAGTCAGGGTGTCTCTCTACTTGAGCGTTTGAATTCTGCTGCTCGCAACAATACTCATGCACGTGACTCCAGTCAATTTGACTCATGTCGCGTGAGGTCTCCTCCTGACAGCTTCTCTCATAGGCATTACTCACATTGTCTGCCTTTCTTCCTCGATATCATTTATCATTAGCACAAGAAAGAGAATTAGCATTCGCTGCACCGTTTATAAGACTTCGAGGTCCTGAACACAGCGTTTGTCTTGAACGAAATGGCCTCTTCAGAATGCAGGATCCGGGCCCACGGTGCAAATTCACTCCCTCGATCACGGACGAAAAAGCCATGGATGACATCCATGCACAGACCCAGGAGGCCTACTACAATAGAGCGCACTGGACAACGCAAGACCATAGACTAGCGTCGGAGTGGCGCACTCTCATGGCCGATCACCCGGATCATTCCTTTCCAAACTCAGTTGCCTACTGGCCGAAATGGGACTCCACGGCGGTGTTCAGAGATGACTACTGCACGATCTTGCTAGGCACCCAACGCACAGCTCTCGATATTCCTGAACTCAAAGCGTACCAGGTCGACATCATCGTGACTCTCAATGCTTCATCGCGCTTCAGGGAGGGCTGCGCGACCGACGCTGACTGGCAGTTCATGTACCAAATGGAGGGCATCACCAACTTGCGCTACCACCTCTCGGACACGCGAATCTCGCGCACCGACCAGGGCTTCCATGATGTGGTGGCAGATTTGGCCAAGACCTGGATCAGAATGATTGACGAAATTGAAGCTCAGGAGTGCAGCCGCACAAAACCGATAGTCATCATGTTTCACTGCCTCGCGGGCATCAATCGATCAACTTCGGCTCTATGCGCTTACTTGATTGTTCGCTACCACCTCACGGCTCAGCAAGCGATAGCGATTCTACATTCAGCGAGGCCTGGGCAACGCTACTGGCAAGAAAGAGACCAGTTCCCTCTCGCGCTACACTGGCTCTCCAGAGAATGCAAGAAATCCGTTCTGGGGTACCTATGTATGGCCTGTGGCGACTCCTTCAGGCCCACGCCTGACGATGACCTTCAGGACATGGATGATTTCGACGAGTGAGGTCCCCTCCTGTCGGACACGGTTTCAAACATATACTTGAGGTCCTGGAACTGACATAGAGAGCCCTCTGAGAAAACAAGCGCCTTACTTACTTGAACACCCCAGCACTCCTCTCCTTGTTGGCAGAGCTCTCTTTTTCCTCCGGCTTTCGCCCAGGTCTACCAACGCTATCACTCAGCACTGGACTATCAGTCCCAGCCTCAACCAGCTGGCATTTCCAAACCTGAAGACGCATGTGGACCGTCTCTCCTTTCTTTGCTTCAGCATCTAAGCTCAAGCTATAATCAAAAGCAGGCACTGAGCGAGTGAGGTTTCCTCCTGTTCCACTGCTAAATCGGCCATGTCGACTCAGGAGGACAGCCGGCAGCATCGAGAAACCCGACATAGGGAAGACAAACCCTCCAAGAGAAGACACCCTCAAGGAAAAAGGCATCAGTCGGAGGAAGCAGACTCGCGACCAATCACAGCTGGACTCTGAGGCTTCTTCACTTCAAGACGATGACGACTTGGTAGAATCCTTGTCAAGAAGCTCCTCGAGACGCACAGCCTCCTCCCGTAACCAGACGACCCAGCAGACCCCAGGAGGTCCACCTCCTCCCACCCCTATCACAACCAAGGCACACTCGCCAGCCAACCTAGCACAGCCAGCACCGAAGGCTCCTCAGCAAGCCAACCAACCAGCGGGCCCTCCTCCCCCGACTCCGGTACACCAGACTCTTCCCCCGCCAACTCTCCCAGCTCAAAATCCTTCTTTAACGGAGGCACACCAAGCTCGCGGCACCTCGGCCCGCCCATCCTCGACAAGTGGCACCTCAACGTCGGGGGCATCGATGTCTCCCCATACTGCAGATCAGCCTCAGTCAGCGCAGGACGCAACTTTGTTGGTGGGCACATGGATCATCACTCCAGGACCGATAGTTCCCAATCCGTTTAGTCCATGGACCCCACCAGCGCGTACCTCGGCACTCTCGGCCATTGGCAACCCACTGCCACCGGGCACGGTCCAAACCTGGATCATCACTGAAGGTCCACTTGTCCCACGACGTGATCCACAGACGTGAGACATCGCACAGAGCTTCCAATTTTGGCAATCCCCGGAGAGTGAGGTCTCCTCCTACTAGGGATTGCATACACCACAGATTTCACCTGATCACCTAAGCACTGCCTCGGTGACAAAATTCAACTGTGCTCTCTCATAACGATGCTTCGACTACTCCTTAAAGTGCACATTACATTACCTCATGCTCAGCAGCCACCAAGGTGGGAAGGTCGGCCAACCACAATGCCTGCTCCTTACTCTCTCAGAATTGCATCTGCAGCATATGCCCCGGTAGCACTTAGCTGCGGCCAACAAACAGGCTTCAGCAGAAAAACATCCATCATCTTTCTCTCTGGCCTTCAGGCTCAAAGGCAGAATAGAGAGGTCTCCTCCTGCTGCCCAGCCCAATCCTTAAAGCCTGCACAATGATGCATACATGCCCTGCACTAAACCTCTTCTGCAGGGCAATGCTACACACAGGACGGAGCACCCGGGATCCGGATGCGAACCTCTACATCTCCGAAGAAGCTAGAGCTCTGGCTCGTCGAGAGAATTGTGCGCTAGCACCCACTCTCAGACTGGCGGCGCGCAGTTACAATTGGATTCGAATTCTTTCCCAATCAGCACAGCCGAATCTTCAGCTGCTAGCAGAGGCCGAGATTGCATCCCTATCATCACTCACAGAAACTCCTCCTCACTTGCAGCACTATGAGTCAGAGCGTAGCTCCCTCACCTTGCAGATGATATTGGAAACCGTGCACATCTACACTGAAGAGGACGTCATGGAGCCTGATGACTTCAAGCTGGCGGCCCTGATCATCTCCCAGACCCTGCACAACCTGGGAATGGGTCGCCAAACGGTGAGGGACATTGTCAACGGTGCGGCCCAGCACCTGCGTTGGATTTTTCCCAGCAAAGCTACCAGAGTCCTGAACGGCATACACCTTTGTCTCTTCCCTTCAGAAATCTCGCCGTGGCCGCGCGAGGATGACACCAATCCATACGCTCGACTACGAGACGAGCATGCTCTGGGCATCCTTGATGCAGAAATTCACATGCTGAAGAGAGCATCCACAATTTACCGGACCATAGTCATGGTAGACCTCACGGTTGCCAAAACCAAAGGAGAGCGAATGCCAGACGAAATTTGTCCCAGCGAACCTTGGGACGTCATGCGTCAAGATCAAGCCTTGGCACTTCTCTCCTATGCCGAGCACTTGACGGCACTCTACGACCTCTTGCCCAATAATGCCTACCAGATGATGAGGGCCGACCTTACTCTTGGCCGAACCTGGCTGTCGCGACCTATCGCCGACGCGGAGCTGGCCACACTTGAAGCATTATGGCATAACACTACGGTACCAGAAAGTTTTGCCAAACTCCACCTTGCCCTTCAACTCAAAGGGCAAATTGCAGTCCACTCGAAAGCTAATTGACCACGTGAGGTCCCCTCCCGGTCAATCAATCAGCCATGCCGTTACTATCGCGCGAAGTTCTGCTCGAAATTCTCATGGAGTCGCTTCACGTGCCAACCACCGTTCACTTACCAGGCGGAGCACGTGAACAGATGGCCACATCTACCTCAGCAGAAACCCACCTTGCCCCAAGGAGGCTCACCTTTACCACAGACGAACTCGCACCTATGGAGGCAAGAAGCGAGAGAGTGGCATCAAGGCTATGCAGCTTTATATGCCAGCTGGACAGGCACCTAGCCTGGCGCGAGGGCAGACACGTTGATTTGCCCTTTGAAGATTGGCCGCGTACACTAGCAGGCAAGCGCAAGCACATTGATGAAGATCTGCCTCCAGTTCAACCCCCCCCACACATGGGTTATCTTCAGCGCCAGCAAATAACCTACCTCTCCATCATGATCCGCAACTACACAAATGATGGAGAAGGCTCACCGTCTTTTAGAACGTTCGATGCCAACGAAGCATGCACTCTCACTTGGCAATATCTCGTCAGGAGATTCTCGCAGACGGAGCTCAGTACAATTCTGCTCCGAACTTTGGAGCAAGCCAAAGTACTACTGCGATCGGAGTTCACCCTGGCACATCAGCGGAACCTTCTACAGGAGCACCCGCAAGCGACGGAGGAGAACTGGCAAGGCAATGCAGAGGAAATTGCCTGGGTTCGATCCATGATCAAGGAAGCAGTGATCTCCAGAGGCGAACTTATGGAGCTTTTTGAGGAAGCCTTGCTCAAGCAGATTAATTCTGCCTTCCAAGCCAGCGCTAGACTTCCCAATCCGGAGGACCACTCTCAAGACTTCCAGAACAGCATGGCTCTTCGCTTCTACCAAATCATCAACCCATTGTACGACGACGTCTATGAGGAGTACAAGCCGTATGCAATAGTCTATAAGATGCTCGCTTCCTTTCATCGCAAACAGGTACAGTCCCTTCTTCGGGCTCGAGAAGCAGCAATTCTGGCTTCCCCATATCGTACCATCAATCTGGTTCCAGTATGCGAGTGAGGTCGCCTCCAGCAAGCTGAACCATTATTCCTAAGTGCCTGAACAGTCCTAACAAAGGACCTGATCCAGTCTCCAGACAATTGCTCGCACTGCAGAAGAAAAGCCTCAATGCCTCTTTATGGACAAGTGCCAGCCTGCATGGCCGATGATCTCAGACTAAGCCTGCCTGCCAGCCTGCCTGCTGAGGTTGAAGACCAATCTCGCAAATACCTGTACAGAAGCGCAGCCCACATTGCTTGAAGAAGGTAGGACATCGGACAGATCAGGTCCCGAACGACTAGGTCACTCAATTTTCACCTCGATGCCCGCCAAGGTGTGGGACATAACCCGCACATGCGTCCGAAATGAAATGAAATGAAATGGTGGTGGGGTGGTGTGGTTGTGGTTGTGGTTGTGGTTGTGGTTGTGGTTGTGGGTGTGGGTGTGGGTGTTGGTGTTGGTGTTGGTGTTGGTGTTGGTTGTTGTGGTTGGTTGTTGTGGTTGGTTGTTGTGGTTGTGGTTGTGGTTGTTGTTGTGGTTGTTGTTGTTGTTGTTGTTGTTGTTGTTGTTGTCGTTGTGGTTGTTGTTGTTGTTGGTGTTGGTGTTGGTGTTGGTGTTGGTGTTGGTGTTGGTGTTGTTGTGGTTGTTGCTGTTGCTGTTGCTGTTGGTGGTGGTGGTGTTGTTGGTGTTGTTGTTGTTGTTGTTGTTGTTGTTGTTGGTGTTGTTGGTGTTGTTGGTGTTGTTGGTGTTGTTGGTGTTGTTGGTGTTGTTGGTGTTGTTGGTGTTGTTGGTGTTGTTGCTGGTGTTGCTGGTGTTGTTGGTGTTGTTGCTGGTGTTGCTGGTGTTGCTGGTGTTGCTGGTGTTGCTGGTGTTGTTGTTGTTTGCCCTGTCCTCAGCGCGTAGAGACAGCCTTTGGAAAATATGTGTTTCGTGTTGAGGACACGAGAAGTTCCCTCGTTTCCCAAGAAGGTGACGCATCCTTTCTTCCTTGTTTTTTCTTGTCTTTTCTTCGAAAGACAGGAGATGGATACGAATGATTCAGGAGTGGTGAGAGGAGAAAGCCAAACGAACCGAAGCGAGATACTAGATAGGTGACACACGGTTTGAATCGTTCCGCCAAGCTGCAAGCATTGAATGAAGGACAGCTATGCCATGGGACTCCAGCGCGCGGCATCCTTGCTTCACCTAGTTGCCACAAGCAGGTAAAGAAGGACAGCTACTGCTACTGCAGGGACCTCTGGGCTCCCACATTTCGCAAGGCTCACAAACAGTATGAAAATCAACACAGGAGGACCGTTCTGATTTCCGATTAAGATTAGAGGAGACCCTATAAACAACTTGAGGGCTCGCCGGGCTCGCTGCTTTTGCCAGAGAAGAAACTTCCCTGGCGTTCTCAAGAGGGCTCGCTTGTTCCGGATTAACCGGCTCTGAACACCTCTTTTCGAGAACGTTCTTATTCGTGCAAACGCCATTTGAAGCTGAAGAGAGAACAGAACTTTGTTATTTCACTGGAAAAGGGGTCCTTTGTTTCCGGGTAGAGATAGCTATCGAAAGTGTGAAGAGTGCTCTGGTTCTCCTGAAAAACACGAGCGACTTCTTTCTTGGAATGATAAAACGGGCTACTTCTTTGAAAGAATCATATACGGAGATTCGTGTTGAGAATGCGAAAAGATAAGCCGTCTCATTTCGGAAGAAGGAGGCTTTCCCGCTTCGTACAAGACAAGAATATTCTGACTAAGAAATACATTTATAGAGCATTTTCCGCCGAGAAGGGAACCTCTCAGTCCGTTCTGTCAGGGAAAGAGGAGAGGGGGAGAGGAAAAGATAACGAAAGCGAAAAGAGGGAGAGAGGAAGTCCGTTGGTTATTTACTGAGTTTCATTAGGAAAGAAAGGCAACACCTCACATTATACCTCAAGGTCCATGCCACGTACCACCATATGGTTGTGCTTTGTGGCCTACACTACAATCATCACTACAAAACAACACATGGTGCCACGTTTTCAGTGCTTCGGTTTAAAGGTTTAGGACGTAGGTGAAAGGGACTTAGTACAAGCCTGTCGTTGAAGGGCGTTGAAGGATGACTTTGCTGCGCGTGTCATCGGCGCAGACACTTTTGGAAGTGGGAAGCCTTCCCTCCACGAGTGCGAAGTCTGACTTCTCACTGTTGGCATCCACAAGAGACCAAGTGCTGGTGCAAGAGGTTTTGCCGGGTGACACCAACTGAAGGTTGATGCAAAACGAGAGCGCCTTCTTATTGCGACCCTTAATCACTTCTCAAACGCGTGCATCCTGACCTTGGCAACATTGTCGGTGTCTAACATCACCGTCAAACCCTTGGACCGTCATCTCTGTAGCGGATTTGGATACTCATCGTCTTACCCTCTGCGTCCTCTGCATCATCGTCGCTGATGTCATCGTCCTCAATCAAACTCTTGATGAAGGAGTGCTTCACCATTATCATTTCCATCCGCCGCTCAACAAAGGCTCTTTCGTCACGAAGTTCCGCCAATGTCATCCGGTAGTACTCCTCCTTCATCTCCTACCCCTTGAATGCCGCTTGTGTCTCCTCCGGAATGTCATTCTCTGTGTAGCGCATTTTGAAAACCCGCAACACGACCGCTTGCCAGTGGACGGGGCAGGGGCTTCTGGTGCCACCGGTAAGGTTCTCAACGTGAGCTGCCGTTGCGAAGAAATGCGAATCGTGTCACTGAAATGTTCTTATTGAGCGAAAGGTGCCATGCAAGTGTAGGTCTTGATGTGCAACAATGGCCTTCCAAAGAAGCAACATTCTGTCAGAAGGCGGACCTGCAACGTCCCAAGTTGAAGAAGTCGGTCAGGAACGTCAGCGCGATACTTACTATAAACTTAAAGCACAAAAACCCCAACAACAATTATAATGAATATGATATACATATGTGTTATAATTCTTGGTAAAACGTATCAACCACCACAATAAGAAAACCCCCACAACAATTGTAAAAACAACTACTGAAAGTATTGAAAGGAAATTATTGAGGATACAACGCTACAGACGCCCAACCCCCAGGACCAATAGGAAGAAGCCGAATGAACCGACAACACAAAGGAAAGAACCAAGAACGTGGAGCAAGAGTTTTACAGAAATCTTTAGAATAATCTGCGAATGAATGCGGGGCACAGACCCCGCAACAGCCCCCAGAGCAGACGAACCAACCTTTTACATTTTTTCCCCCCGACCCCCCCCCCTCCCCCGACCCCCCGCATTCTTTGTGCGGCGCAAGCTTGCTTCAAAGCATGACTCCTTCCAAACCCAGGATGCGAGCATTGTGTTTGGAAATGAGGGGGGGGGAGCTTGCTTCAAAGCATATGAATCCTTTCCGAACCCATGATGCGAGCATTGTGTTTGCAAATGGGGGGGGGGTCCCCTGCCCCCGCCCCCTCAACTTTTTTTTGGTTTGTTTTTAAACCGGGCAAGCTTGTTCCAAACCCATGATGCGAGCATTGTGTTTGCAAACCCCCTTTTTTTGGCCGGGTAAGCTTGCTTCAATTTCGAAGTCCCTAGTTGCCCTAGTTGCCTGACCCAAAACAGGCCCCTGGAATTTGCAACTCCCCAATAGCTTGAAGTCTTGAAACATAGTTTGCAAAGTCGTGCCATTCCCACCATTCCCCATGATGCAAAGCAAGTTAGCGGGACGCAAAACAGGACCCTACAATTGCAATGCCGAAGTCCGCTTAACGCAAAGAAGGACCCTACAAATCTCGCCAATAGCTTGAGGCAAAACAGGACCCTGCACTTTCGAAGTCCCCAATCGCTTGACGCAGAACAAACCGGCCAAAGGCTTGACCAAGCCTTTTACAAAGGAACCTGTTTTGGCCAAACCTTCTGAGAAAAAAGAACGCCCTCCGCCTCCGAAGAAGTCGCAACGAGGCTTGCTTTGGCGCCACCCTCAGAAGTAGTGGCTCTCGAAGTGGGCATCCTTCCCCCGAAAGGTCGGTGGCTTTCATCAGCTGCACTACTTGGCACTACTAGCAACCAGTTGGCCACAACAATCCTGAATACCCCAGGAGCTGCCTCATTCGTTCCGAAATCGTGAGTTTGCCCAGCATGCTTAGTGTTAACCTTCCCAAAAATAAAGGGTTTTCTGGAGCGGCGTTGGTTCTTCCAAGAGTGGCAACGAAAGATTGCTTCTCTCCGCTCTTTTGCACTCTTTTGAGGTGGATCGCCCCGGGCGACCTGAGCCGCGCCCTCCGCCGGTGAGAGCAATGGAGGAAAGATGGAGGAAAAAAGAAAAAAGGAGGAACACACTTGAACAAATGTGCCTTCTTCGCTTGTCTTCGAGTCTTCGAGCCCAATCACCATGCTCCCCGCCGTCTCCGTATGTCTCCGTTTTCTCCGAGTGACATAAATCTGAAGGCACAGCGTCGAAAGAAGGCGTTCAAAACGAACTCCCTCCTCGTTCGATATGCAGGATTTGTGCCTAAGTGGTGGAGCAGGCTTCAGTGATCGGTAATTGCTTAGATGCCTTCTTTTGCCCTTAGTCTTTCGCTCCGTTTAGTTTCCTGTGGGAGGTATTCGGCCCACAGCCAGTGGGCGGCAGCACTCCTGGTGCTCTTCGTGGCGGGCGTGGTGACCGCCGCGCGTCCTGCCGCCACAGTTTGCAATCTGTTGCATGCGGTGGCCGTGAGCGGCTGTGATCTGTGATCGTTGGACATCCCTGTTGAGCTTACACGTGTGTGAACATTAAAGTGACATGGCACTTGTCAGAAGAAGTTCAGCAATGCGCAAGATGATTCTTGGTGTCACTGATGCAAAATCAGGCTTGATTTCCGAAATAGGTGTGCAAGAAAGCACATCAAACATGCATTGCTTCGAATAAATAGCGGGCATGCTGCTTCTCAAATAATTGTAAACGCTTGCGCGCGCCGCCTCGGCAGCCGGGCCGGCCAGGACAGGAAAGAAAAAGGGGAGGAAGGGCAGCGGGGTCCTCCACGGCATCGGTTTGCAGCTCCTCCAAGCGATTGGGGGGGGTCCCACAGGGCGGGGGGGGGGGGGGGGGGGGGGGGGGGGGGGGGGGGGGGGGGGGTGGCGTCAAAAAAATTCTGCATGAGGGGAAGGGTTGGGTTAGGGGGAAGGAGGCCCGATCCGGGTCTGCTTGTTCCAGACGCTTCTCGGCAGGAAGCCGAGGCGAATACAGGAGTGTACACACATCTGCACACACGCATGATTGATAAAGCCGGCAATCATACGCAGCGCAGCACTGTTTATTTGAGCCAGTATGTTCATGTGTGCCGTTTGTCCCCATACATCAGACTTAAGAGTAGAATTTCAAGCCGCAGACCTCGTCGTGCGTTGTCAGGCTATGAAAATAGGCTTGAAAATTGGCTTTATAACCTTATTTTCCATTTCACATAAACACGTCGAAAAGCTCTGCCCAAGACCCTCGTCGTCGATTCAGGGTGTTTGCACACCAGCGCGTGCCCACACGCACGCACGCACGCACACACGCGCACACACACACACGCACGCACGCACGCACGCACGCACGCACGCACGCACGCGCACGCAAGCACGCACGCACGCACGCACGCACGCACGCACGCACGCACGCACGCACGCACGCACGCACGCACGCACGCACGCACGCACGCACGCACGCACGCACGCACGCACGCACGCACGCACGCACGCACGCACGCACGCACGCACGCACACACGCACACACGCACACACGCACGCATGCACAAACACACACACACACACAAACACACAGCTCATGCTCTGCAAACTCATGCACTGCAGACCGTGCACTGCATTGCCCTGCACTGCACTGCAGACCTGCCTCCGGAGCCGACGGATTTCGAAGTCTTGGCGCGGCGAGCCACCTGCCCAGAGCACCGTTATGGTATGTTACGGTGCTACGGCGTAGAGCACATGTGCGCTCCCAGCACACCTCAGCACATCTCAGCACAACATCGACAAGCACAACTCCCCATTTTCAGTTCGGATTGCAGTGCAGCGCAACATACGAGTTCTGTGAGGCGACGCCGAGGTTGAGAATCACATGGCCATACCTGATCTCAGACAGCATCTCGAGAGAGTTGAGAGTTCGTGCACGTCTGAGGCCTGGGCAGGTCTCCTTCTCGGTGCAGCACTGAGTTGCGCAGGGCGAAACGATTGCTACGAATCGTGTAGCAAACTTTGCAACGGTTGCGCCGCAAAGCACCGCACACCGCACCGCACACCGCACCGCACACCGCACGGCACCACACTGCTCCAAGCTGGACCACACTGCACAACGCCACAATGCACCCCACACTCTGCCGCACCATACCACACCACGCCACTGAACGACTCTGGATCACTCTGTAGACCGCACTACTACACCCCACACCACACTGCACTTGACACATGCCGTGTGGCTGCATGAAACCACTTGCATGCCATGTGGCTGAATGCCAGTGAAGCAAACATCATGATCATCAAGACATGCACGTGGCACTGTACATGCCATGTGGCTGCTTGTTAGCTTCATAAGGGCTGCATGATAGCTTGAAGCAAACAACATTCAGACTTGCCATGTCGCCGCACGTTAGCAGCTTTGCCGCTTGTGAGCTTCGAGCGGCCTTTTCTTGATAATGGCGAACGTCTAAACAACATAGAGCGACCACGAAAAAGAACCACCGGACAAAAGAACCCATTTCCGAATCACCCCCTTAGCCCCACGCAACACGGAAAGATATATAAAAAAGTAGAAAGAAGCAAGAAAAGAAAGCCAGTATGACATGAGAAGTGATCGGGATGGCGAGGCAGCTTCTGACAAATATGGCTAGCAGGGTGTTACGTTGCTCTGTGTAAATCTTCGAACTCCAAAGCAACCGCTTACAGTTTCGGTTTCCCACGATCGCTGCAAATCCATGAACTCTTCATGAGTATACGCGAGTAGCGCACAGGCCCAAACAGATTGCAACACCGAAGCCGTCCAGAATGCAGAAAGGTCTTAATTGGGTGCCATCCTTCTGCGATCTCCTGGCAACCCCCGCGGAACATGATGCTGAACAGCACGCTAGCAAGCGCGATCACACTGCACGACCTCGCGAGCCAGGCAAGGGGCTTGTCGAAGCGCAACTAGGCGCAACTAAAGGCCTGTCCGTGCGCCCCCATAATCCGAGCTCCTGTTTAATTGGGGGGGGGCCCCCCCCCCCCACAATAAGGAAGGCAGGGTTCCGCAATAGTTGGACCATGGCCCCGTATGGTTTCCCCGGCTTCCTTAAAGCTTTTCCTTTTAAGCTTCAAGGCTTCTTTAAAGACTACAGGACCAGGGCTCACCACGGGCCAGGGCCTCCCATAATTCTGGCCCCATTCTATTAATGTGACTCCGCCTTTCCCGGCCAGAGCCCGTAAGGGGTAGCTCAGGAAAGAATGAAAATTTCTCTCCTCCAGTAAGCAATCACATAAGAAATCCTTGGTTTCCGAAGGCCCTCAGCTTCTAGAAAACCGAAGCCCCGGCAGAAGAAAAAAAGCTTTCCGAAAGGCAGAGTTTCAAAATTTGACAACCCCCCCCCCCAAAAAAAAATTCTTTAAATGTGGAGGGTTTGGCCCATACGAAATCCATCGTAATGGAAAGTAGTCTTCCGGCGGGAATCCGGGCAAAAAAAATTTCTTTAAATATGGGGGGGTTAAATTAAACAGGAGCTCGGATTACTGCAAAAAGCACACTTGTTGCTTTTTGTTATCTGGTTGCTCCGGTTGCTTCGTAGAGTCGAGGAGCTTTTTCTGGGGGGGGTGTTTTTTGCATTTGGTCTTGGACTTTGTTTCTTTGGGGCCCGGCTTGATGTCAAACTTGAGCTGTTGGGGGGAGGGTTTGGATGATCTGGCTCAGTCGGCTAGGTCGGGCTGTAGCTTCACAATTGTTTTTTTTGTTGTTTCCTTTTTTTTCCCACTTGTTTTTTCAAGACTCAGTCTGGCTGCCGCTGCTGGCCTGGCTCCTCCACTTCGCAGGGCCCACAGCGGGCCCACAGGGGCCCACACAGGGGCCACAAAAGCCCACAGCAAGGGAAGAGCGTGAAGACTCAGAGCGAGTGCAGCGAGATTCTGGAGAGAATTGGACAAGTGGGGCAAAAAGAAGACAGGAAGCACACTTGATAGAGATGGACCATGTTGTGTCATTTGATCGGGTTTGCTTGGTGAGGACCCGCGAGCGCCGCGGCCTTCCGCGGGTCAGATGCTTGAAAGCAGGAAAGCGCATTGTGAAGGCCAATCTTGAACGCGAGGTAAACACAAGTTAATACTTCCAAGCTTCTGAGTGCTTTTGAGTGCTTTTAAAGTGCTGTTGAGTGCTGTTGAGTGCTGTTGAGTGCTTCTGGCCTCTTCCCCGCGAACTCACCGAGTCGCCCGAGGCCGCGTCGCACGCTGCAAGCACGGGCTGCAGCCCCAGAGAAGAGGGAAACGCATGGAAACTCATGTAACTTTCTGTAACTTTCTCAATTCAGAAGACAATTAGAGGGAGACTTCTTGTCGCGCTCCGCTTAGTCGCTTTATTTGCAGGTGCCTCTTTGAGCTGGCCCCCAAGACCCGGCACTGCCGTAGATGCCCGGAGCTTGAGCGCAGCTGAGGAGGGGTTTCCGGCCGGGAAACAGATGTTTGGGAGAATTTGGACCTGAGAATATTGCAGTCATTCTCGTCATCCGAAACACTTTACTTGCGGAGTTTAGGAATGTCAATGAGTCGATTTGACAATCTGCGAATTCCACTTGCATCTCATTGTTCAAGGTGACAAGTGTGTCGCCGGCTTCGACCACCACTGCCTCTGGTTGAACACGGCCAATCGGCAAGATTGCTGGCACTGGCGAGTTCCAGATGGATGCCACGTTGCACTTTGCATCATGCACGTCGCACATGACGAGCACGTGGGTTCCGAACGAGAGTGTTTGTTGCAGCAGCACGTTTGCAACAATATATGCATTGCAGTTGTGCAGTTGTGCATGTATGCCAAATGTATGCCATTCTGTGTCAGTGCATCGGCGGGAGCAACTACCGTCCTTGGGTGGTCTTCGTAGTTTCGCTCTGCCTCTGGTCCCTGCTCAGCACCTTGGCAAGACCTGAATTCAGAGTGGTCAGTGGAGGGTGACCTTCCGGTGTTTGAGAGTGCCATAATATGAGAGTGGAGAGCGAGAGAGAGAGAGAGAGAGAGAGAGAGAGAGATAGAGAGAGAGAGAGACGCTGACTCTTTTCTCCTCTCCTCTCTCTCTGTTCTTGTCCTCTATTCCGTGTTCTCTCTTTTGTTTTTGGCTCTCCGGGAGGCTCCTGCATTACGGCAACGGCGCTCGTACGCAGCCGCCACATCCGAAGGCACTCGGACTCAGAGTCAGAGAAAGTCACGAGATTGTGTTTGCAAGAACTGAAGGAATTTCTGACTTTCCTCGTCTCTAAACTCTGCAGAGAGAGCAAAGAGCAGAGAAAGGCAGCATTTTTTCAACCCCCCTCACCCCCCCCTCCCCCCCCCCCTCCCCCCCCCTCCGCCCCTCCTCCCCCCCCCCCTCCCCCTCCCCCCCTCTCCGCCCCCTCCCCCACCCCCCCCCCACCCCACCTCCCCCCCCCCCCACCTCTGAGATGTAATCTGGGCGAAGAAATTTGTGGAGTTTTTTTGCTACAGGGCACAGCTGTAGTCAGACTGCCAGGCTAGAACCTTGAGCAGCAAGCGTGGAAACATGCATGGTGACAAGTGAGACTGACAAGCACCTGGATGTGCAACATCAGTGTTTCGACCAGGCACAAGTTTAAAAACACTTGAAACTGCATGGCCGTGGTATCAGCTTTCAGCTTGCCTTCTGCTCAAAAGAATTAGAACTGCGGAGTCATATGAGCTACACTGCGGCTTGGTGAAAAACAAACTGTACAGTACTTCTGCCTGGAGACAGTATATTGAAGCAGAAACGTCACACGCAACAGAAAGTGCCAGATCTTCAGCTCAGGTTCAAAAATCGAAATGAAATACTATTGCCCACTACGCCATTTCCACCATCACTAGCCATCACCACCATCACCCACCATTCCCAACATTATACCAGCCATTACCCATATACCCAGCATTCCTACCATTCCTTAATTCCGGCCGCATTGCCCACCATTCCCGCCAGTGCCCAGAATTACCTGTCCCCCATTATCCACCATGACCCTCCATTGTGCACGCTTCTCACCACTACCCGCCAGCCACCAAAAATACCCACCCACCATTCCCACCATTACCCACCATTCCCACCATTCCCCTCCCCCACCCTTTTCCAGCATTACAGAGCAGTATCCCCATCCCACCATGGAACTAGCAGCGCCTACCATGAGACCAGAACCAGCCACTCGCCCCACAAGTCCAACCATGACCTGCCCCATCCCACCATTTCCACCTTTGCCTGCAACGTTCCCCTACCCACCATTACCCACCAGTACCCATCACCCGCCATTTCCACTGTTACCATTGCCTACCATTACCTACCATTACCTACCATTACCTACCATTACCATTACCTGCCCACCAATAACCAATACCCACCGTTCCCGCCATTACCACCATTATGCACGACCATTCTCGACCTGAGAGCCATGGAGTCGATGCGCGAAGCAGCAGACTTGGCCCTGGTCTCTGTGCGGAGAGCCTGCCTGCGCTGCCTACGTGGCAGCAGTGCACGATGTGCTTGCGGCAATGCGACAAAGTGTCCCTGAGGGGGGAGCAGCTCGTCTTGGTCGAGGGGGCTAGCTGAGAAATCCTCTGTCTGCACTGACAATTCAACATGCGAGCACAAAAACACACGAGAAAACACCTAAATTTGCTGCGTGCCGCATAGTCAAAAGAAACCATGGAATGTCCAAAAAGCCAATTTCTACTTAGCGGACGTAGGTTCTACTTATAAGTTAGACGTTTTTGAATCATGTATGTAAGTAGGCTAAGTAGGCTAAGTAGGCTAAGTTATACTTGGCCACTTATCAGTAACATAGGTCAAAGCGGCCCTCATGGTAGCATCCATTGCCCACCGTTCCCGCCATTACCCGCCAGTAAGGATGCCCTACAAAAAGCCTAGACTTGTAAGGATGCCCTCGAAGACCCTGCTAATCACTCAACGCTACGCAAGCCGTACCCACCATTCTCACCGTGACCGACTGTACCCACCATGACCCACCATTGACCCACCATTGCCCACCATTTTCCACCATTTTCGCCAGGACGCATAAGTACCAACCATTCCCACCATTATCCACCATTGCATACATTACCCACCATTCCCACCATTACCAGCCAGTACCCACGATTACCCACCATTCCCCCCATCACCCACTATTACCCACCACAAGTACACCACTGCCCACCATCACTTAGCCACTTCTTCGCACCATCACCGACCAATACCCACTATTGCCCACCAATACGACTGCCCACCCGCCATCCCATTGCGCACCGTTTCCCAGCATTGCAGAGCAATATCCTCCATTGCCCACCTTTGACCCAGCATTACCCATGCGCACCATCCCCATTGTTACCTTACCCACCATTGCCCACCACTACCCATTAGTAACCACCTTTGTCCGCCATTTCCACCATTATACACCATTCCCATCCTCACCCACCATCACCCACCCATTATCCACCATTCCCATCATTACCCACCATCACATTCCCAACATTATCTAACGGGCTGTCGCCCACAGCCGGGCACGCCCACCAGCAGCAGGACAACGGCAGCAAGCACAGCAGCAGCAACAACAACAACAACAACAACAACAACAACAACAACAACAACAACAACAACAACAACAACAACAACAACAACAACAACAACAACAACAACAACAACAAAAACAACAACAAAAACAACAACAAAACAACAACAACAAAACAACAACAACAAAACAACAACAACAAAACAACAACAACAAAACAACAACAACAACAACAACAACAACAACAACAACAACAACAACAACAACAACAACAACAACAACAACAACAACAACAACAACAACAACAACAACAACAACAACAACAACAACAACAACAACAACAACAACAACAACAAACACAACAACAACAACAACAACAACAACAACAACAACAACAACAACAACAACAACAACAACAACAACAACAACAACAACAACAACAACAACAACAACAACAACAACAACAACAACAACAACAACAACAACGACGACAACAACGACGCAAACACCGTGGAGGTGTTCATGTTCAGAAACACCGTGGAGGTGCATGGCCACACTTTGGAAGTGTGCATGTACAGTTTTCACGTTCGCAAACACCGTGGAGGTGTTCATGTGCATGATCGTCAGCACCTTACTCAGCCACCAGTTGAACATTAGACGTGCGGGCGCGCGTGCGCGTGTGCGCGCATGTCGAGTGCCATGTTATGGAGTTATGCCAGCATCCTTCGAAATCCTGCCGCCCGAAACCCTTTCCGGGGATGGGGGTGGGGATGGGGGTGGGGGGGTGGGGATGGGGGTGGGGATGGGATGGGGGTTGGGGATTGTTGGGGGGGTGGGGATGGGGGTGGGGGGGGGGTGGGGATGGGGCTGGGGAGGGGGTGGGGAAACGAAGCCTCGATGATGCGCACCCCAACAACAAACAACGGCGCACACGCGCGCGGGAACTGGTGCGTTTTCCGTGCGCGCCGTTCGCGCATGTCGAGTGCCATGTTATGGAGTTATGCCAGCATCCTTCGAAATCCTGCCGCCCGAAACCCTTTCCGGAGCCACTGATGCTGCTGACGCTCGCCCGCCGGGTCCCCAAAGAGAAACGAAGCCTCGATGATGCGCACCCTGGCCCCCCGCCCGGCCGCGCATCATGAGCATCAGCGGCTCCGGCCTCCAGGCATGCATGGCTTATAGGGGCATATGCCGGCCTCAAAACGTAAATGTCCGTAACAGCACGAAAACCACGGTATTTACAGCGATTTCTGTGTTTTCCAAGCTCTCAGCCGCATCCGAAACCCAAAACCCAACCCGCTGATGCTCATGATGCGCGCTCTTGTGGGGGTCCTTTGGGGTGGCCAATGCCACCCAAAAAACATCAACAACGCGTATTTGGCCAAAGTTGAAAAACCAGAGTCGATGATGCTCTCCGGGGTCGTTTTTGGGACCCCCCCATGGGGCGCCCAAAAAATGCGTCCAGGAGCCCAAATTCGGTGGGAAATAGCGCGTTTTTCGCGATAAAAATTGTACCTGAAACATGATGCCCTTCGGGAGCCGCATTTGGAGCCGGATGTTGGGGAGCCAACCGGGTCAGCGGCTTAACCCCCCCCCAGAATAGCTAAAGCTAGGGCTGGCGCCTAACGGCGTCGGACCACGGGCGTGCCCGGATTTAAATGGCTACCGCCAGTGCCGTCGACCCCAAAAGGGCCCAGTGACGTAGGCAGCATGTTTACTTAGAACTAGGGGGAGCCGGGAGCAGCAGGGCAGCGCGTCGGGGCATGCATGGAGCCCTTAAAACAGGGGGGGGGCAAGGCAAGGGCAGCGGTGGGGCATGCACTGAAACTTTGAAACATTTCGGCGATCTGGGGGTGGGGAACAGGTGTGGGCGGGGCGGGGAGGCAGCAGGGTTAGGGTAAGGCGTAAGGTAAGGGTGGGAGGAGTACGGGGGGGGCGAGGGCAGCGGAGGGGGCGGGGGCAAGCGGGGGGGGGGGGGGGGGGGGGGGGGGGGCAGCAAGGGCAGCGGTCGGGCATGCACTGCAGCCCTTTGAACACTTCATTTCTTTCCAAGTATTTCTTTCCAAGTAGCACGGGGGGGCGAGGGTAAGGGCTGAGGTGCGGGCGGGTAAGAGGTGGGGCAGCGGCGGGGGGGGGGTGGGGGCAGCGCGGGGGGCGGGGGCAGCAAGGGCAGCAGTCAGGCATGCACTGGAGCCCTTTGAACACTTCATTTCTTTCCAATCCAAGTTTGGGAGGGCGGGGCAGCGGGGGGGCGGGGGCAGCGGGGAGGGCGGGGGCAGCAAGGGCAGCGCTCGGGCATGCACTGGAGCACTTTGAACACTTCATCTCCAAGTAGTATCCAAGTCCAAGCAGTACGGAGGGGCAGGGCAAGGGCTGAGGTGCGGGCGGGTAAGGGGTGGGGCAGCGGGGGGGGGCGGGGGGAGTGGGGGCAGCAAGGGCAGCGGCCGGGCGTGCACCGGAGCCCTGAAAAGGTCAGGGGTGGGGGGGGCGCAAGCGCAGCGGGGTAGGGTAAGGCGTAAGGCAAGGGTGGGAGGAGTACGGGAGGGGCGAGGGTAAGGGGTGGGGTGGGGCAGCGGTGGGGCGGGGGCAGGGGGCGGGGGCAGCAAGGGCAGTGGTCGGGCATGCACTGCGGCCCTTATTTTTTTTCTTCTAGTACGGGGGGGGCGGGGGCAGCAAGGGCAGCGGTCGGGCATGCACTGGAGCCCGAGCCCTTAAAACACTTCATTTCCAGATTGGGGGTTGGGGGGAGCCGGCCCCTAAAACAAGTGCGGGCGGGTAAGGGGTGGGGCAGCGGTGGGGCGGGGGCAGCGGGAGGGGGCGGGGGCAGCAAGGGCAGCGGTCGGGCATGCACTGGAGCGCTTTGAACACTTCATTTCTTTCCAAGTATTTCTCTCCAAGTAGCACGGGGGGGCGAGGGTAAGGGCTGAGGTGCGGGCGGGTAAGAGGTGGGGCAGCGGCGGGGGCGGGCGCTGCGGGGGGGGCGGGGGCAGCAAGGGCAGCAGTCAGGCATACACTGGAGCTCTTTGAACACTTCATTTCTTTCCAATCCAAGTTTGGGAGGCGGGGCAGCGGGGGGCGGGGGCAGCGGGGAGGGCGGGGGCAGCAAGGGCAGCGGTCGGGCATGCACTGGAGCACTTTGAACACTTCATCTCCATCCAAGTAGTATCCTAGTCCAAGTAGTACGGAGGGGCGAGGGCAAGGGCTGAGGTGCGGGCGGGTAGGGGGTGGGGCAGCGGGGCGGGGCGGGGGCAGCGGGGGAGGCGGGGGCAGCGGGCATGCACTGGAGCCCTTTGAACACTTCATTTCTTTCCAAGTTTGGGAGGGTGGGGCAGCGCGGGCGCGGGCAGCGGGGAGGGCGGGGACAGCAAGGACAGCGGTCGGGCATGCACTGGAGCCCTTTGAACACTTCATTTCTTTCCAAGTGGGGCACCGGGGGCGGGGGCATCAAGGGCAGCGGTCGGGCATGCACATTTCTTTCCACCATCCAGGTCAGGGGTGGGGGGGCGGGGGCAGCAAGGGCAGTGGTTGATGGGCTAAGGGGTGAGGTGCGGGAGGCGAGAACAGCAAGGGCAGCCTTAAAACACTTCATTTCCAGATTGGGGGTTGGGGGGAGCCCCTAAAACAAGGGCGGGCGAGTAAGGGGTGGGGCAGGGGGGGGCGGCGACAGTGGGCGGAGCGGGGGCAGCAAGGGCAGCGGTCGGGCATGCACTGGAGCCCTGAAACACTTCATTTCCAGGTCAGGGGTGGGGGGGGCGGGGGCAGCAAGGGCAGCGGGGTAGGGCAAGGCGTAAGGTAAGGGTGGGAGTACGGGAGGGGCGAGGGTAAGGGGTGAGGTGTGGGCGGATAAGGGGGGCGGGGCTAAGGGGTGAGGTGCGGTGGAGGCGAGAACAGCAAGGGCAGCGGTCATTGGAGCCCTTAAAACACTTCATTTCCAAATTGGGGGTTGGGGGGAGCCCCTAAAACAAGTGCGGGCGAGTAAGGGGTGGGGCAGCGGGGGCGGCGGAGCGGGGGCAGCAAGGGCAGCGGTCGGGCATGCACTGGAGCCCTGAAAACACGGGTGGGGGGGCGGGGGCAGCCAGCTTGCTGCAAGGACCAGAGCTGGTGCTCCGCGACGAAGGGCAGCGGGGTAGGGTAAGGCGTAAGGTAAGGGTGGGAGGAGTACGGGAGGGGCGAGGGTAAGGGGTTAGGTGCGGGCGGGTAAGGGGTGGGGCAGCGGGGGGCGGGAGCAGCGGGAGGGGCGGGGGCAGCAAGGGCAGCGGTCGGGCATGGACTCGGGCCCTTTTGGACACTTCATTTCTTTCCTCCAAGTAGTACGGGGGGGGGGGAAACGGGGGGGCAAGGGTAAGGGCTGAGGTGCGGGCGGGTAAGGGGTGGGGCAGCATGGGTCTTCACTAGCGCCTCCCCCGCTCAAGCTGGGGTCGGCGGATACCCACACCCCACCAAGGCATTGCGCAAGCCCGACTCCCTCAACCCCCTCTTCCTGTCTTGGTTCTGTGACAGTGTCCCACATATCCCGTATTGGATCGGATCGATCAGATTGCGGGGGGGGGGGGGGGGGGGGGAGTCAGAAAAGAGGTGAAAAACAGATATCCCCGTAGAGAAAAGAGTCGGAGGAAGGAGTCAGAGCAAAGAGAGAGAGAAAGATGCTGCGAAGTTTGTTCCAAGAGTGCTTTTGCTGAGAGCATTCTGAGAAAGCAGCTAGCAGTAGAAAACGAAAACAGAGAACTGATGAGAAAAAAGAGCTGAGTTTTCTTGCACAAAATCCGAGAGTGCAGAGCGGAGCCCCCTGCGCGGAGCCCCCGCGGATCAGCCCGAAAGTTGTCCCCCCATGTGTCCCCGCCCCCCTTGTCCACACGAAACCCACGAAACTCTCACCACTCTCAGTCGCCGACTGGCGGTGGGTCACCGGCCCATGGTCTTGGCCACAGCCTCAGTCAGTGAGGGTTCAGAACAGAGCCCACACACACACACACAACACACACACCCCACGCGCACCACCCACGCCCGCACACCCGCACGACGCCGGCACGCCAGCACACACGCCCGCCCGCCCGCACCTGCACGCCAGCCCGAACGTGCGCACACACACGCACGCACTTGCACACGCACCCACGCCCGCACACCGACTTGCCCGTGCACGCCATATTTTGAGAAGCGACGCTGAGGCTGCGGGGTCCCTGGCAGCGCTGGCCAGCCTGTGGCTTCTAATCCTCCTAGGCGAGAGGGCCGTGTAAACGCTTGCGCGAGGCGGCCGGACCCCAAGACAGGAAAGGAGGAAAGAGGGTTTCTGCAAAAAAAGGGGAGGTAGGGTAAGGGGTGGGGGTAGGCGGGGGCGGTTGGAGGAGGCGGGGGGGGGGGGGGGGGGGGGGGGGGGGGGGGGGTGGTTGATCCGGGTTTGCTTGCTCCAGACGCTTCTCGGCAGGAAGCCGAGGCGAATTTGTTACTTTCCGAAGTTTCAAGTTTCCTGGCAGTTTGCCAATGTGCATTCGATTCGCGTGTTCAGCTTTGGCATGGTGTGTGTGTGTGTGTGCTGCAGCTCTGCACGCCTACCTGACCATGGCGGGCCTCACCACGCTGGAATGGGCCAAGGGTCTCTCTCCCGAGGAGCCCCTGTGCTGTGCTGCATTGTGCTGCATTTTGTGTGAAACGTTGTGAAACGTTGTGAAGCTTTGACAATTTGAGCCTGAGTCCAGGTGAGCCCACGAATCGATATTACCCCATCGTTTCTGCATGGGCCTGCAACCTGCAGACCCGGCCAGATTTTGCAGAGCATGCAGAAGCCCAGAAGCCAGCCAACCTGGCAAGCCTTTGGCGGACTCTGTTTGAAATTTCTGGTCCTCATGCTCCTACCTGAATCAAGATTGAAGCTGTTCACTAGGTCACTAGGAGGAGCCTGCTCATGAAATTGAGAAGATGATGGAAGCTCGCTCACAGCCCCTTCCACAGGAGTCTCCGCGGTCAGGAAGCAAGAGGCCTCGAGCGCACGAAGCCAAAGCTCTCATGAAACACCCCGAAAGCTCTGATTCGACCCCTCACCATGCGGTGTATGCCGTCCAGGAATCGTGAATATCACATGCAACATCATGCAACACTGCTCAACACCGTGGGATGTTGGGCATGTCGGCATGTTGGTGGTGCGTTGGCGTATAGGAGCATCAACATGGTAGCTGCCCACGGATGTCTGTGCATTGTGCGTGGTGTCCTAGGAAGCAATCGGTGTCATGAGCATAACTAGCATAACTCATGCGGCAGTGCTTGCTAGGAGCGAGGAGGAGCCAATGATAAGAAAGCAATTGCACTGGGTCAAGCGGAGAGTATGATCTCGTGGGTGACCATGTACAGCCAACAAAGCCGACAAAGCCTTCACGCGTGTTCTTCGCCTGTGTTCTTTCTTTCGCTCTTAGTTTCAGAGCACAGTCTCTTTTTTCTCCAGGTGCCTTGTGTCGGTGGCTCCTGGGGTCCCTGGTGGAGTCCCCGTGCCGTTGACCCAAAGCTTGGCTCTCAGGGATAATACAGAGAACAGCCATCTTAGAACAGAGAGCTTCTCTCTCACTCATTTACTCCCGTCTCCGTTTCTCTCGGAAAATTCGACTGAGTGTTTGTGAGGTGCCATGCCCTCGCCTCAGCTTGGGGAGCTCCTCTGCCTGGGCAGCAGAGAGGAGAAGAGGAGAAGAGGAGAAGAGGAGAAGAGGAATCAAGTACAGGGGGGAAAGAGACAGGCAAGAACCTGCTGGTGGGCCGCAAGACAGTTGCCGCAGAATGATCGTTCTTGAACATATTTGATTGAGACACGGCTGAAATGTGGCCGCATGTATCAAGTGCGCCCGCCCTCTCCGCCCTTGAGGGTGGCATGCTCTACAGTCTCTACAGCTACGTCTTGGGCACCTGCTCGCTAGAGGCATAATGATGCCGGAGGTGGAACAGCCTTGAACTTTGAGACAGGCTAAAATGGAGTGGCGGATTCAGAGGTGTTGGGCAAGCCCTAAGCCCGAAAAGGAGAGAAATTTGGCTGGCAAATGCTGGCAAACCCCAAACCGCCCAAACCCCAAAAGGAGAGGTTGATGAGTGGTGAGGAGAGTTAGGCAACCCGAATAGGTGGCAAGTCCACCCCAAAGCCGAAACCCTAAAGGGAGGCCCTAAAAGCAGACCCCTGAAACATAAATGGGCATGTCATGATATGTTGCAAAAAAAGATGTGTTTGCAAACTTTGCGCACTCACAATGTGGAATCACATAATGTTTTCCGAAGATGGCAGGAAACTGCCGTAGCTTCCTCCATACCCTCCGCGTTCTGTGCACCGTGCACCATTACTTCTGAGGGCGGCGTGCAAACACATTTGCAAGCTCATCAAGACCAGCCGAGACTGAGAAATATTGTAAACGCTTGCGCGCGCCGCCTCGGCAGCCGGGCCGGCCCCAGGACAGGAAAAGAGGAAAGAGGGAGGAAGGGCAGAGCGGGTGGGGGGGGGGGCGGGGTGCGGGGGGGGGGGGGTGGGGGGGGGGGGGGTGGGGGGGTTGGGGGGGGGGGTTGGGGTTGGGGGCGCGGGTTTTTGAGGCGCTCCTTTTGGGGGAGCCACCGACAAGCGGGACCCTCCACGGCATCGGTTTGCAGCTCCTCCAAGGGATTGGGGGGGGTCCCACAGGGCGGGGGGGGGGTGTGGCGTCAGAAAATTTGGCATGGGGGGAAGGGTTGGTTAGGGGGAAGGAGGCCCGATCCGGGTCTGCTTGTTCCAGACGCTTCTCGGCAGGAAGCCGAGGCGAATTTAATAGCAAACCTAGGGTTTGCAAGGTCATCAAGACCAGCCGAGACTGAGAAATATTTAATAGCAAACCTAGGCAGCCAAAAGAAGATCTTGGGAGGAAAGCCAGTTGGACAGCCCTTAGAGCAAAAGGGGTCCAAAAGGTGGCAAGCCGTACGCCGTATACTCCTCATTAAAGGATGTTGGCTAGCAATTGCAGCTGCAAACCCTGCTGAATGGAAAAGCCGGTAAAGCTAGTAAAGCCCAAATCCCTACATAAAGGGAAACGTTGTGTCATGGGTGGCAAACCCGAAAACTTTTTTGTTTCTCAGTTTTGAGTACAAGGTGGCAAACCCTAAGCCACCAAACAAGGAGAGGTCGTTGGGTTTTGCAAACCTGTGAAGGGCGTGCTCTCCTGCCATGACTCGCAGTCTCGTAATTCGCAGAAGCAAAACAGTTGCAGAGAGCGCAGAGCGACTTAAGAAGCCACAACAGCGCTCTTCAAGACAAAACATGGGGTGAAGACATGTTAAATATGGGAGAATGTGTTGCGGCCCCTAAACGCGGTGACATGGTGAGAAGACGTTCTTAAACACCGAAAGAATGGCAAACATCCAGGCCAGGAGCTTGGCTACCCGATACCCCTTCGAGGGCTCAGGCTGAAGTTGATGGAAATTTTTAAATGAGGGAAAAGCCTGAGAGTTACAAGCAAGGTGCAGCTGTGCGGCCTTCACAGCACAAAAACACATGTTGCTCTGCCGTGCTGGCATGTTGATTTTTCAAATCTGAGCGCGCAAGTGATCTTAGTAAACAGATTTCACACAGATGTGCGCCGACTTGTGACTTGCGATCTGCATTCATCTTCATTGTAAGGCACGTGCCCAAAGAAGAGGAGGCTGACCGCTGTGTTGTTCCCTTCCGCTTAAGATGTTGCTCTGTGCAAGAGGGGTGGAGCGGTGGGCAATTCGTTGCCTCTTTTTCCATGTGTTCGTGCCCCATCGCCTGCTGCCGAAGTGGCTTTTTTCGGCACATGTTCGCTGGAACCCCCCAGTTCACCCCAGTTCACCCCAGTGCAGTGCACGGTAAAGGCAAGGCCAAAGTCCGAGTTCTGGTTTTCCGGTGTTTCTGGGGTGCTTCCAGGGTGTTTCCGGGGTGTTTCCCTTCGCAACCTGAAGGGCTGAAGGGCTGAAGGGCTGCAGAATCGGCCAAGCGCGCAACTCTTTGCAGTGCTTTTTCGACTGCTCTCGACTGCGCCGCGCTGCGCAGGTCTCGCCGGCTTCTGCCCGTTGGGCCATGCTGCTCGGCCACCCGATCATTGACCCTCCCGCCTCAGAGTTAAGATTAAAAACAAAGCTCAAAAGGCTAACTTAAGAATAAGTATATGCAGAAATAGATGAGTTATTCTTGAGCGTTAGAAGAAAGAGCTGTGAGCTGTTGTTTGCGGCAATGCTTTTGTTTCTATGAGGCTGCGGGAAGCCGTTCGCCGGGACGAGCGGAGGCGGCTGGGACTCAAACAGACTGACTCCAACAGACTGAATGAGAGACTCTAAAACACTGAGAGAGAAGGGGGCGTGTGTTTTTTCGGCCAAAACAAGAGAGAGAGGGAGAGAGAGAGAGAGAGAGGTTTTTTTGTTTTTTTTTTAAATAGTTTTTTGCTTGATTGAGATTCGAGAGAGCGAGAAGCTTCGCGCCAAGGCCAAGCAATTGGCAGATGGTGTGGAACAGGCCTTCCCCCAGCGGGACGAGCTGAGGGTTTTACTTTGCTCCGGAAGAAAGCCTGCAAGAGGGAAGAAGCATGAAGAAGCAATGGCTAATAGAGATGCTATATTGTAAACGCTTGCGCGCGCCCTCGGCAGCCGGGCCGGCCCGCAGGAAAGGAGGAAAGAGGGTTTTGCAAAAAAAGGGGAGGAAGGGAGGGGTGAAAGGGGGGGAGGGTCGGGGGGGGGTGGGGGGGGGGGGGGGGGGTGGGGGGGGGGGGGGGGTGGGGGGTGGGGGGGGGGGGGGCGGGGTGGGGGGGGGGGGGGGGTGGGGGGGGGGGGGGTGGGGGGGGGGGGGGGGGGGGTGGGGGGGGGGGGGGGGTGTGGGGGGGGTGGGTGGGTTGGGGAAACTGTCCGATTTGCAGCTCTTCGGGGTGGCGTCAGAAAAATTTGCATGGGGGGAAGGGTTGGGGAAGGAGGCCCGATCCGGGTCTGCTTGTTCCAGACGCTTCTCGGCAGGAAGTTGAGGCGAGTTTAAGGGTGCGTAAACAAGATCGCTGGTCGCTGTTTTATAGAGAGAGAGCACTAAGCTGCGTGCACCCCTGCGGTGCACCCCTGCGTTGCACTCGCCCCCCTCCAAGCGTCCCAAGTACATCCGAAGAATACAAGTTTGCATTGGCCACCCGAATGGGCTCTCCGAGAAGCGCAGACCCAAGGACTTCGTTTCCTTAGGACTCTGTAGGACTGTAGGACCCTCTCGGCATCTGAATTTGCAATCTCAGCCTTCACGTTGCGGGCTCGCGAGTTTCTGCGCAACTGGAGACAATGCGGTGAACCGATGGCGAACCGATAGCGTCTACCCAATCTACCGAGGGTACCGTCATGGTTAGTCCTACAGTGAAAACGATTGTATAAGAAAGCATTTGTCCAGCGGTAGGGTACGCTAAGTTTCACAATCTAGTTTTCATATAGTTTCCATTCCCCCATGTACCCGGGAGTGAGCCAGGGTACGCTGAGTTCCTGAGCAGTATTGAGCAGTTAAGAGAGCACGCTATACAGCGATACCACGCAGGCCAAATCTACACGCACACCGCACACGGCCGATTCCAATACAGATATCAGATATCAATGCCAGAAAACCCCTTTATTTGCCAGATCCTGGGCATTTCACTCCCAATGACAGAGGCTTTGTTTTTGGTGAGCCCCTCCTGCTAAACCGCTCGCTTCTGCCATTTTGCTTGGGGGGTGGGGGAGGGGAGAATAACCTCCAGCCGCATGGCGACAATGCGCAAAATCCTGAATTTTCAGCGCTTTTGCCTCCTTCTACAACACGCGCGCAGGGATGTTGGACGTTTCGGGACAAGACGCGGCGCAGTCAACATGCGGGGCAGTGATGTTTGACGTTTCGGGGACAAGACGCGCAGTCACAAGGGGGTCTTGGGGGTTAAGATTGAAAGTTTAGGGTTCAGGGAAATTGGGGGTTAAGGGTTTTAGGTTGAAGGTTTAGGGGTTCAGGAAATCATCAACAATTCAATTGATGGAGATGGCTTTCTTCGACGGCTTGGAGGGCAGCTGGCGCTGCACCCAACCCTCAAGTGACGTTTTGGGTTGCTGGCCCTCGTGAAATGTGGCTCAGCCTCAAAAACCCCTTCTCAGAAGCCATGTTTTGGAACCCCTCACACGAATTCGGCTCCACAAACAACACACCTCAACATGTAGAAATGCGCGAAAACTCGGGTTCTTGCCACGCCTTGAAAATCCCTAAACCAAGAGGCAAACTAACCGGAGGTGTTGAGGGCGAACCAACCTTGTTTTCGGCTTGGCAGCCGGCTGTGAATCCAGAAGCAAGGGATTGTCATCAGGAGTACTGGGGGGGGGGGGGTCGGGGCGGGGTGGAGTTACACACAGACCCACGCTAGGGTGCCTTAAGTTTCGTTGCTAAAAGGCAACCTTTCTTGTAGAATGGTTCAGATTCAGTGTTTTCACTGCAGTTGCTAGCTCCCAAAAGATTCCTGGCATATTCGAAGAGGCATCTGTCGCTGTCCTCGGTTGCCACCCTGGAAGACACAAGTTCCAGCGACGAGGACGGACCACTGTGACAGTTCTCGTCACCTCTTTGCTGCGCCCTCTCTGCCGATCTTCTGACTCTCATGTCTCAGGTGAGCCAGGCATGTTCCCCGATCCCGACCCGGTGACTGGCGTCGGCACCGCCAGTTCTTCGGGCCTGAGGCCCAGCCTGACCGGAGAATAGAATCAGAGGGCCCAGAAAAGGCCCCCTAAAGAAAGAGAAAGAGAAGCGCAGGCCTTCGGGCAACCCCTCCCAACGGGAGCTAGCAGAACCCTTGCCCGTTTTGGGTGATAATTGTAAACGCTTGCGCGCGTCGCCTCAGCAGCCGGGCCGGCCCACGGACAGGAACAGCAAAGTCGTGCCTTTTTTGGAGCGCCCCCTCTGTAGGAGCCACCTGTCGAGCTCCTCCAAGCGATGGGGGTGCGTCACAAAATTTGGCACGGGGGGAAGGGATGGGTTAGGGGGAAGGAAACCGGATCCCGTGTCTGCTTGTTCCAAACGCTTCTCGGCAGGAAGCCGAGGCGAATACCACCTACCACTAACCCACCCATTAGAGGATTATTCCTACACCCCTACATCTCACCAACTCTATCACCACTGCTACCCCATTACCAATACTAGTCTAGGAATAACTGATTACCTCATCCATATACGAGGATTCTATGCTGGATCTTCGGTGCGTTGATCTGTGTAGGATCTTCAGATTGGGTGCGCCTGCTCCTGCTTGATCCTTGTGGCCCATCATTCAACGCGCCAATAAGAGAAAAAAGGAAACCCCAAAACAAACCCAGCCGGGGCCCTTGATGGGCTCTGAGGCGTTGACCTTGCCAGCGCGACCCATCACGCCAACTTGACAACTGCGAATGCCCGGCTTGCAAAGGCTCACAGAATCCAGGCTCGGTCTGGGCTCTGTCTGGGGGTGTGTGGGGGGGTGGGGAGGTTGGGGAGGAGGGAGCGGCTGGGGGTTCGAGGCCTCCCGGCGTCACTTTTGCATGCCGCGCAAGCTGATTATGCTTGCATTAATCATGCCGTGACGAGGACTTGCAGCAGTATCCTCCAAGCATCCAAGCATATGACCCATTTCTCGCGAGCATTGTGTTTGCAAATGGGGCTGCACCCCGGAAGAGGACTTGCGCTAAAACCAACGTCATTCGAGAGAGGGAGAGAGAGAACAAAAAAAAGACAGAGAGAAAAAAAGTAAGTAGAGACAGAGAGTAGAGAGAATCCGGATCCATTTTTGTCGCAGAAGTTTTGCGCAGAGCCGTTTTCATTTGTGTGGATGCAGCTCGACTAATGAAGACCGGTCTTTGTTGTAGTTCTAAGAGCTACATTACGCAGGGTCTGAGAAAGCGCAGATAAATGCGCGAGTCGATTTGCATGTCGGAAGATCTGGCCAGTGTGCGCGCAGGCAAGCCGCCACTAGCATGTGTGCGGAGACAGAACAGTAGCACGAGACAGAATCACGGGACGTCGTGGCAAGATACTCTTACATGACTGTTATGATCCATTGAAAGCCTATTGTTTGTCGGCTTTCCGAAGCTTCGAAGCATTTCGAAGCATTCGCATACTCGGCCCAAAATCGACGACTTCGGATACAACGCAACAGCTTGTGAAGGTATGCAGCTGATTGCTTTGAAAAGTGCAGAGCGACTTAAGAGAAGACATTTTTGTGAAAGAAGAGCAGCGCTGTGTGTTTTCTCTTTTACAAGTTGCGCTGAGGCAATGGTCTTTGAGAGGCGCGCTCTCAGGGGCAGCGCTCTTCGGAGAGCGTCGCTCTCTCCGCAGAGAGCAGTGCTGGCTCTCACAGCGCTCCGAGGGGTGTTGATTGCCTGGAGCGATCTGGAGCGTGACGGCGAATCTTTGTTTCCCTTCCCCCTTCCCCCCGCACTTTACCCCCGCACCCCCCCCCCCCCCCATGATTCTATGAAGCCGACACACTGCGAGCCATTGAGCCTAACTGCAAGTTCTCTGATGGTTGGAGTGGGTTTCTGAGAAGAGAGACTCTCTCAGACTCTCTTACCGCGCGTTCCGAGAGATGTCTCACAAACATACACTCCCCGAGGGAGGGAGAAAGCTTAAGACTTAAGGCTTAAATCAAAGGAGGAGAGAGTGAACACTCTGAGTGTACTCTCTGAGTGTATGCTCTCTCCCTCTCTCTCTCGTTGTCTCTCTCTGTCTCTCTCTCTCTCTCTCTCTCTCTCTCTCTCTCTCTCTTTCGCAGTGAGTCTCACACACCGTGACACAGACGGGACGTCAATAACGGAGTCCCCTCCCAGGTTCAATCAAATTCTCACAGAGTCTCCAGAAGCCCCAATTTGTCCCTCCTTACCCATTCAGCCATGTAAGAGACGGAAAGATGGAAGCTCATGAGGTGCCGCTGTGTGAGACTGCTGTTCGCTACAGTTGCATCGCGTTGCTTGGAAAAGGAATCTGCGGACTCGAGGCTCAACGTGCTGAGCGAGCGGAGGGCAGGTTGCAGGGTCAGTCACAGAGAGAGAGAGAGAGAGAGAGAGAGAGAGAAAAACAAAAAAAAAGAGAGAAAGAAGCAAAAAAGAGTAAAGAAAGGAAGAAGATGAAAGAAGTGTCACAAGTGCCGCCGCCACTTGTTTTTGCTCAAGAGAGAGGGGGTCTCAGTGTGTTCACTTGGGGGACAGTTTTCTGCCCCAATATTGGCTTGTCCTCTCGGCTGGCCCTGTGCCTCTTGTGGCTGCTCCGCCTCATTTCTGGTGCCATGTTCTCGAGGCACCTGTGGCTGGGTTCGATGGATGTGAGAGAGTTTGTTTATAGAGAGAGAGAGAGAGACCATCTCTTGATTCGTTTCTTCTTTTCGTTTGTAAGTTTTTGTTGTTTGGTGTTTGTTCCCCACCCTCGGTGTGGGGTTGTTAGATTTTAAACTCAACTCTTCTCCTCGCCCGGAACTCTTCTCCTCGCCCGGTCTACTCCTCGCTCATCCCTGGAGTGCCCAACCGGGAGTGCCCAACCCCCAGAGAACCCCGACTCTCCCGAGATGCCCAGCCCCAGAGTGTTTCCCGGAGTGCCCAGCCGCAGAGTCTCTCACGCCAGGGAGCTGGAGTGCCCAACCCCAGAGTCTCCCTGGCGTGCCCAACCCCAGAGGCCCAACCCCAGAGTCTCCCTAGAGTGCCCAATTTAAGAGTGTCGAAGTGCCCAGCCCCAGAGTCTCCCGAAACTGCCCAACTCCAGAGTCTCCCTCGAGTGCCCAATCGAGTGCCCAACCCCAGATTGTCCCCAGAGTGCCCAGCCCCAGAGTGTTGCTGGAGTGCCCAACCCCAGAGTATCTGTACCAAGAGAGGGTGGGGATGTTCGAAGTATAATTTGGTTTTGTCAGGCTGGCGCAGCGCGGCCTCGCGGCGCCGCTCAGGGGTGCCGTGGAGGGCGCCGGAGGCAAAAGCGGAGAAGAGTGAACTGAGAGAACTGACACTTCTCGAGAGCACTGAGAGAACTGCGAGAGAGTGAACAAAAAGCATCAGAGCTCTCTCTGCTTTGCTAGACAATACAATTGAAAAGTACACTTTTTCGAGCCGAGAAGAGAGCGAAAACATGGACGCGGGAAAAGAGACGCCGTGAGAGTAAGAACGTACGTAGGACCTTTACATTTGCTGGTTTTTGTTTGTACGTACGGAGGGAGGGGGGGGGGCCTTCAAGCCGCAGTGTCAACACGTTTGCAGTGTTTAAACCCCTGTAACGTGCTTTAACTGCAACTCGTTTGCAAAGCACTTCAAACACTTTGAGTCCGTGGAATTTGAGAAGTTTTTTCGGAAACTTGCAGTTTTCCATAGAATACTTCAGGCAGAGGGGGCAAAGATCTGACGCAACATGAAGGAATGGTGGGAGGGGGGGGGGGGGGCAGGGAGGGTTTGGGCATGCATTGGAGCCCATAGAATTATTCATGCGTTTGGGCATAGGGGGGGGCAAAGATCTGGGGGGCAAAGATGTGGGGTGAGGGCAGCGCGGAAAGTGGGGAAGGTGGGGGGAGCGGAACTGGAGGGAATGGCAGGGGCGGACCATTGGAGCGCACAGACGTTTGGGCAGAGGGGGAGCACGTGCGTGAGGAAAGCGAGGAGGCAAAGATGTGGGGGGTGAGGGGAGCGGGGAAGGTGGGGAAGGTGGGGAGGGTTTGGGCATGCATTGGAGCCCATAGAATACTTCAGGGAATGGGGGGGGGGGGGGGGGGGGGGGGGGGCAGGAACGGTTTGGGAAGGGTAGGGGGGGGGGGGGCGGGGAGCCCATAGAATTAAGTGGGGAAGGTGGGGGGAGCGGAACTTGAGGGAATGGCAGGGGCGGAGAAGGGAATGTTTGGGCATGCATTGGAGCCCATTGTTTGGGCATGCGTTGGAGCCCATCGGAGGCAAAGATGTGGGGTGGGGGGTGAGGGGAGCGGGGAGGGTGGGGAGGGTGAGGGGGGTGGGGGGGGCGGGGAGGGTTTGGGCATGCATTGGAGCCCAGAGAATCAGGCAGAGGGGGCAAAGATCTAACGCAACATGAAGGAATGGTGGGAAGGGTAGGGGGGGGGGGGCAGGGAGGGTTTGGGCATGCATTGGAGCCCATAGAATTATTCATGCGTTTGGGCATAGGGGGGGCAAAGATCTGGGGGGCAAAGATGTGGGGTGAGGGGAGCGCGGAAAGTGGGGAAGGTGGGGGGAGCGGAACTTGAGGGAATGGCAGGGGCGGAGAAGGGAATGTTTGGGCATGCATTGGAGCCCATTGTTTGGGCATGCGTTGGAGCCCAGAGTATGGGGAAGGCAGAGGGGGAGCACGGGGTGAGGGGAGCGAGAAGCAAAGATGTGGGGGGTGAGGGAAACGGGGAGGGTGGGGAAACGGGGAGGGTGGGGAGGGTGGGGGGGGTGGGGTTTGGGCATGCATTGGAGCCCATAGAATACTTCAGGCAGAGGGACGGCAAAGATCTAACGCAACTTGAAGGAATGGTGGGAAGGGTAGGGAGGGGGGGGTGAAGGGGCCAGGAAGGGTTTGGGCATGCATTGGAGCCCATAGAATTATTCATGCGTTTGGGCACAGGGGGGGGGGGGGCAAAGATGTGGGGGGAGGGGAGCGAGGAAAGTGGGGAGGGTGGGGGGGGGGGGGGCGGGGAAAGTCTGGTCATGCATTGGAGCCCATAGAATACTTCAGGCGTTTGGGCAGCGGGAAGGCAAAGATCTGGAGGGGGCGGGGAAAGACTGGGCATGCATTGGAGCCCCTAGAATACTTCAGGCGTTTGGGCAGCGGGAAGGCAAAGATCTGGCTGCATTGGAGCCCATAGAATTATTCATGCGTTTGGGCATAGGGGGGGCAAAGATCTGGGGGGCAAAGATGTGGGGTGAGGGGAGCGAGGAAAGTGGGGAGGGTGGGGGGAGCGGGGAAAGTCTGGGCATGCATTGGAGCCCCTAGAATACTTCAGGCGTTTGGGCAGCGGGAAGGCAAAGATCTGGAGGGGGCGGGGAGAGACTGGGCATGCATTGGAGCCCCTAGAATACTTCAGGCGTTTGAGCAGCGGGAAGACAAAGATATGGCGGAACTTGAGGCAATGGCAGAGGCAAAGATCTGGAGGGGGCGGGGAGAGACTGGGCATGCATTGGAGCCCCTAGAATACTTCAGGCGTTTGGGCAGCGGGAAGGCAGAGATCTGGCGGAACTTGAGGGGGGGGGGGGGGGGGCAGGAAGGGTTTGGGCATGCATTGGAGCCCATGGAATTATTCATGCGTTTGGGCAAAAGGGGGGCAAAGATCTGGGGGGCAAAGATGCGGGGTGAGGGGAGCGCGGAAAGTGGGGAAGGTGGGGGGAGCGGAACTTGAGGGAATGGCAGGGGCGGAGAAGGGAATGTTTGGGCATGCATTGGAGCCCATTGTTTGGGCATGCATTGGAGCCCATAGGAGGCAAAGATGTGGGGGGTGAGGGGAGCGGGGAGGGTGGGGAGTGGGGGGGCGGGGAGGGTTTGGGCATGCATTGGAGCCCATAGAATACTTCAGGCAGAGGGGGCAAAGATCTAACGCAACATGAAGGAATGGTGGGAAGGGTAGGGGGGCATGGGGGGGCAAAGATCTGGGGGGCAAAGATGTGGGGTGAGGGGAGCGCGGAAAGTGGGGAAGGTGAACTTGAGGGAATGGCAGGGGCGGAGAAGGGAATGTTTGGGCATGCGTTGGAGCCCATTGTTTGGGCATGCAACCATAGGAGGCAAAGATGTGGGGGGTGAGGGGTGAGGGGAGCGGGGAGGGTGGGGAGGGTGAGGGGGGTGGGGAGGGCGGGGAGGGTTTGGGCATGCATTGGAGCCCATAGAATACTTCAGGCAGAGGGGGCAAAGATCTGACGCAACATGAAGGAATGGTGGGAAGGGCAGGGGGGGGGGGGCAGGAAGGGTTTGGGCATGCATTGGAGCCCATAGAATTATTCATGCGTTTGGGCATAGGGGGGGCAAAGATCTGGAGGCAAAGATGTGGGGTGAGGGGAGCGCGGAAAGTGGGGAAGGTGGGGGGAGCGGAACTTGAGGGAATGGCAGGGGCGGAGAAGGGAATGTTTGGGCATGCATTGGAGCCCATTGTTTGGGCATGCATTGGAGCCCATAGGAGGCAAAGATGTGGGGGTGAGGGGAGCGGGGAGGGTGGGGAGGGTGAGGGGGGTGGGGGGGGCGGGGAGGGTTTGGGCATGCATTCAGGCAGAGGGGGCAAAGATCTAACGCAACATGAAGGAATGGTGGGAAGGGTAGGGGGGGGGGGGGGCAGGGATGGTTTGGGCATGCATTGGAGCCCATAAAATTATTCATGCGTTTGGGCATAGGGGGGGCAAAGATCTGGGGGGCAAAGATGTGGGGCGAGGGGAGCGCGGAAAGTGGGGAAGATGGGGGGAGCGGAACTTGAGGGAATGGCAGGGGCGGAAAGGGAACGTTTGGGAACGTTTGGGCATGCATTGGAGCCCATGGTTTGGGCATGCATTGGAGCCCATAGGAGGCAAAGATGTGGGGGGTGAGGGGAGCGGGGAGGGTGAGGGGGGTGGGGGGGGCGGAGGGGAGGGTTTGGGCATGCATTGAGCCCATTACTTCAGGCAGAGGGGCAAAGATCTAACGCAACATGAAGGAATGGGGGGGGGGGAGGGGGGGGGGGAAAGGAAGGGTTTGGGAAGGGTGGGCGGGGGGGGGGGGGGGGGCAGGAAAATTTGGGGGATGCATCGGCGCACATAGAATTATTCATGCGTTTGGGAATAGGCCCAGAGGAGGCAAAGATGTGGGGGGCGAGGGGAGCGGGGAGGGTGGGGAGGGTGAGGGGGGTGGGGGGGGCGGGGAGGGTTTGGGCATGCGTTGGAGCCCATTGAATACTTCAGGCAGAGGGCGAAAGATTTAACGCAACATGAAGGAATGGTGGGAAGGGTAGGGGAGGGGGGGGCAGGAAGGGTTTGGGCATGCATTGGAGCCCATAGAATTATTCATGCGTTTGGGCATAGGGGGGGCAATGGGGGGCAAAGATGTGGGGTGAGGGGAGCGCGGAAAGTGGGGAAGGTGGGGGGAGCGGAACTTGAGGGAATGGCAGGGCGGAGAAGGGAATGTTTGGAGACCATTGTTTGGGCATGCATTGGAGCGCATAGGAGGCAAAGATGTGGGTGAGGGGGGTTGGGGGGGCGGGGAGGGTTTGGGCATGCATTGGAGCCCATAGAAAACTTCAGGCAGAGGGGGCAAAGATCTAACGCAACATGAAGGAATGGGGGGGAGGGGAGGGGGGGGGCAGGAAGGGTTTGGGAAGGGAAGAGGGGGGGGGGGGGGGGCTAAAAAGGCAAAGATGTGGGGGGTGAGGGGAGCGGGAGGGTGGGGAGGGGGAGCGGGGAGGGGGGTGGGGGGGGCGGGGAGGGTTTGGGCATGCATTGGAGCCCGTAGAATGATTCAGGCAGAGGGGGCAAAGATCTAACGCAACATGAAGGAATTGGGGGGGGGGGGGGGGGGGCAGGGAAGGGTTTGGGAAGGGTGGGGGGGGGGGGGGGTTTGGGCATGCATTGGAGCCCATAGAATTATTCGTGCGTTTGGGCCGAGGCGGGGCAAAGATCTGGGGGGCAAACATGTAGTGTGAGTGGAGCGCGGAAAGTGGGGAAGGTGGCGGGAGCGGAACTTGAGGGGATGGCAGGGGCGGAAGGGAATGTTTGGGCATGCATTGTGGAGCCCATAGGAGGCAAAGATGAGGGGAGCGGGGAGGGTGGGGAGGGTGAGGGGGGTGGGGGGGGGCGGGGAGGGTTTGGGCATGCATTGGAGCCCATAGAACACGACAGGCAGAGGGGGCACAGATCTAACGCAACATGAAGGAATGGTGGGAGGGTTTGGGCATGCATTGGAGCCCATAGAAAAAACCATGCGTTTGAGCCCAGGAGGCAAAGATGTGGGAGGGGAGCGGGGAGGGTGGGGAGGGGGAGGGGGGTGGCGGGGGCGGGGAGGGTTTGGGCATGCATTGGAGCCCATAGAATACTTCAGGCAGAAGAGGGGGCAAAGATCTAACGCAACATGAAGGAATGGGGGAAGGGTTAGGGGGGGGGGGGGGGCAGGGAGGTTGGGCATGCATGGAGCCCATAAAAGTTATTCATTGCGTTTAGGCATAGGGGGGGCAAAAAGATTGGGGGGGCAAAGATTGTGGGTGAGGGGTGAGCGCGGGAACAAGTTAGGGAAGTGGGGGGGGGGGAAACTTGGAGGGAATTGGACAGGGGCCGGAGAAGGAATGTTGGGCATGCATTGGAGCCCATGTTTGGGCATTGCATTGGAGCCCCATAGGAGGCAAGATGTGCGGGGTGGTGAGGGGAGCGGGGGGTGAGGGGGGGTGGGGGGGGCGAGGGTTTGGGCATGCATTGAAGCCCATATACTTGAGGGCAAAGATCTAACGCAAAATGAAGGAATGGGGGGGGGGGGGGGAGTGCTGAATCATTGGAGCCCTTCATATCTGGGGGGCAAAGATGTGGGGTGAGGGGAGCGCAGAAAGTGGGGAAGGTGGGGGGAGCGGAACTTGAGGGAATGGCAGGGGCGGAGAAACACTTCAGGCGTTTGGGCAGAGGGGGAGCACGTGGGTGAGGAAAGCAAGGAGGCAAAGATGTGCGGGGTGAGGGGAGCGGGGAGGGTGGGGAAGGTGAGGGGGGTGGGTGGGGCGGGGAGGGTTTGGGCATGCATTGGAGCCCATAGAATACTTCAGGCAGAAGGGGCAAAGATCTAAAGCAACATGAAGGAATTGGGGGGGGGGGGGGGGGGGGGCAGGAAGGTTTGGCATTTCATTGGAGCCCATTGCTTGGATGGATTGGAGCCCATAGGAGGCAAAGATGTGGGGGTGGTGAGGGAGCGGGCGAGGATGGGGGGGAGGGTTGGGCATGTAGAATACTTCAGGAGAGGGGGCAAGATCTAGGGGGGGGGGGGGGGGGGGAGGGAGGGTTTGGGCATGCATTGGAGGTCAGAGAATTATTCATGCGTTTGGGCATCGGGGGGGCAAAGATCTGGGGGGCAAAGATGTGGGGCGAGGGGAGCGCGGAAAGTGGGGAAGACGGGGGGAGCGGAACTTGAGGGAATGGCAGGGGCGGAGAAGGGAACGTTTGGGAACGTTTGGGCATGCATTGGAGCCCATGGTTTGGGCATGCATTGGAGCCGATAGGAGGCAAAGATGTGGGGGGTGAGGGGAGTGGGGAGGGTGAGGGGGGTGGGGGGGGCGGGGAGGGTCCATAGAATACTTCAGGCAGAGGGGGCAAGATCTAACGCAACATGAAGGAATGAGGGGGGGGAAGGGGGGGGCAGGAAGGGTTTGGAAAGGGTAGGGGGGCATGGGCGCTCATAGAATTATTCATGCGTTTGGGCATAGGCCCATAGGGAGGCAAAGATGTGGGGGAGGCAAAGATGTGGGGGGTGAGGGGAGCGGGGAGGGTGGGGAGCGTGAGGGGGGTGGGGGGGGGGAGGGTTTGGGCATGCATTGGAGCCCATAGAAGACTTCAGGCAGAGGGGGCAAAGATCAACGCAACATAAGGAATGGTGGGAAGGGGTAGGGGGGGGGGGGGGGGGGGGCTCCAGAAAGGGTTTGGGCATGCATTGGAGCAATTCATAGGGGGGGCAAAGAAACAAAAGATGTGGGGTGAGGGAGCGCGGAAAAGTGGGGAAGGTAGGGGGAGGAGGAACTTGAGGGGAATGGCAGGGGCGGAGAGAAACACTTCAGGCGTTTTGGGCAGAGGGGTGAGCACGTGGGTGAGGAGGAAGCAGGAGGCAAAGATGTGCGGGTGAGGGGAGCGGGGAGGGTGGGGAAGGGTGAGGGGGGTGGGTGGGGGCGGGGAGGGTTTGGGCATGCATTGGAGCCCATAACCATGATACTTCAGGCAAGGGGGGCAAAGATCTAAAGCAACATGAAGTGAAAATTGGGGGGGGGGGGGGGGCAGGAAGGGTTTTGGCATGCATTGGAGCCACTCGAATTAAATTTCATGGTTTTGGGCAAGGGGGGCAAGAATCTGGTGGTCAAATGATGTGGGTTGATGGGAGCGCGGAAAGTGGGGAAGGTGGGGGAAGCGACTTGAGGACTGGCAGGGCGGAAGGGAATTTTTTTGGGATGCTTGGGAGCCCATTGTTTTGGGCATGCAATTGGAGCCCATAGGAAGCAAAGATGTGGGGGGTGAGGGGAACGGGGAGGGTGGGGAGGGTTGAGGGGTTGGGGGGGGGAGGGTTGGGCATGCCATTGGAGCACTTCAGGCAGAGGGGGAAAGACATAGGGGGGGGGGGGGGGGCAGGGAGGGTTTGGGCATGCATTGGAGGTCAGAGAATTATTCATGCGTTTGGGCATCGGGGGGGCAAAGATCTGGGGGGCAAAGATGTGTGTGGGGCGATTGGGAACGTTTGGGCATGCATTGGAGCCCATGGTTTGGGCATGCATTGGAGCCCATAGGAGGCAAATGTGGGGGGTGAGGGGAGCGGGGAGGGTGAGGGGGGTGGGAGGGGGCGGGGAGGGTTTGGGCATGCATTGGAACCCATAGAATACTTCAGGCAGAGGGGGCAAAGATCTAACGCAACATGAAGGAATGGGGGGGGGGAGGGGGGGGGGGGCAGGAAGGGTTGGGAAGGGTAGGGGGGGGGGGGGGGGGCAGGAAAATTGGGGGATTGCATCGGCGCGCATAGAATTATTCATGCGTTGGGGAATAGGCCCATAGGAGGCAAAGATGTGGGGGGTGAGGGGAGCGGGGAGGGGGGAGGGTGAGGGGGGTGGGGGGGCGGGGAGGGTTTGGGCGTGCGTTTGGAGCCCATTGAATACTTCAGGCAGAGGGGGCAAAGATCCTAACGCAACATGAAGGAATGGTGGGAAGGGTAGGGGAGGGGGGGGGGGGGCAGGAAGGGTTTGGGCATGCATTGGAGCCCATAGAATTATTCATGCGTTTGGGCATAGGGGGGGGGCAAAGATCTGGGGGGCAAAGATGTGGGGTGAGGGGAGCGCGGAAATAGGGGGGGCGAAGATCTGGGGGGCAAAGATGTGGGGTGAGGGGAGCGCGGAAAGTGGGGAAGGTGGGGGGAGCGGAACTTGAGGGAATGGCAGGGGCGGAGAAGGGAATGTTTGGGCATGCATTGGAGCCCATTGTTTGGGCATGCATTGGAGCCCAGAGTATGGGGAAGGCAGAGGGGGAGCACGGGGTGAGGGGAGCGAGAGGCAAAGATGTGGGGGGATGGGGCAGGGGAGGGATCGGTTCTTCACCAGCGCCTCGCCCCACGAGGGGGGTCGGCGGATATACCTAGAAACTCCTTTCGGCAGAAATTTCAGCCGCAATTCAAAAAAGACTCCTTTTTTAAAGTGAGGCGGAACTGTCTGTGTTTCGGCTGTTCTGAATCAGTTTCGGCATTGCTTTATAACCCTGTAACAATTGCGGCGTTTTTGTTTTTCCTAAGTTTTTGAGGTTTCAGTTAGACTCAGCTTTTGTTGTAGTCAATTTTGTACGGAAGAGCAAGCAAATCGCTGTCTCAACTGGAGGAATGGCGTAGGTTTCTATCGAAAAGCTTGCAAGAGTGCTAAGTGGAAGGAAGGGGAAATGGCACCTGCTTTTCACCATAGTGCATGTTTGGCATGCTGCAACTTTCATGCTGCGGGTAGGGCTGGGGAACTTGACTTGCTCATGGGGGTGTTGCTTTGTGTTTTTCTGCGTTAGAAGTTGCGTTTTTCATTTTTCATGTTGGTGTTGTTTGTTTTGGTATGTGGTGTTCTGTTCGTTGTCCTTGATTGTTGGTTCAGGAAATGCACAAAGCAGCGAGGTGTTTGGTGTTTTCTTTTTGCTTTTAGTTTACTTGCTAAGCTAGCAAGGAAGGTTCATAACGGTTTTTTTGTGTTACTTGCTCTTTGTATCGAGTTGCGTTTGAGTTGTTTATGTTGTTATTTGTTTGTGTTGTTTGTGTTGTTTCTTTTCTTTGATTTCTGCGGGAATCGAATTGTTCTGAACTCCTGAAGTCGTTTTCGATTGCTTGTGTTTTCTCGAGTTTTTTCTCGAATTTATCGTAATGTTCCTTGATTCTCGCGGGTTTCTTGTCTTGCGCAGTGTTTCGAGATGTTTCTCGGTTTTTCGTTTTGATTTGTCATTTTTATTCTTCGCGCTTTTTCCCCCGGTGTTTTCCGAAGTTTTACTCGATGTCTTCGACATGTTCTCGATTTTTCTCAATGTTTTCATGATTTTTTCCGTGGTTTCGGTGTGGTGTTTTCACGAATTGTTCAGATTTTCAAGCTGTTTTAAGGTTTTATGGTTTTCCAATGCTGTCAAGTCGACGTGATTTCGTTTTTTCGTGTTCTTCCAGATTTGTCCAGCTAGTTTTCGTTTGCTTTCTTTTGTCTCGGATTTTTCGGCGAAAATCACAGCGGAAAAGCCCGGCATTACGGCGGAAAAAACCCGGCATTACGGCGAAAAACCCGGACATGTTTCAAGGGCCTGGGCATGCAGGCATGGCAGTCTGTTTCAGGGAGTAGGGTCGCGACCAGAAACGTCGCTAAAAAATGATGATTGTTACTGCCAACTGCCGGCTGAGAACGAAAAGAGCTATGCGTGTTTTGCCAGCAAACAAAGTAAACATGAGCTTCGTATAAACATGAGCTTCATATATACAGTCAAGACGATAGCTCTGAATCGCCTTTTGTGAAAAACCAGAGATGGAGCAACAGCGGGATCGTCAGCATTTTGAATCTCAAATCCAGGATGAGGAGACTACCCCAGTCCCTGCTCCCAAGCCAGAGAATGAGGTCCATGACTGGATTTCGCAGTGCCGGGAGAGCATTCGCTTGATATGGTGCGGGCTGTCGAGGCAGGTAAGCTGCAGCAGCCCGCTACACAAGATGACATTGGCCGAGAAGCGCAATAGGAAACTAGACAGTAGATGGACAGCAATCGCACGAAGAACAAGAGGAATTTGAGCCAGGATATGGACTGGGACCACACGAAAGGCAGAAGGAACCCCAGAAAATACGTGGACAGCTGCCACACGAAGAGCGGGAGGAACCCCGCCCAGTAGTTTGACAGCAACCACGCGAGGAGCAGAAGGAACCCCAGCCAGGACATGAAAGCCACACAGCAAAAGCCCACCGACCCAGTCGAACCAAAAGAACCATCCCGACCTGCAGATGCATCCAAGATCTTCCTCATCCAAGATCCTCAGTGGAGCAAGAAGCAAGCTGCCAGCAAAAACAACAAAGCACAGCAGCACAACAGCACGGGACAAAATCAAGAAGGACGCGCGCCGCCGTGGCGTGCCGCGGCGTTCCGAATCCGTCAAGCTAAGGGGGAACTCCACAGGACCCCCCCGCCTAGTGGCGTTCCGCGGCGTTCCGAGTCCGTCAAGCTAAGGGGGAACTCCACAGGACGCGCGCCACTGTGGCGTTCCGCGGCGTTCCGAATCCGTCAAGCTAAGGGGGAACCTGCACTTCTTGTGTAATGTTCCGTATGAACCGTGCGAAACGAAAACCTCCTTTCCGCCCGCGCACCGACGTTTCGTTGATTTCGCGTTATATTTGCGTTATGGGTGACTGCTTTCCGCATTCGGGTTCGTGGGTCCTATCAGGTTTTCTCTACCTCGCGCCCATGGAAGAAGAAAGAGAACAAAAGAAGCTGGAGAAATTGGAGAAGGGAGGGACGAGAGGGAAGGACAAGATCTTTCTTCGTTGTAGTAAGATCATGCTTCCACTCTTTTTGGCTGCTCACAATGGCTTGACAAAATTTGAACGGCTATCCTTTTTGCCTTTTTCCTTTCTCATCCAGAAAGATTTTTAAAACAACCCGTTTTTCCATCTTCTTGAGCAAGACTGTCTGCCAATGAGGAGGATGCATACATGATTGAAGCGTTACTTGAAAGTGTCATTCAGTTTTGCTGTGCTAGCGAAGCCATAAACCATACGAAGCCGTCAGACCAAAGTTGGGGGTATAGGCTCTTGCCACATAGGCTCATAGGGTTTAGAATGTCAGTGTTCATCAAAAGTCGTGTGGTTCATTGCGGCTTTGATGCAGACGGGCTCCGTCAAATAGAACGTACTATGTATTTGGCAACCCCCCCCCCCAAGTATCTCCCTATTTTGGCTTCTTATACAGGTTTATATGATTTAGGGGGGTGGTTAAAGGTTTAGACTTAAGAAACGATGTGTATATATATATATATATATAGATATAGATGAATTGAATCGGCCCCTGGTTTGCAAACATGCTGAGATTCATAGCTTTCGTGTTGAGGTGGACGTTCGGAAGTACTGAAAAATGCTGAAATTCCGGATCCAAGATCCAAAATCCAAGATTGCGAGAGACTGTTGAAATCGAATCTTGGATCCAGTGCGAATACTCTAAAAGTACTGAAAGACTGAATTTCAGTATTCCGGATCCAAGATCCAAGATTGGCAGGTAACTCTGCTGAGCAGTCTTGGATCTTGGATCCAGAATTCTGAAATTCAGTGAAAGTCAGTGAAATTCACTGAAATGCAGTCTTTCAGTGTTTCCCCGGATGACCGTCTATGTCAGACGATGAGCAGGCGTTGGAGATGCCCAGACGTGGGTTCCTGGATGGCCGGGGGGGGGCATCATATGTATAAATAAATACATCAAAATAAATATATATATATATATATACACGCTATACATATACATGCATATATGATATGAGAATGTGTTTGTTGCAAAAGTTTTACGAGGCACGGAGCTCACGTCAGAATGACACACACTTACTCCCGACAACGGCCTCCTTCTCCGGGTCCTCCCAGCCTTCTAATTACTGTTCTTGAGACTTTCTCTTCGTCGAGAGGCCAGGTGCGGGGTGCCGCCACGCTGAAGACGCTCTCCATTCGCATGCGGGCCATCAAGAATATGCAGAAGATCACCAAGGACCTTTGCGGGAGACCATCTCGCGGAATCTCCTCACCTGTAAAGGGCTCTTCCAGCATCCCATCCGTGAGGCGATGAAGATGGTGGCAACAGCCAAGTTCAAGAAGGACATGAGGACCCCGCTGCTGAGTCTGCTACGAGAGCACGTGCATCGGCCTGCTCTGTCACCACTTACTAGTGGAGCACATGCCAGTGGCTGCCAGTGCACTGTCGCAGGACGATGGAAAACAGCCTACCCTTCGCAAATCCGGTGCTCAACCTCTTCCAGCGCTTGCCTGTTGAGGAGAAGGTGCGGTCCTTATCGCTTTCCTTGTTTCCCTTTCGCACAGTCTCCATATATCAGTCTCTATATGAGTCTGCACCTGCGTCTGCATCGGCGGAGGCAGGTGGAATCACTTACGTCGCAGTGACTTCGGACAAGGGTCTCTGCGGAGGCGTTAACACCGCTGCCGCTCGGAAAAAAGCTAAAGTGCTAAAGCCTCGAAGCAAATGGGTGCCGAAGCCTTCTGAACTTCTGAAGAGCGCACCCTGCCCCTGCTCTCGCTTCTCAGAATTTTCCCCACTTTTGGAGTCTCAGGTGGCCAAGCAGGTGCGCCTGGGCTTGGCTGCTGAAGAGGCGAAGGGCAATGCTGCCAAGATCATGGTCGTCGGTGGCAAGGCTCGCTCTCGCAAAGCCTATGGAGTAGGCCCCGTAGCCCCGTAGGCCAGGAAACCCTTTTCTGTGCTAGTCCCGCTCGAGCCATCAAGGGCGTCGCTGTGCTGAAGCGTCTCTATGGCGATCGTTTCAGCACCACCTTCGAGGCAAGGCACTGTGCGGGGATCGGAATCCATTTTCTTCGGAACGCCCCCCCCTCTTGATATTCTCGCGAGGAGTGCTCCAAAGTGCCCTTCACCTTCGCCGCCGCCTCGGTCATCGCAGAGCGGCTCGCTGCCAGCAAGCCGCCCCGGTGCAAGGCGAGATGAGAGTGCCTCTTGAGAAAAAGTCTTTTGTGTGAAAAGAGAGAGCCTTGGAATGGGGGCCCGGGAATGTTCGAAGGCTTCGGAGCTCGGAATGATTTCGCAGCTTAAAAGTTCGGAACATTTCGAGTTTGAAGTTGAAACTACGCGCAGGCATGTCCCTGTCAAACTTCAAACTTTCAAAGTTTCAAGCCGAATGTTCGAAACTCGAGCTCGAGCGTTGGCGACCCCGACTTTGAAAGAAGTTCAACGTCAGAAAGTTTGGAGTTCGACGGAGTGTCGCGATTGAGAGTTTGACCTTCTGACGCCTCTCGAATTCGAAAGTTTGAGCCACGGTCGACTTTGAGAGTTTCAGAGCTCGACAGATTGAGTCTTTTCGAGTTTGGAGCTTGATGTCATGCGCCGAGGAGGCCTCGACGCTGCGAGTTTGAAAGTGTGAAAGAGCGGGAGTGAGTGTTTGAAGTTGGAAGCCCTGTCGAGATGGAAAAGTCTGAATGTTCCACGCTCAAAGTTTGAGAGAACGATAGTTCGACGCCCGTAAGAGGACTTGCATTTCATGGTGCTGCGCACGGTGTCTTTCCCCCCCCCCTCCCAATTTTCAAACACGGTGATCCTATGCTCCTCCCCTGATCCCCCCCATCTCAGTCGTCGGAAGGGTTTGGGCCTGTCCCCAGCGATGTTTCATGGACCATGGACGTCCCCCCCCTTTCTTGCCTAAAAAACGACCCCTCGGGACCTTCTTGACTTCCCTGCCAGAAGGCGCACCACGGGACACACGGGGCTGTTTTTAGGAAGGGTTGGAGTGGGGGGGGGGGGGTACGTTCGAGAAACCTGTCCCCAGCGATGTTTCATGGACGTTCCGCCCCCTTTTCTTTTCTAAAAAATGGTTCCCTGCCAGAAGGCGCGCAACGGGACACACGGGGCTGTTTTTAGGAAGGGTTGGAAGGGGGGGGGGGGGGGGGGGGGGGGGGGGGGGGGGGGGG
>CAJNDS010001890.1:1564633-1582133 GCA_905221605.1 Symbiodinium natans
AACCCTTCCTGCCCCCCCCCCCCCCTTCCCTTCCCGAACCCTTCCTGCAAACATATGCATCTTGTTGAAACCCATCGTGTGAGCGCCCTGCTTTTTGGGGTTTTACCGCCTCGCAAAGCGTGCTTCAAAGCAGATGCGTCTTGTTGAAGGCCGTCGTACAAATGGGGGGGGGGGGGGGGCTGCGGGCTGCGCCCCCCCCAACCCTCCCGCTGCCCCTTGTTGAAACCCATCGTACGAGCATTGTGTTTGCAAATGGAGGGGGCTGCGCCCCCCCCAACCCCCCCACTTTTTATTTTTGCCGTGCAAGCGTGCTGCAAAACATATGAATCTTGTTGAAACCCGTCGTGCGAGCTGTGTGTTTGCAAATGGGGGGGCTGCCCCCCCCCCCAAACCCCCCAGCTGCCTCTTGTTGAAACCCATCGTACGAGCATTGTGTTTGCAAAGGGGGGGCTGCGCCCCCCCCCAACCCCCCCGCTGTTTATGTTTAGCCGTGCAAGCGTGCTGCAAAACATAAGAATCTTGTTGAAACCCGTCGTGCGAGCCGTGTGTTTGCAAATGGGGGGGGCTGCGCCCCCCCCCCCAACCACCCCCGCTTGCCTCTTGTCGAAACCCATCGTACGAGCATTGTGTTTGCGGAAGGGGGGGGGGGGGCTACGCCCCCCCCAACCCCCCCGCTGTTTATTATTTTTAGCCGTGCAAGCGTGCTGCAAAACATATGAATCTTGTTGAAACCCATCGTGCGAGCCGTGTGTTTGCAAATGGGGGGGGGCTGCGCCCCCCCCCAACCCCCCGCTGCGTTGTTTTTTTTCTCGCAAGGCCTCCACAGCAAAAAAAATGCGCAAGGCCTCCACAGCACAGGAAAAAAGCGCAAGGCCTCCACGGCAAAAAAGCGCGCAAGGCCTCCACAGCAAAACAAAAAAAGCGCGCAAGGCCTCCGCAGCAAAAAAAAAAAAAAACAAGGCCCCTACAGCAAAAAAAAGACCACAAGGCCCCTACAGCAAAAAAAGCGCAAGCCTCCACAGCAAAAAAAAAAAAGCACAAGGCCTCCACAGCAAAAAAAAAACGCACCAGGCCTCCACCAGCAAAAGAAAACGCGCAAGCATCCCACAGCAAAAAAAAGCCAAGGCTCGCGAGAAAAACGCGCAAGGCTCCACAGCAAAAAAAAAAAAACGCACAAGGCCTCCACAGCAAAAATGAAACCGCGCAAGGCCTCCAGAGCAAAAAAAAACGCGCAAGGCCTCCACAGCCAAAAAACACGCACAAAACCTCCACAGCAACAAAAAGAAAACGCAGAAGGCCCCCACAGCAAAAAAAATAACGCACAAGGCCTCCACAGCAAAAAAAAAAGCAGAAGGCCCCCGCAGCAAAAAAAATTGCACGAGGCCCCCAGAGTAAAAAAGCCGGCACAGCAAAACAAAACACACGCGCAAAGGCTCCACAGCAAAAAAAACGCACAAGGCCTCCACAGCAAAAAAAGAAAAACGCACCAGGCCTCCACTGCAAAAATAAAAACCACAAGGCCCCTACAGCAAAAAAAACGCGCAAAGCCTCCACAGCAAAAAAAAAAACGCGCAAGGCCTCCACAGCAAAAAAAACGCTCCAGGCCTCCACAGCAAAAAAGAAACCGCGCAAGGCCTCCACAGCAAAAAAAAAACGCAAGGCCTCCACAGCAAAAAAAAAGAAACGCACAAGGCCTCCACAGCAATAAAAGAAACGCACAAGGCCCCCACAGCAAAAAAAAAAACGCAGAAGGCCCCCAAAGCAAAAAAGCCGGCACAGCAAAAACAAAAAAAACACTCTTACCCCCCCGAAGCGCATAACCCGAAGCCCCGATACCCTTGAAGCCCTAAAGCGTAAAACTCACATCCGCTAAGCTTAGCCGGGCTTAGCTCCCCTCAAAGAAAACACCATGCGCCCTAAAATGCCCTGGATCCTTACCCCTAGTTCTGTGCAGATTCTGTCTCGTGTCTGGACTTCATCTTTGTTCCGATGTGAACTTCATGCTCAAAATCGTTTCTTTCAGACTGGTGTCAAACCGTTGAAACTGATTCAAACTTGCACACTCGTGCCGCTCTCGAACTTGCAAGCTGCGAACCTCCACAACGTTCAAATTCTTAAACTTTTCGTGCTCGAGTGACCGCAAACTACAAAGTTTGAAGCTTCAAGCTTTGAAACTCGCAGGCTCTCAAACTGCTAAGCTCCTTCTCGAATCCTCAATCTCTCGACCGCATAAACTTTCAAGCTTTCAAGCTTCGCATTCTTCGGACTCGAGAAGTGCTCGAGAAGTTCTCGAACTCCAAACTCGACACCGTTGAAGCTTTCGAGCTCGAAAAGCTGCTTTCACGCGCGCGTGGCTGATCCAAAAGTCTTCAAACTTTCAAACTCCCTCTCGCCTCTCGCCTCTCGCCTCAAATTTTCAAACTCGAAATTCTTGTCGAACTTTGAAACTCGGAACTTTCGAACTGGACCATGGCATCTGTCCATCGAAGCCCCCGAGGGCCCTCAGCAAAAGCAAGAAAGAAAGCAAGAGAGAAAGAGAGAGAGAGAGTCATACGCACAGCAAGCAGGCAAGAGAGAGAGAGAGCGTCAGAGAGAAAAGGAAAAAGGGGGAAGGAAACACAAGCAAGACATGGGACGTGCGCGCCCCTCGGGGGGGCTAAGCGTGTGGAGCGAGCGAGAGCGAGAGCGAGAGCGAGAGAGAGAGAGAGAGAGAGAGAGAGAGAAGGAGAGAAGAGGTTCCTGGAGGAGTTGAGTATAGGGGGATCGCAGATACGGGCCATCTATCCTGGGAATGCCTACGCCTAAGTGGTCAAATCGAAGCAGCGTTCGGATTCGCCCCCACATCGATTCGAATACCCAGTGCATTTATCAAGAGTTTTCACACCAGCCGTGGGGGCCGTGGGGGGCGTGCTCCAGGACTCCAACAGGGGAGCATGGCATGCAATAGCCCCCCATCGCGGCGCGCCCGGCGCGATGGCTTCGCACGCACCGCTGGTCACTGAGCAAGCCCCACGGCCCCACGGATATGGGAGCAGCTCCTCATATGACGACAAGTGCGACAACGCATTTTGGATGAGGACATCACAGATGGACAGGTCCCCTTGGTGCAAATGCAAACTACACACCCTGCCATCCTCACTCACAGGTGCTGGGCTACTCTTGGATACCTCTTGAGTGCTCCCCCTTGCAGCCTGTGCGTGTGCAGAAAGGAGGGAGGGAGAGAAGGCAACGTGCAGTCGCGGGGGGAGGGGGAGGGGTTCAGAGGAGAAGTGCATGGTTTCGGCCATCGCTGATCATCGATTCGGGAGTATTGGTGACTTAGAGGCACTCTGCACATCGCAATTGCAGGTGGTGAGCAACGAGTTCAAGTCGATGGTGTCCTACGACACGATCGCCAAGCACACCTACACCGTTGACGAGGCAGCTTCCGTTCCAGAAACAGATTCTCAATTTTCACCTGTGGTCTTGCATTTCTCTTGGCTTTACACAGGCCACCAATATGGACCGCGGGGAGTGGACCAAAGCCATGGACGTCTACTCTTTCGAGCCTTCCATCTACGAAGTCTGGCAGGAGACCGTTTCTGATGGAAAGAGCAGGGCTAGAAACGGCTAGAACAAAGCTTGAGTAGTCTCGGCATGTCACAGGGTCCCAGCAACTGAGCCCTCACGTAGGAAGCTTAGTAAAGCTGAATTGTAGAATCCGAGATATAGAGCAAAGCAGCGATGCAACCCGAAGACCCGAAGGCATTGAGAATTCTGCCATCTGCAACTTCGAGCTCAAGTCGAGCTCAAGTCGGCTTTCAAATCTCGGGCTGTTGAACCTGTGCAGGGTTTGCCTTGCACTCGCATGACCGGGCACTACCATGTTGGGGTACAAGGTTTTCTCCCGTGGTTTTCCCAGATTCCCAGTGCCCCAGCGAATTGGGGGGATGTCTGTGTCTGTTTACGTCAACATCCCCTGCAGCCCCTGCAGACATTTGACCTACTGAGGGTGACTTCTGCAGAAGCTGAGAGCGAGCCAAGCCCATAATTCGGCAGCCTTCATGTCAGCGCATCGCTAACTTCATCAGCCCTCTCACATGCCCTCCTTGCAAACTGCCGCCTTCTAGCGCAGGACCTGCACGAGTTTTACTACGGATGTGTCATATATGGTTCCGTCATCCAAAGTCGCTCATCCGCAGTTCTCATGCTTGAGCAGAACACGCAAATTTGGAGAATCTCTCCAAGTTGTTCTTCTTTTTGATTCTCCTGGCTCTTTCCTCTAGTTTTCCGAGGCACGACCACGGAGACAGCACAGCGCATGAACGCCATGGAGAACGCTTCGAAGAATGCAGGGGAGATGTACGGAAAGGTGGAGCTCCAATACAACCGGGCACGCCAGGCCAAGATCACCACCGAGCTCTGTGAGATCATCTCTGGCGCTTCTGCAGTGTAAGATCGCAAGACACAAGAACGAGACGTGCCCATATTTGTCACATCTAACACACACCATTTGCAATTCAAGCGCAGAAGAGTTCTGGGAGAATAGGCAGGCATAGGCGGTCAAGTTGCGCGAGATCTGTGGGCTGGGCAGCTGAGCTCCGCCCATGGACGTGAGAGGGAAGAGAGTTTTTGGCACATTTCCCTGCGACATCTCTTGCACATAGCCGAAGAAAAGGATGCAGAGCGTGCAGTGCGTGCAGAGCGGGGCGAGTGCGTGTGAGAGAGAACTGAGAGAACAGTTGCCGAACATGCGATCGCTAGTGACCGCTAGTGTTCCAAGCTTAAGCATCAGGCCTCACGTTAAAACCACCTCCGCCTGCAAAACCCCCAAACCGTTCCAAACCCATGACCCCCAAAAGGGAGGGGCTTCGCGGCGAACAAAGCCGAACTCAAAGCCTGATGGCCGCATGCCGGCAGAAAAGATCTAGATTGAATGTCTGAGTGAACTTGATATTCAATTTGATACCTCTTACTCTAGTGCTCAAGCAAGCGGTGCGATTTGATCCAGTCCGCGTTGCTGTCGTTGAATATAGCAAAGAATGCAGAGATGAGTACTCAGATGGCGTTTCGTGATTAGCATGAAATGAGCATGAGATGAGCATTTTTAGCATGGAATAAGCATGACGCAAGAGCGCGCAGTTCAACAATGGGGGCAGCATCCGGAAGCACCTCGCACCTGGCAGCACGTCACGTCCCAGCTGGTAACAAAGCACACGCCGCGCGTTGAGGCACCACATCTCCAGTACAACTGCATGTTTGCATCGCGTGTCCATACAACTTGAAGCTTCGTTCCTTTGTTTCTCCTGATCAAAGTGTTAGAAGAAGGAAGCCGCAATGGTAAAGGTCGTAAAGATTCCTGGGAACCCAAAGGAGAGCACGGTTTCTTCAGTACCAGATGTCTCTTATTATCACAAAAGCTGAAGATCAGTGAAAGATCGCCTCACGTGATTTCAGAGGAATTGATGGAGAGAGCCCTGCCCTCGACAAGGCTGACTTCTCGAACATACGAAGGAGGAAGAGAGAGAGAGAGGGAGCGCCCGTAGGTGTTGCTCGGAATGCAAACATACGCAAACGCATGTAGGTGAGAGTTGAATAGAGGACCGGAGCCTCGGAGCAGTGAGGAGAAGTGCGCTGGTCCGCTCAAAACAGCCGGCGCAGGGCACTTTGGTGCGCGCGGCAGAGGCCGCTGCCGCTGAAAGTCGCCCCCCAAGCCCGCGCGAAGAGTCCCCTCTCAGTCCCCTCTCGGTCCGACTCCAGCATGGATCGGCAAGTCCCTCAGTACGTGGCGAGCAGGACCTGAAACGCAGAGGTCACGTGACCAAAGCATTCCCCCACAATTTCATCACATCTCCCTGTGCTGCGGCCCGCGGCACTGTTGCCGCTGATTGGCGCGAGGTGCCGCGAGGTGGCGGGAGCCTTAACGTTGCGGTCGAAGCCAAACTGCCAGAAGAAGGAAGGGCTGAAGGACGGATTGCGTACCATCACGCTCTGTGACCACTGCGGCATCCCCGTGAAAAGCCTCATTACATGATTTAACGGTTTAAGGCAACGCAGAAGCACTGAAGCCATGGCGCATTACGGTGTGGGAGTGGGTGGTCTGAGCACCTGTTCCTGCCACTGAATCATTGGTCTATGCGCTCATTGCTACCGGTTCACCCTGTGCGGCTTCTGGTGCAAACTGCAGGGTTGGTGAGCCATGTCGAGAGCAGGGGAGAGAGGAGCGGAGAGGAGAGCCCCCGCATTGCCCCGCATTGCCCCACAGTGCCATGGCATGGCAGAGTCTTGCAATGTCTTGCGCAAAGTGATCAGACACAACCGTCAATGCCAAGCCATGGGAACAGTCGCAACGCGTGTCAGAAGACACACAGTGTCCCAGCAGGCAACGAAACGCCAGTGCAACGGCGTAATTGTAAACTTGCAAACGCTGGCGCGCGCCGCCTCGGCAGCCGCCCGGAATAAAGGTTTCAACAAACGGGGGGTTGGGTCTCAGGGGGGTTTAGGGGGGCTGCGGGAGGTCCCAGGGACGCATGAAACGTATGAACGAAATGTAAGAACGAAATGAGAACACACCAGAAAGTAAAAAGAAAATACTGCAATGTCAAGATACGACCATAAGATAGAAAGTTGTCTACCACCTATCCAAAAAAAGAAAAAGTGAAAGAAACCAAAAGCACAGATAAAAACCATTAAATCTACTGGACGTCTTAATTATAAATAGAATGACATTGAAAGACTTCTCATAAAGTAAAATAGGATGAAGATCGAAGTAAATAAGATAATGAATCCTGCATTTTTGGTACAGTTTTTAACATAGCCTCTTGGCATAAGAAATACCATGCAGGTACTATATGTAAAGGAGTAAGTAATCCACATGCTTCTAATGCATTAATTGGATGTGAGAAAGAAGAGAAGCCGAAATGAATTTGAAGCAGATATTCATAGAGAATTAATATCTTTACTAATAATGAAAGGAAACATGTTATCTTATTAGTGGAATTCCTTAAACGATTACTAAAAGATGGAAAATGTAGATTAAAATATGAAAAAGAAGAGAAGCACAAAGAAGGAATTGAAATAGAAAATGAAAGACAAAGAACCTCTTTAATGTTGGATTGTAAATATATTGTCCTCCACAAAGTCATTCTTTTAAGATGGAAATGGACATAATAAGTTTGCAATGGTTGTAACTCCTCATAAACTCATTTGTCCTAAAGGTGAAACATAACCGATAAATGCAGTCCCCATTATGAAGAAGCAAATAATCATTCCAGAAATACCAAGTATTTGGATTAAAAAAATATAAAGCATAAGATATAGCTCTTCCAAGATGAAGAAACACAAAAAGAAAGACAAATGATACACCATTAATGAAGATAACGTAAACACCATGCATAATATATTTCTCTAATTACAACCAGCACGGTTCATGCGCTTATTTCATTCACTTATAACCGTATTAAATTAGTGCGTTCGCTCTGTTCTCTTCATACGTTCATACATACACCCTTTAAATGTAATTATCTACAGGCCTTGCGGCACAGGCCGGCCTGGCCGTCTGAAAGCTGAAACTCGGGTTTGGGTTTAGGGGTTGGAAGAAATAAGAAGAAGAGAAAGAAGAAGAATAAAAATAAGAAGAAAAAGAAGAAGAAGAAAAGAAAGAACAAGAAGGAAGAAGAAGAGAAATAAGAAGAAAAAGAAGAAGAAAAGAAAGAAGCAGAAAAGAAGAAGAAGAAGAAGATAAATAAGAAGAAACAGAAGTAGAAGAAAAGAAAGAACAATAAATAGAAAAAGAAGAAAAGAAGAGAAAGAACAATAACAAGAAGAAACGGTAAAGGAAGAAAAAGAAGAAGAGAAAGAATAAGAAGAATAAACAGAAGAATAATAACATAAAGAAGAAGAAAAAGATGAAGAAAAGAAAAGAAAGAAAAACAACAAGAAGAAGGGGTAAAGGAAGAAAAGAAGAAGAGAAAGAATACTGAGAAAAAACAAGAGAAGAATAAACAGAAGAAGAAGACTGAAAAGAATAAGAAAAGAAAGAAAAAAGGAAGAATAATAAAATAAAAAAGAAGAAGCAGAAGAATAATAAACGAAAGAACAAGAAAAAGAAGAAGAATAAACGAAAAGAAAGAAGAATAACAAGAGGAAAAAAGAAGAAGAAGAGAAAGAAGAAGAAGAAAAAGAATAAACAAAAAGAAGAAGACAAGTGAGAAAAAGAAAAATAATAAGAACAGGAAGCAGAAGAGAATAAAGAACAGGAAGCGACAGCCGAAACCCTATATATAATCCTCTGCGTGCGAGAGCGCACACACGAGCGCGTGTGCATGTGTGTGTGCGTGCGCGTGTGTGCGCCCACCCCCCCCCCCCCCCACCCCCCCCCCCCCCCACCCCCCCCCCCCCCCCCCCCACCCCCCCCCACCCCCCTCCCACCCCCGCCCTCCCACCCCCCCCCCCAACCCCCCCCCGCCCACCACCTCCCGCCGCACCCCCCCACTGCCCCCCCCCCACCCCATGCGAGCATCATCAGCTGGGTCTGCATGCTAGAAGCTTTTTTGGATCTCCCACCCTTTCAGGGCTTCGGTTTGGGGGAGCCGTCCTTGGAGCAGCGCCAACCCACGCGACGTGGGCGCGGTTGGTGCTGCGTGCATACACGGCAGCCACATAACGAGGAGAAAAGGAACAGTTTTTCGCGCAACAAGCAAAAAACAACCGTTTTCGGCCCCTCGGCCCCCCCCCCCCCCCCAAAGCGAGCATCATGAGCATCAGCGAGGCTCCGGAGCCGGGACCCGAGGGCTGCGGAGAAATGAAGGGCTCATGATGCTTAGCTGTGTGTGCGTATCGCGGGCGTCGGCTGACCCCCCCGAAGCCTCGGGTGTCAATGATGCTCACCGTGGAGGCGCGGCAGTGCCCCGAAAGGAGGTGTGTGTCGAAACACGCGAAAAATACGGTATTTACGGTGTTTTCTGGATTTATTGAGGCGCCCGGGCCCTGCCGTGGCCCTGGGGGCGGGTCGCTGATGCTCATGATGCTCGCCCCTGTTGGGGAGAGGGTGCCCCCCCCGGTCTTTTTTCGCATGTTCGCCCAAGGTCAAAAAGCAGGGTCGATGGTGCGGTCACGCATCATGAGCCCTCCAGGGCGTTTGGCGGCCCTCCAAAAACGCAAAAACACATGGCATTTACGATGTTTTCGGCACTTCCACGCATGCGCGTTTGGGACCCCGCTCGGAGCCCTCCCGGAGCCCCCCCCCAGAGCCTCACGCAAGGAGACATGCCATTTTCAGGGTGGGTCGGCGGCACGGGCGGCGCCCGCATAAAGGCAAGCCTTTAGACTAGCCGTGCCCCTCACTGAACCACGACGTCCAGTCCGGATTTAATGTCTACCCCCCATTCCCGCCGACCCCCAGCAAGCAAGATGCAGAAACGACACATGTAGACGCATACGTGACACAGGAGACAGGGAAAAGGAACATGCATATATATAAATATATATATATATGGGCTGCCGCCTATCCCCACTCTTTCAATGTCTTCATACAGTAGCCAGTCTTTCCGTGTCTTGATACAGTAGCCTAATAATTATAGCACAGGAAGAGTACTGTGAGCAAATATCCTTTCACTATGATCCGGGTTCTGGGCCTTCCAAAAGCCCGACTTGCTCGCAAGCATGTGGGTTTTCATCTCAATGTTTCCCAAAGGGTCCCCCGAAAGAGTTATCTTTTTTTCAGGATAAGACTCATTTATAACTAGCCTCAAGCATGACAAGTAAATAGCTCATAAACCCTACTCGTTTAAGGCTCAGATTTATCAACGCCTTATTCGATTAAGACTTCGGGTCAGACCCCATTCCAAAATGTATCCATTTTAAAGGCTTGGGGTTTAAGATTTAGGCATTTAAGCCTTAGACGTAAACCCTTAAACTTTAAACCCTACCTATAGGGTTTAAGGTTTACTGGTTTAGGGTTTAATATTTAGGCATTTAAACTTAAGCCGACAAATAAACCTAAACCCTTAACCTTTAAACCCCATAGGGTTCAGGTTTAAAGGTTTAGGCGTTAAGATTTAGGAGTTTAAACTTAAGCGCATAATTAGAATTTAAACCTTAAGGGTTTAAGGTTTAGGCATTCAAGCCTTAAACCCTTTTAGGGTCAGAACCCTAAAACCCTATAGGGCTCTAAAAGGTTCAAAGGTCTTAACCCTATAGGTGCTGAAGGTATAAATGTCCAGACTTTAGGTTTAAATGCATATAAAGTTTAGGAATCTTTGCCTCAGGTTCAGGCATTTAAACTTACAGGGTTTAAGGCTTAGGGCTTTTCAGGGTTTACCTCTAAAGCCCTATCGGTTTTAGCCCTACAGGGTTTAAACCCTGCCTAGAGAGTTTAAACCTTAAAGGTTTAAGGCTTAGAGGGCTTGAGGCTTAAATCCCTAAACCCTAATTCCTGTAGGGTTATGCCTATGTTTGTATATATATGTAGGGCTTGCCTCCCGTGGAAATGCAAAGAACCACATCACCCTTCACCTTTAAACCCTATAGGGTTAAGGTTTGAAGGTTTACGCGTGAAGATGTGAGAGTTTAAACAAGTTTAAACCTTGAGGGTTTAAGGTTTAGGCATTTCAACCTTAAACCCTTTTAGGGTCAGAACCCCAAAACCCTATAGGGCTTTGAAAGGTTCAAAGGTTTAAATGCATATAAAGCTTAGCAGTCGATGCCTCAGGTTTGGGCATGTAAACCTTCAATAAGGTTTAAAGGCTTAGGGTTTTTCAGGGTTTCTCTCTGAAGCCCTGACAGGGTTAGCCCTATAAAGTTTAAACCCTGCCTATAAAGTTTAAACCTTGAAGGTCTAAGGCTCTGAGGGCTTGAGGCGTAAATCCCTAAACCCTAATTTCCCTTGGGTTATGCCTATGTTTGTAGAGTGTAGGGCTTGCCTTCTGTGGAAATGCAGGAAAAGTAAGTACAAGGAAGTACCCACATCATATGTATATAGGGTGTATGTATTATATATCAAATACAGATAATGGGGAAGGAAGGATGGTAAGTCTCGAGCCATAAGACTAGGAAGTATTCCAGCGCATAGGGTGATGCGAAAAATTCTTGACTATAAGCCCCGGGGATGCGAGAATACTCTGAGCAATCTCCTTTCACTATTTCCTGGGACCGACCTGGGGCGTATGTGGTGTTGATCAAAAGAAAAGATATAATGAGTATTGAATATACTTGTATACTATACTTAACACAACACCTGTTTATAACCACCGACCCTGTTTATAAACACCTTCGTCCATTATAGCTACTGTACCCAGAACACCCCCCCAAAAAAAAAACCGAAGAAGTTGGTGTAGAAGTCGAGTCACCTTGGCAGGGGTTTAGGGTTGATAGCCAACGTTATTGTTTAACTAAATTTAAAACGAATACGGTTTGGCCCAAATCTTAGACGAATAGAGGTATCTGCTCACAGTGTTCTCGCTTCCCTGGGGCCTACATATAATAGATGTTTTCGCATCACCCTATGCCATCAAATGCTTCCTAGTTTTATGGTTTGAGAATACCGCCCTTCCCTCTCCACTTTCTCTATTTGATATACAATAAGAATAATATACCTACACGGCGACGTGGGTAGAAGTTCTACCTTTTCATGCAACACATACACCCTACATACATACACAGAGGGTTTAGGGTTTACTGACAGCGCCAACGCAGCAACGAACCAATGAACCAATGTACCAATGATTTGGGCCCATGATTGGTGCAAAGGACGACCCAGGACCCAATGTACCAATGTACCAATGTACCAATGTACCAATGTACCAATGATTTGGGCCCATGATTGGTGCAAAGGACGACCCATGACCCAATGTACCAATGTACCAATGTACCAATGTTTTGGGCCCATGATTGGTACAAACTCATTGGTACATTGGTACATTGGTACATTGGTACGTTGGTACATTAGTCCATCCCGTGCACCAATCATAGGCCGAAATGATTGGGACGTTGGTACATTGGTGCGGTTGGGTTCTTGTCCCAATCATGGGCTCAAATGATTGGGACGTTGGTACGTTGGTGCGGTTGGGGTTTTGTCCCAATCATGGGCCCAAATGATTGGGACGTTGGTACGTTGGTGCGGTTGGGGTTTTGTCCCATTCATGGGCTCAAATGATTGGGACGTTGGTGCGGTTGGGGTTTTGGCACACAGAATAAAAACATCGAGTGCAGACAAAGTGCAAAAAGACAGAAATTGCAGAAAAGGTAGGGGGGGGGGATAGGCATGTACCCATATATATATATATATATAGACGCATACATATACATAGACGTGTGTACATACATATATAATTGGAGCATTGGGGTGGGTGTGGTAGTTCAGGGTTATCTGGCTCCAGGCCCGCCAGCATTCGCAGGGAGGCAATTTCCGCCAGTGAAGAATGTGTATTCGCATTATGTACGTATAAAATACGTAGTCTGTCGCGATTCGCGCGTTTAGCACGTTTTTCGTTTGTTCCTCTGTTTCGCGCTGTTCGTGTTTTTCGCTGTTTCGCGTTTCCCGTTTCTCTTGGGTATAAGGGGGGGGGGGGGGGGGGGGGGGGGGGGGGGGGGGGGGGGGGGCGGAGGGTGAGGTGAGAGCATTGGACCACTTGAAACACAAGTGATTGGTCAGGGGCGGAGGTAGGGCTGAGGAGGGGGGAATCGGGGGGGGGGGGGGGGTGAGAGGAGAGTGGAATGGGGGGGTGGTGGGGAGGGGGTAAAGGGTGAGGGTGATGGGGGCGGGCTGAAACACAAGAGATTGGTCAGGCGTGGAGGAGGGGGGGAGGCAACGGGCCAGTGGACGGAAGTGGGTGGGGTCTGGGTAGGGGGGTAGGAGGTGGCAGAAGAAAGTGGAAGGAATGTAGGGGGTAAAGGGGGAGGGCGAGGGGGTGATGAAAGGCGCGGTGGGGGCGGGAGGAGGGGAGGAGTAAAGGGGGGCGGGGGGTGAGGGAGTGAGGGAGAATGTGGGTGGAAGGGCCAGAGAAGTGCGAGGGGTGGGGGGTCGGGGAGGGAAGGTCTAGGGGGTAAAGGGGAGGGGGAGAAGATAAGTGGGAAGTAGGGGACAAGATACGAAGGGGGGAGGTAGGGTGTGGAAGGTCCTGGGGAGGAGGAGGAGGAGGGGAAATGGGTCTTCACTGACGCCGCCCCCCTCTTGGGGGTCGGCGGATAAGGTAAGTTAACGCACGCTAGTAAGCGCGCAGTGAATGTAATGAACTAGCCCCTATAATATTATTGTTGGGCTGTTGAGACGAAGCGCGCATCATTTCATTCTTTGCCTTTGTTTGAATAAGCCCAAAGATAATATTATGGGAACGTGAGAAAGGTGGGGATGTGACGAAGAGAAGGGTGTGAACAGTGAGAGGGAATCCGCGGCTGGGATGCAAGACCCTAAGAACTTGGATGTAGAACTCATTGAATCCCAGGTTTAACCTTAGGAAAGGTCCCAGCGCTCAAAGTTCCAGCCTCAACGTCCAGTGAATTCCGGGGGGGTCCCAGGAGGGGTCCCAGGGGATGAGTCACAAAATTTGGTATGGAGGGAAGGGTTGGGTTAGGGGGAAGGACACCGGATCCGTGTCTGCTTGTTCCAAACGCTTCTCGGCAGGAAGCCGAGGCGAATATATTCACATACAGATTGATTATTCAAGTGTGTGCGTGCTCGTGCCCGCGCATGTGTGTGTGTGGGTCCGCAATCCACTTTTGCTTTTCCTTCTCGACATGTTCAGGCAAGATCTTCCAGATTGAACTTTGATGCCACGCTACGAATCCGAAGTGGAATCGATATCCTCTGCTTTTCGGTTCGACAGGGAAGCAGATGAGATGAAAGGTTCATGCACATGCAGCCTCAACAAGACACCGCATCATGTCCTGGCATATCCTGAGCCACAGTCCTCCTCTGAACCCTCCTGAAATCTCCTGAAACATGAGCCATCATGATGGTGAACCCAGAGTCTCATGAGAATCCTGAACAGCCTGAACCTTTGAACCTTTGAAGTCGAGAAGGAAAAGGAGAGAGGAGAAGTCTGGATGTATTCGCCAAGCAGAGCTGTCCTGTGGAGGCTGCGAGTTCAGCGTACCACACATTATATCACTATCACATGCTACGAAGTTGCTCGGACTTCATTATGACCATAGAGTCTGTTCCGAGCACAGTGCGCCCTCTTGATATCTTTCTCTCTCTCTCTCTCTCTCTCTCTCTCTCTCTCTATATATATATATGTCTCTCGATGGTTTGCGGGAAGTGGCACAAAGCTGTCTGCTGAAGTGCTTGAAAGGCTGTTGCGATGTGAGGCTTTCAAGCTTGTCAGCGTCGTCAGCGTCACCTTCGGATCCCAAGGTCGGCTGAGAGAGTTTGCTCTGTAGCACAGATCTGCCGAAGCCTCAGCTTGAAAATCTCCGCCTTTCCAAGCGCCTGGGGCCTAGAGGTCTCTTTTGAGTTTGTTTTGCACAAGTGTTCTTGTGTAGAGGATGCGGGTCACGCGTTGGTGAGACTTTTCCAGGAAAGCAAGAAAGCGAGAGAACACTTTCGAAAGCGAAGCGCTTTCGAAAGCAGCTGTAGGCACTGTAGGCTCAGCTCTCTCTTGGCTCTCAGGAGCGGCTGGGGCAGCTGCCGGTTATGGAGGGATCGCGGTCGCTGCTGCCGGCTGGAGCGGCGCTCTGCGCCCTGGGCCTCTGCGGCCTGCTGAAGCTCCTGCCCGGGAAACCCAGTGACTGACTGATTTAGAGACACTGAGAGAGAGAGAGAGAGAGAGAGAGAGAGAGAGAGTTCCCTTCTCTTCCATCTCTCTCACCTTGTACGAGTTCACTACATCATTTTCCGAACAAAGATATGTCGAAGCAAAAAAGAAAAAACAGACCGTCAGACCGTCCTCAATGTGGGCCTTAAAACGGCATCAGAGAGAGGGAGATAATAAAGAGCAGAGAGGAAGAAGGAGAGACCCGAGGATTTCCGATTATTCCCCGCAAAGCAGCCGGGGGCAGGGGCAGCCTTGGATTCCTCATCCAGCTTCGCAGAAAAGTCTGAAGAAGCCCCGCAAGATCAGCCCCAAAATGCGAGAGTCAGAAGAGGCTCTTAGAAGAGGCTCCGTTGAGGTGCCCTGCTGGCTTCCCGGATTGGTGCGGAGCGACGTGCAGCGACACAACAAGACACGACGTGAATCAGAAGAATCAGAATGACACTAAAGAAGTCGTGACTTTGCAAAGTCGTTCGGTGGAGGAAAAGAGTTTGAGCGGAGAGATCTCACGTCAGAGCACCTGACACAGCTGAAACAGCTTGAATAGCAAAGACTTCGCTCCGTTTGCACCGCAAAGGCCTCGCAACAGAGCTTCTTTGCCTGCGGGGTGTTCTCTTCATTACGGCTTCAACCACAGCCCTTACTCGCTGCTGGTTAACGGGGTACTCGGAGGGGCATGCTAGGGCATGTTCCTACCACGTGCGAGAGGGTGACGCCTTGGGGCTGGTGAAGAACGTGCCCTTCTAGCTAGTGAGGAGGTTCCACCCGAACAAACCTCAGGACAACTCTGCCCTGCTGCAGAGAGTATTGCGTCCTGTACTGCGCCGGCTGGGGCCCTGGAGAACCTGAGCGACTGGAAGGCTGGGAAGTGAAAGATCGCCTCAGATCGCCTCAGATCGCCTCGGTGACGCTCCATGAAGCTGGAAGATGATGCGCTGATATCTGCGCCGCCTTCTCCAGCACGCCCTCCAGTCATCCCCACTGGACACAGAAAGATGCTAAGGGAAATTCTACTTCAAACCGCGCAAGGCCGCGCGCCGAGAAAAGCGAGAAGCGGCGCGGCCCCGATGGACCTCAAGGCCCTGGACAAAGGCAAAGGCAAGAAAGGCAAGGACAAGAACAAGCGCGGCAGGACTGGAAGACTCAGAAGTGGAAGAACTGGACAAGCAGTCCTGGAAAGATAGCGGCGAGGACAACGTCGACAAAGGAGAAAGGAAAAGGAGAGAAAGGAAAAAAAGGAAAGAAAGGAAAGGGCAAAGGCATAGACAAAGGTCTACATGTCCTCGAAGAAGAAGCCAATTGGAGGACCAGGAGTCGCAGAGTGCGAAGCTCGGCCAGGAATGCTGGAGACTGAGTGGAATGAGTGGAATGAGTGCAATGAGTCCCCGAGAACCTGAAGAGGGGCCCAACGGAAGGCGTGGTCGCAGGAGGCCGAAGCTTCCGAAGCTTCCGAAGCTTCCGAGAGCACGGTGCGCCTGCGCCCACCGCCGTCGGTTTTCTCAGCCATGGGACGGCTACCCTCAGGCTTTTGCAGAAGCTCAAGGCAATGGCCCCAAAAGCTAGAGGAAAAGCAAGTTACAAGACGTTGCCGAAGCAGAGTGGACGTGAAGGAAACATAGCTGATGCGGAGATGATGCGGGTGTGTGCATCACACGGACTGCAGCAGGAGTAATAGCTAGCGGGCTCGAATAGAATACGTGTGTTGAAATTATTGAAGGCAACAATGTGCTGCTTCACCGTGAATCCGGCACATCCAAGTTTTCATCGCACTGTCGGAGCTCTGAATGGGCTAGTGAAAGTCTGTCTCTTTTCTCGGGGGGGGCTCCCCAGAAGGTCCAAGGATTCATAGATTGCAGAGCAATACATGCTGACGCCCACGGCAGGTGCAAATGTGGGGATTCGGGGGGCCGACGGTCTCTAGCTGCTGTGTCTCAACGGCATGCAAAAAGTCGCCGGAGTGCCACACGCTGAGGTGTCAGTTCTTCGCTGCCCTCCCGTGCGGCCGCCGCCGTTTCGAGAACAGACAGAGCAGATAGAGAGACAGAGGAGGGAGAGAGGGGGAGAGAGACAGAGAGAGACGGAGAGAGAGCTCTCGTGTTGTAGAAGAGAGTTCGCATGGTCGAATTTTGTTGGCGCGAGAATGGAGTCCAATTGCTTTCGCGCGTTGTGGGCGCACAGAGAGGTCGGAGCTCTGGGCCAGCGCGTCGCTGCTCTCTGCAGGCTCTCGCTCTCTCTCTCTCTCTCTCTCTCTCTCTCTCTCTCGCTCTCTTGCTCTCAGCTTCCAGGGTTCCAGGGTTCCCGGAGCTTTTGCAGAGAGTCTCCGAGAGGCCTGCTGCTGCTGCTGGCAGACGGGCTTCAAGAGTTGCCGCCTGGCCCGCGATTCTTGCCATGGGAGCGTGAGAGCGCGAAGTGAGTGAAGTCTTTTCTCTCAAAAAACTGGAAGGAGCTCTCTGCATCTCAGAGGTGTCAGTGTCAGATTTTGGGGAGTTGGGGTGAGTTGGGGTGAGTTGGGGTTGGAGTTGAAGTCTTCTCTGAGCTTTCGTTTGGAGGCTGCGGAGCGGGCGCCTGTGGCGGCTGCCAGGAAGACTTCTGCGGGCGGCTTCCGAGAGCGCCAAGCGCTTCTACCTCGAAGTCTTCCCCCGCCTCGCTCTCTTGTGGGTCTTCGATCAAAACGAAGAGGCTTAAAAGTGGGAAAAGAACACACGGAGAGAGCGGAGTTGGCCGCGCAAGAGAGAGAGAGAGAGAGCGCTTTGTGAGAGCTCTGTGAGAGA
>CAJNDS010001890.1:1587133-1590795 GCA_905221605.1 Symbiodinium natans
TCATCATAGACCCAGGCGACGAATCATGAATCGTCGCCATTGCTGTACAATCATCATCGCTGTTGTCCAACCCAAATCGCACCCTGAATATACATCAACAAGTCCAACATGCAGTCCACATATCAAACACTGGGTACCTTGGCTTGGAAGTGGAAAATCTGAATCGAAAGTGTGTGTGTGTGTGTGCGCTTTGTTTTTATCTTATCACTCGATGGAGTTTGTTGCATCCACACGTGAGTGATGGCAGTGACGGTGATGGCGCGCGAATTTTGTGTGTGTGTGTGTGTTTTTCTCTCTCTCTCTCTCTCTCTCTCTCTCTCTCTCTCTCTCGCGGGCGTCCCACTTACCATCTCGGCTCTGAGGCCGGGCTGGCCTGGCTGTGGCGCCTGGACCTTCGCCTCGGCTTCGCCTTGGACCCAGCACAGTCGAGACACGAGCCACTCTCAAGTAGTTTTTTTTCGCTTCCTGAATCGATGGCTTGGTTGAAATGCCTAGAGTCTGGAACACGCCTCAACTTTGCTCTTCCTGTCCTTTGCAGGTGGAATTGCGTGTGGCGTGCACTCAACTCTTTAACTCTTTCCCTTCTCTTGCTGCCTTGCTCTCCTCCCAGGCCCAGCAGCTCCGCTTCTCTGGCTTGGCTCAGCAGGCGGGGGTCCGGGAACAGCTCCCCCCCCCCTTCCACTTGTGGACCTTTCTGGTTGAATTCAAAGGCCTAAAGGCACAAGGACTTTTTTTGTAACTTTTTGGATCTAAAGCTGAGGGCGCTCTCTGCTTGAGGCATGCGACGCGCTGCGCGTGAGCGCACTTTCTGCAAGCTGCTTTCGCGATTTGCTAGCAAGCCGCAAGCCCTAACAAAATTCTAAGCCCGAACCCAACCCAGAACCCAGAAGCCTGCGCAACACTGTAGCGCATCAAGAAGGACCGCAAAACAAGTACTGTGTGCAATCTTTGAGCATGCCATGTTGTCTTTCAGAACGAGTCCGCGGGACTGTGTCTTGTTGGACATCTCTGTGTCAGATACTATGCACGAAACCAAGTAATGCAAGAGTCACGTGTTTCATATGTTTAAGTATGTTTATGACTATCTGCAATCCAAGGTTTTACGACGTTAGGGATGGGGGGGGGGGGGGGGGGGTGGCGGGGCGGAGGGGGGCCCGGGGGGAGGGGGTCGGGGGGGATTAGGGGGGAGGGGGGTAGGGAGGAGGGGGAAGTTTGATGCTTCAGGGCATGTTTCTTGTGCTTCTGTATTGCCTCTCTCATTTGAGTTATTTTGTCATTCTTCGTTAGTGTTGTTTTTGCCTCCATGTCAATGCATTGTGTTTGTTGACCCAAATAATTGGTGTTCTGTTTTGACATTAGCAAAAAATCAAGGCGAACGCATCAGCATCTTTAATGGGGGACTCCAACAAGTGACTCTCCATGAGAATGAATGAAAAGGTTTTTGTTTATCCCGAATATCGACCTAAATGGAATTTTCAGGAGTATCTTGTTTCAACCAATTACCGTTTGAACGCACCATCCAAAGAGACGCACTAAAGAACCTCATCATGGGAAAGGGCACAGTCTCTACACTGGCACACGCACCCCCGGGAATCCGGCTATCCAAGGCACGAAAGAGGAAGGCAGAAGGGCAACACAACACGGCGGAACAAACAGCAAGCCTCAGTGGCGACAACAGCTCAACAGGATTCAGGCCGGAGCCGGGAGCCTGCTACATTTTGTAATCCTAAAAACAAGCATCCTTAGAAGGTTCTTGGAGGTCTTTATCATAGAATCAAAACGGCAAAGCATGATCCCGCTGTGCATGCCAATGAGGGCCGGAATGTAGTCAAAATGAGTACAATGAAACAATCTGCTTAGAATGTCATCAAGCTCCTACGGGGGTTTCGACTTGTGTTGAAAAGCCAATTGCGTAATGGTTTAACTTGTACAGTATGTGTTTGTATGAAACTGTGAATACAACATAGCGATACAACGATACTTACAGTCATACCGTATATCACAGGTTTCAGAAACACACGCCAGACACGTACGGAAGGTTCGGATTGAAATGGGTTCCAACTACAATGCGATTGGATTCATCGTCAGTCCCGACAGATCCTACAGGTAGCCATTGGGTTTGTAAGTAGTTACATGGTAGAATTCTTACTCTGTTTAATCAAGATTCCAGGATCACCCTTCGTATAGCATGTTACCGTACTTTGTTAAGTATATGTGTAGATGCGCCTAGATCTTTGACTTGTTGACCATGCTTTCTCGCATTTTTTGCTTCATTGTCACACACACACACACTGCTCAGCATGAGCTCTTGCAGAATAAAAGTGTCATACGTCCCAGAAGCTGTCCTTCATGTGCGCAAACGACGGGAACTCGCACGTTTCGCAGAACGTGTCCCTGCAGAACCAGAAAGGACAGCAACAAAATCGCCAACTTCTGGGACGGGTGATTTTGCGGCTTAGACAGGGCCTGTAAAGCTTTATAAGGGTCTTATAAGGCTCCCGCTCCAGAGGTTAAGTCTCTTTGAACGCGAGGATCGCCTTCACGGTCCGACCGCTGAAAAATTCCGAGTGAAAGGCACGGAAGCGTCCGGAAGCCATGTGCAAGAATTGGAATCGTTGTCAGAAGTTCGAGGGATTGGATGCAACAGGGAATTGCATATCACCCCAACACTTGACTGTATCCATACGAGGTGGAGCCGTTGGCGAAGCCAGGTTCCAGCGCAAGCATGCAGAAGTTCTGCAGAAGCGTGTTTTGTAGGGATCCGGCGGGTAAAGCTGGGCTGTACAAAGTTGCAGGACGTGCATGCAAATACCGAAGTGGGTTTCGGTCTGTGTCCCACAGCGAAGCGGAATGTCGAGTCGGTGTTATGATCTCTGGAACTCAACCCGTGAGCAGCGTCTCACCACGAGCCCAACGTGCAGCGCCTTGTGGTTCGAGTAGAAGGATTCAGCGGAGCTTGACGTTTTTTTCATAGTTTTCTCCAGGCCTCGATTAAACGCGTTTTGGCCAGGCTTGACGAGGGGATTTTCTCGAAGTATGTTACCACCGAGGTTTTATCCTACGGGTGTGTGACGCAGAGTGGAAGACACATGGAAAGTGGGAGAAGGAGATCCAGGAAGCATCACACGAACGAGGATCCGAAAGTGACTCAGTGACTGAAGAGTAACCTGAGGAACCCTTAAACACGTGGGGGGGGGGGGGGGGGGATTCAAGGATGCTCAGCTATGAAGTGCTGGGCCAAGCCTGGGACTAAAGGAAGGTGCTGGAAGGCTCCGAACAGGGCTCTGAGCAGGGCTCCACACCCCGTTGCCTGGCCGTTCTGTGCTTAGCACACGCCAAGGACACGAGGAGTACGTGAGTACACATTTTGAGGCTTCTGGTCCCAAGCTCGCTGTAATTTGGAGCCCCCCACTTCCGCCCCACCCTCATTGTCTTGATGAGACACACAGAGAGTTCGTGGCAGGATCCAATAAGCACGAGATGGACAAAAACCGAGAACGAAACCTTCCCGGATAGGCGTCGTTTTGTCACTTCAAAAAGGTCTTGGAACACCCAGGTCCCAAACCACCTCGGCCGGAAGGGTTGTGCAATGACGGGGGGGGTGCATTCTGCATGATGGCAATGGTGGGTCAAATTGTGTGCGTGCGCGTGCGTGTGCGTGC
>CAJNDS010001891.1:0-120000 GCA_905221605.1 Symbiodinium natans
TAAAAACAGAAATTCCTCTAGATTTCTTTTTAACCTATTGTGTGCACATGGCTGCGATCGCTTCCGGTTCGGTCTAAGGAGCCTAAGGGCCAGCAGCAAGCTGCGGAAAGCACGAGGTGCCATCCGGACCAGGACTCGGGGCAGTTCTCCAAATTGGGGTCCCTTTTTGGGGCCCTAAACCCTAAACCCTAACCCTAAACCCTAAACCCTAAACCCTAAACCCTAAACCCCAAACCCCAAACCCCAAACCCCAAACCCCAAACCCCAAACCCTGTCCTCTACGTAGTAGGGCGCCCTTCGTACATCAGGCCCGACCCCAATTTAGAGGACTACCCGGGTAATTACGCAGCAAAGGACCTGCTTCGCAGGTCATTCTAAAGGAGTTGTCAAACGTAAACGTGCATCACGGGAGCTACCTTGTTGGTGAGCTCCGGAGTCACTTTGTTGGTGAGCTCCGGAGTCACCCCGTTAGTGAGCTCCGGAGTCACGTTCTTGAGCTCCACCGGCAGCTCGCCCTTAACCTCGTTTGTCTCCTCCTCTTTTTGGGAGGCACGTTTTGGGGCGGGCGGTGGGCCTTCTCTTATACTGCTGGGCGCGAACGAGCTGGACCTGATACCTATGCTGAACCGGGAATCCTAGCAACAATCCTTATTCTAGCTGTTTTCTTAGTACCCAAAGATCAGAATTTTAGCTGTTTCTTTACAATTACAGTACCCAAAAAGTATTAAACAACAAAAAACATATTTCCAAGTACCCATAAGATGCGACGGCGAAACTGCGGGGAGCTCTGGTCGAAGGTGACCTCCGAGGCGATCAGGGCCATGGCTGAGAGTAGGAGGTTGATGTCGTAGACAGCCAACCTTGGGAAAAAAAAAAAAAACAAACAAGAAAATCAGATTCTGAGGGGTTTAGGGTTTAGGGTTTAGGGTTTAGGGTTTAGGGTTTAGGGTTTAGGGATTAGGGATTAGGGTTTATAGGGTTTAGGGGATTCTTCTCGGAAGGGTACCCTTGTTTTGGGGTTGGGTACTTTGTAAGGGATTATAGAAGCCAAAAAAGGGTGGCAAAAGGACACCCTTGGGCTACCAAGCAACCTACCCACACTTCTTGTGACCTCAAGCCTCTCCAGCTGTGCCAGTTGCGACGCGGTATTATGCAGGGTTGCGCTGACCAGGACAGCAGGTGGCACTCTCTGGAGGTTGAACATGCACAACTCGTTCTGCCCGCCGAGAGCTGCCTGGTAGACGAGGGCGCTGCTTGTCATTACCAGAAGTAGACATATCACCGTTCCAAGCAGACCCATCGTCGCAGTACCAAGAACATCCGCAAACTGCTTCATGGCCCCCTCAACAGTGCCGATGTGGAGGGCATTCGAGGCCACCAGGATGGTGATGCAAAGGCCAGTGAAACTGCCCAGCACGTTCAGGAGTGGCACCTTCCAGGGCCAAGCCCGCGTTTCCATGACAAGAAAGAGCAGGAAAATCAACATCACGGCCATGATCTGAATCGGGGGATAGTCAGTTGCCAAGGCAATTGGCAGAGACATCAACGGACCGCGTGCCAGTAGCGCCACCCCAAACCACCAGCTATCCAAGCGGAATCGACCGAGCAAAAAACGGAAGGCTTGCACCCTCTCACCCTTGCCAGTGCTGCTCCATGTTGGCACCACCACCACCGCATATGTGCAAAGTGCCAGGAAGCCCAAAACGCCAAGCAGCAGAAGAAGTAGGCCGGCTACCAGCATCACTGTGTGATCTGGTGTGCCGCACGTGACGCTGGGGTATTTCAAGACACTGTGCACGCCATTCGGGTGGCTAAAGCACATGAGTGGAGCCAAGGCGATGGTGCTCATGGTGCTGAATCCCACCTGCAGCACCGCGCCGATGCAACTCCAGGTCTTAGGGCCTGCCCATCGATACCTTGGTAGCAGTCGGTTTAGGGTTTAGGGTTTAGGGTTTAGGGTTTAGGGTCTAGGGCTTAGGGTTTAGGACATTACAATCAGGGATTTGGGCGTTGGGTGCGTTTCCCAGAACCCCAAAACATGGGCAAAAGGGCACCAGTGGCCTGCCCAAGATACTCCCAGGGCAAACACTTGGAGGCTTGTTGGCACACAAGGAGGTACACGACCGCTCCAGGGAAGAAGCAGGCGGAGGCAATGTAGCGCAAAGGCACGAAACTCCCCGCGATGCAGCCGAAACCGAAGCTATCCTAGCATGGCCCTTGAAGACCTCTGAAAGATATTCCTAAATATGATCCTCTTCAACCCAATAAAGGGAAATACAAAACATCCCAATGGCCTACCTAGTGTCGATGTCCAGCAAAAACACTTGGAAGAACTCGTAGACTCCTGCGAGACCATCCGGAAACTGCACCGTCATCATTCCAATGATCCCAACACTTTGTAGCGCATTGATCCTTGGTTTAGGGTTTAGGGTTTAGGGTTTAGGGTTTAGGGTTTAGGGTTTAGGGTTTAGGGTTTAGAGCTTACCGATATTTCCGAGATCTTGGCAGCCATTTCATAACAAGGGTACCCTTTCTTTTTGGGTTGGTTACTTTAAACCCAACTAATTAAGGAATATACCCTTAGATCATACTGTTACACCCTTTTTGGGGCGGTTGGCTGCTGTATGAGGGAACCTTGAACCAAAAAAAGGGGTAAAGGCTACCACTGGGCTACCAAGGAACGTCATGCCGAAAGCGCAGGTCGTTGTAAACAGCACCGATGCCTTTGCAGTTGAGTGCGATGTCAGGGAGTAGTACACCTTGGTTGCTGAGTTCATCAGCCCCCAAAAAGTGGACACTTGCAATTTTATAGGGGCTATAGTATCCCAAGGAGTGTAAAGTGTACTCACTCAGCTACTAAGATACCGCAACCAGGCCGATGGCGATCAGGACGAGCGCGGCAACCCACCCGAATATCTGCCACGTGGTACATTCTGCGCAGGCCTGTTCCTCGGGTGGCCCTTTAAAACCCTCTGAAAGATATTCCGGAACATGGGCATTTCCCACAAAATAGGGGTCCCCCCCTTTGTATACCCCAATTCGACTAACCCCCCAAAAAAAGGGTACCGCTACTTTCAGAAACCCCCATATGACCCTCTATCAAATCCCCCAATAATAAAGGGGGGGAAAAATATACAATCTCCCACCTGGCAGCCCAGAAACCATATTATCATAAGGGCACCCTTTTTTGGGTTGGTTATTTTAGAAGAGGAAACCAGAACCGCCCCCCAAAAAAAGGTAAGGGGTACCACTGGGCTACCAAGCCGAAGAAGGGCCTACCGAGCTTCACCCCAAGTTTGTCCCTGCGGGCAATCGGTACATGCGGTGCCCTGAAGACTGCTGCGGCAGCTTCCCGGCGTTCCGCCGGGGCAGCGAAACTCGCCGACGCACCGGTACGCGGCTAAGGGAGCCTCAGGGGTGCTGTGTTGTGTGAAATGATGATCTCTTTTATTGTATCATGGTTTTATGATCTTGTTATGATATTGAGATGTTGTTCTATTGACGTCTTCTCGTATTGCTATATTCTTCGATAAGTACATTTGAGTTTTTTGATTTTCTTTTTAACCTTATATTGATTTGGCCTGATATTTTCAAATTATGATATGGTCATATTTTCATATCACTGAGTCGTATACGAATATCTGGTTTTACGATCGAAAATTACCTTTGTTGCGTTTTCCCAATTTTGTCTACTGTGCTATTCCTATGTCGTTTCTAGATTGTGCTACTTACTCTTCTCTGGTATCGTTATCCTCAGGGTGCTGTAGAAGATACCCTAAACCCTAAACCCCAAACCCTAAGCCCTAAACCCTAAACCCTAAACCCTCAACCGTGTCCTCAGGGGTGCTGTAGAAGTTCTCCAGGACAACCGGCACGAATTGATCGCCCAAAGCGGAGCTACCGGAGATGAGGCTGTCGCGTGTGCTGAGGGCAGGACAATCAAAGCCTCGGATGGCCCTTAATGTTTAGGGTTTAGGGTTTAGGGTTTAGGGTTTAGGGCTAGGGTTTAGGGTTTCGGGTTGAGGGTTCTTGAAACCCTCTGAAAAAATATTCCTAAACGACCGCCAAGAATAACCCAGGAATAACGCGGCTGCCCTTTTGGGTTTAAAGGGGCTTATAAGGGATCCGGAGCCCTAAAAAAGTGAATAAGGGCCTGCTCCTTTTCCGAGTAAGTATGATCCTCTTAAACCCAATTAAGGGAAAACACCCTAAACCCTAAACCCTAAACCCTAAACCCTAAACCCTAAACCCTAAACCCTAAACCCTAAACCCTAAACCCTAAACCCTAAACCCTAAACCCTAAACCCTAAGGGCATGTCCAGAAGCCCTCGCCACACTCCGCACAACTCAGCTGGCTCGCGTTGCCCTCGACATTGATGTACCCTGCCGGACATCCGCAGTCTGCCTTACTTCTCCAAGGGTTTAGGGTTTAGGGTTTAGGGTTTAGGGTTTAGGGTTTAGGGGTTAGGGTAATAACCAAGGGAAAAAAAGGGTTAGACTTTTTTTGTTCCTACTAAATAAGGAAACCCAAAAAGTGGTAAAGTTCAACTATTGGCTGAGTAAGCTGCCCTGGAGATCGAGCCAAAGCCCAGGGTTGTTCCGCCCTCTGGGCACGAAAAGCACAAGGGCGAGCCTTGGAAGCCCAGGAACCATCTTATAACGCGGGCAACCTTTTTGGGTTGATTGCTTGATAAGGGGACCTTAAACCCAAAAAAGGGGGAAAAGGGTACCACTGGGCTACCCTAAACCCTAAACCCTAAACCCTAAACCCAAGGAGCCTTTTTGATCCTGGTACTGGCCGATGTCGCATCTGTTGCAGCTTTGGCTCCCGGAATTGTTCCTCGGTTGGGGCATACTTAGACCCTCCAAGACCTACTCCGAAACAGGAGAATAACCTCCTCAAACCCATAAAAGGTATAACCTACTCCTAAATACCCTAAACCCTAAACCCTAAACCCTAAAACCCAAACCCTAAACCCTAAACCCTAAACCCTAAACCTTAAACCCAGTCAGAAGGGAAGATATAAACTATAAACTATCCCAAGGGCCTGCCGAGAAAATGTCCCAAGGCACCTGGACCCCCCCAACTACCCTTTAATAAAGGGGACTTATAGACCCTACTATTCTGGTTAAAGGGTAGCTGGGGGGGGTGCCGGCATATACCTAAACCCTAAACCCTAAACCCCAAACCCCAAACCCTAAACCCCAAACCCTAAACCCTAAACCTTTAAAAACCCTGCTCCTTATACCCAGGTGCTGATACTCGCCGTGCTGGCACGGCTCGCAGGCCAACGCCGCGCCGGAGGGCTGGCTGGTGCCCGGCTCACCTTAGGGTTTAGGGTTTAGGGCTTAGGGTTTAGGGTCTTGGTTGCAGTAGCCCAGTAGCCATAGTAGAATAAGAGGTTAGGGGCTTGGGGCTGTTAAATAGGGTTTCGGGTTTAGGGTCTAGGGTTTCGGGTTTAGGGAAGGGTGTTGGGGCATTCATAAGCTAACCTAGACCCCAAAATGGGCAAAAAGGGCATCAGTGGGCGACCACGTCACAGGGCCTGCACTCATAGGTTATGCCAATGTCATCCTGCATCTGTTTTGAGTATCGCCCCGACACACACGCCCGACATTCCAGAAACGTCAGGTCATCCCTGATGCTCGTGAAATCCTCGAGATTGGTGTTGTAGAGACCAAACCTTTGTGGACAACAGAATATGTTTTGTATTTTTTACGAGCTGATATATAGGGCTTTCTAGAGTTTAGGCTTTAGTGTTCAGGGTTTAGGGACTAGAGCTCACGAAACTTACAGTATTTGCCAAATCAACCCCAGAAACCCAGGGAAACACTTCGTCTTGTCCGGCAACCATGAGGACCATGAGGTTGGGTTGGCCTGGAGCCAACGGCACGCAACGTCCCTGGTGGTGTCGCCACTTTTTCTCCATTCCTGCATCATGTCCATCACATCCTTCCTTGGGATTTGCTATACAACAAGTACTTCTATGGCTTCTAGTTGTGGGTTAGACTGACTGATACTAGGGAGTGCGGCCCCAGAAAGCTGTAAGACTAATTTCAAATCAGCCCGGGCTTCATATTCCACCGCATCTTCCGAACCAACTCCACCACATTTGGGGCCAAGGAGGACAAGTCTTGGCTAACGATCTTGGTGACCGCGCTGGAAGCGGCTGCCGTTCGCTTGTCGCCATTGATGTAAGCATTGAAGTCATAGGGCGGAAAGGTGATGTCCACCGGGGCCAGGTCGAGGAATGTCGCGTCAGGAATCCACCAGTAGAACAAACACTTGACCTCGTGGTAGCCCAGCAACCATCTTACAATAAGGGCACCCTTTTTGGGTTGGCTATTTTCTAAGGGAACCCATAACCACAAAAAAGGGCAAAGGGTACCACTGGGCAACCAAGACCTGCAGCGCAAACTCTTCCCATCTCCTGGACACCCCAACGGCCACGGGCATGTCGTAGGCCGTGACCTTCTGCATCATGTCGTCCAAGCCCCACCACCCCAAAGCGGCGGTCACATACGGCACGCACCGAGAAGCATTGTGACGGCAGGCCGGTGATAGCCACCAGTAGCCATCCGGGCAGTAGGCCACCAAGTCTCCGTTCGGTTGCTGCCGCAGGCCGTCCATGTCGCCTGCATCCGGTTCACGCGCCATTCCCGTTACAACACCCGCAGGATTACTAAGATATATATATATATATATATAGATGTATATATTTTTCTCTATCTATGATACAAGGCCCTCAAGCACTTGCAGAGTACTTGCTAAGGGCTAAGATGTTTCTTTCAAGATCCCGCTTGCCCCGCCTGTGAACTTGAGGTAACCCTCATTTTGCGACGAGGCCATTAGTTGAGTCTCATTGCAGGGGTGCAAGAGGCTTTTGTCGATGGACGCCAGGCTCGCAAAGTACTTCTCATTCTGGCTCCACGACGTATTCCAGCTGCGATAGTGCTGAAGCACGGCGCCATCCTGCTTAGCAGCCCAGTAAACATATTATAATAAGGGCACCCTTTTTTGGGTTAATTGCTTTCGAAGGTAACCCATAACCTAAAAAAAGGGTAAAGGGTACCACTACTGAGCCTGGAAATATGACTCTGCGAGGATGGACCGAGCAAAGTAGGTGGAGATCGCGCCATCGTAGCCCATGGAGCCCAAATCCACGGGAGCTGAAGATGGGTACTTCGTTACGATTTCGGCCCATACCGCAGCGTAGTCCTCCGGGCCGCTATTAGGATGTTTAACAAATCTAGAAAACACTTAACCCTACAACCCTAAACCCATGACAGGACCAGGACAAGCAATCCTTACTTCTCCAAAAACCAAGGGAAAAAGGATAATCGCTAATGTTCCTGCAACATAAACAAACCCAAAGAGCTTAAAGTTCAACTCTTGGCTAAGTAAGAACCGCTCGCAGAGTCACGAGTCCTCAGGCCACTGCTCGATATTGATGTGGTTGTGGGTTACCTAGGATGGCCCTGAAAGGACTCTGAAACTAGTCCTTGAATCCTCTTGAGCCGGGTTGAGGGTTTAGGGAACCCTAAACCCTAAACCCTAAACCCTAAACCCTAAACCCTAAACCCTAAACCCTAAACCCTAAACCCTAAACCCTAAACCCTAAACCCTAAACCCTAAACCCTAAACCCTAAACCCTAACCCTACCGAGAAGGTGAAATTTCAAAAAATATCTCAAGGGCCTACCTAGTTGCCAAGTCCGGCGCGCAGCCAGGGTCCGTAAGGTCCAACGGCCGCTCACAGCCCATCAGGGCCTTGGATGGTTTAGGGTTTAGGGTTTAGGGTTTAGGGTTTAGGGTTTAGGGTTTAGGGTTTAGGGTTTAGGGTTTAGGTTTTAGGGTTTAGGGTTTAGGGTTTCGGGTTTAGGGTTGTAGGTTGTAGGGTTCAGGGAGAAATATTTCCGAGATCTTGGTCGCCCTGCAACCATCTTATAGTAAGGGAACCCTTTTTTGTTGGTTGTTTGCTTTATAAGGGAGCCCAGAACCACAAAAAGGGTAAAGGGTACGGCTGGGCTACCCAGAGATATGACTCTCTTAAAACCCTGTATGAGGAACAAAGAGACGATCCTCTTAAGCCCTCGATATGAGGGTTTCCGAAAATAGGGTACTCTTTTTGGGGGTCCCGTTAAGGGGGATTCCATTCTCTTTGCGGTATAAAAGGGCTACATAGCCCTTGAAAACAGGCCCCGATAGACCCTAAAGAAACCCCGAAGAAAGTCCCTTATAGGGTCCCTCCTGTAGTCCCTTCATATCAGCCTTATAAAGGCCGGTGGCCTCTTTCTCTGCTACCCTTAAACCTCAATATAGCCCCTAGATGCCCAAATAAGAACCCCCGACAAAACAGAAACCCTACTTAAACAAACCAATATAATTAAGAAACACATCCTAAGGTCCTGCTTAGAGGCGTAGAAGGCATTGGTCGTCCCGGGCCCAACTCCAGTTTCAATGACGTTGTAGCCCAACAGCTCCTGCGCACTAAACCCTAAACCCCACGATTAGGGTCTGGGGTTTAGGATTTAGGGTTTAGGGTTTAGGATTTAGGGTTTAGGATTTAATTAGGGTTTAGGGATTAGGAATTAGGGTTTAAGCCGAGCACCCTTTCGGCTTGAGGCTGCACCCTAAATCCCTAGGTTCAATTCACAAGCTCACTCGGCTCGGAGAAGGGATTTCATATATATATATATATATACATGTATGTGTACTTATCCTGTACTGCGTGATTAATTCATTAGTAGATTAAAAGCTGATTCTTTGTTTTCTGAACCAAATATATGTATATGTATATAGCTGAATATAGTATACTATATGCATATATATATATATACATCTAACGGTTTCAAATCTTTGGCGGGTGGGGGATGTGTTCTGGAAGTCTGGTGAAGGACTCAGCGCTCCTCTATGAGGATGTGGAGGGTGGCGGTCGTCACGAAGCTAGCATCCCAGTTGTTGATCCAAAGGCCGATTGGATAGGACTCACCGTTCGCAGTCAAGTTCTTCCTTTGACTTGAGCTTATCGCGTTCGAAAGGCATGCAGTCTCCGCTCCCACACCCAAGGCTTGGAAGATCGCCGCAAACTCAACCAGTTTGCGAAACATTGCCCCGCGGTGTGGCCGTAGACTTCTACATGCTGATGAGAGATGACAGCGAGGCGAGATTATGTGATGACTTCTCTGAGTTGTGTGTGTGTGTGTGTGTTTTGTTTGGAGGGGGGGGGTTTGCGATTATAAGGCGGGCCCTAACATGTACCCATGATTTCACCCCCTCTTTACTACTTCCCCAGGGTCCCCCCCTGAATAACCTTAATGAAGCTGAATAGCCCCTACCTAGCCCGAATTATGGGGGGTAACGGGGGGGGGGGGGGTAGTACAGAGGGGGGTAGGAGGGGAACCCGTGATGATTTAGAAAACTCACTAAATTGCAAAGGCTCAAGGGGCGCTTGGGGCCCTTCCAAAAGGATGCCTTGAAGCCTCCCACATGGGTTTCGCTAAACCCTAAACCCTAAACCCTAAACCCTAAACCCTAAACCCTAAACCCTAAACCCTAAACCCTAAACCCTAAACCCTTAGGCCCCGTTTAACCCTGAGCCCCAACCACTTGTGCTCCTTTTGGTGCCTGAACCTTGAGATGGTTCAGAGCTGAGGTGTCGCTTTGAGGCTTCGCTTTGAGAAGACCTGCTGCCGGGGTTGAATGTCTGCTCCTTTGGTGGAAAGGCATGCGGTTTCTCTTGCCCAAAACTAGGCCTCAACATGCCAACAAAAGTCCCTTAAGAAGCCTCAATCTAAGAATTGTTCAACATACTCCAAACCCATGCGCGTGTCGGCGGAGGCCCATTCGCGCATTTTTGCCGCGCCGGTTGCGCAGTCTCGGGTGCCTCTACAGCATGCAAGCCCTCAGCCCTAAGCCGTAAAGTTGAACCCCTTAAGCCCTAAGCCCCTAAGCCCCTAAGCCACTAAACCCCTAAACCCTAAACCCCTAAACCCCTAAACCCCTAAACCCTAAACCCTAAACCCTAAACCCTAAGCCCTAAGCCCTAAGCCCGTTCGCGCCGTGTCAGACCGTTGAGATTTTCCCGGAGAAGCCGAGGCGCGAGGCTCGAAACCTGGGGCTGTGGCCATCCGATCTTCCAAAACAGCTTCAGGAAAATCAACCCTAAACCCTAAACCCTAAACGCCATGATAAGAATCCCTATGCGACTTAAGGAGCACTCCTCAACTAAGCCATCTCTGGGAGCTCACTGTAGCCTGGGCAGTTTCTGTGCGAACCTGCATCCCGACGCGTTTTAGGGTGTGTAAGGTCAGGGTTTAGGGTTTAGGGTTTAGGGTTTAGGGTTTAGGGTTTAGGGTTTAGGGTTTAGGGCTTAGGGCTTAGGGCTTAGGGTTTAGGGTTAGGCCCTAAACCCTAAACCCTCTAAACCCCTGGGGCCCCAGCATGCGAATGCAGCTTGCCATCAGCCCCGACGAGCCGAGGGCACCCGGCTCGGTGGCAAGTTTCTGCAGTGGCCTTTTGGGGGGGCTTTGGGGGCTTTGGGGGCTTTGGGGGGTTTAGGGTTTAGGGTTTAGGGTTTATAGGTTTTAGGAATTTCGGGGTTTAGGATGTGAGGTTAGGGTTTAGGATTTTGGGAGTTAGGGTTTAGGAATTTAGGGGTTTTGGTTTTGAGGGTTTAGGAGGGTGCTAGCTGTCCTCAACAAGTAACCTTTCCTTGTACTGCAAGTATAAACGTCTAGCCCTAAACCCTAAACCCTAAACCCCAAACCCTAAACCCCAAACCCGGCGGCACCCGCGAAGGGCCAGGGTCAATGCCACGGCTGCACCAGCTGCAGCCAGAAGGACACCGACCGAAGCGACGAGGTCTCGGGTAGGAAGGTCGCAGATGTGCGCCGAGTCCTTCGCACGTTTGTAGGGTTTAGGGTTTAGGGTTTTAGGGTTTAGGGTTTAGGGTTTAGGGTTTAGGGTTTAGGGTTTAGGGTTTAGGGTTTAGGGTTTAGGGTTTAGGGATCAGGGTTTAGGGTAAGTGTGGCTTGCGCTCCGAGGTGTCGGACTATCTGAAAACCATCCGGCTCAACCGCACGAGTCCTACGCAGCAGCTCGATACAACGACTTGCGACATTAACACCTGCCCTTGTTCAACCCTCTGTGAAGTCCTTTGCGACGAACACCATGAGGTTGCGGTACTCCCACAAAGAGTGGAATCCTTGCGAAAATCCTTGGATTGCTCTCCGCAATGCTTTTTCTCCCTTTGTCGTCCACAGTGCTGATGATGATCGGAGCTGTAAATTTGCAAACCCAAAACCCCAAACCCCAAACCCCAAAACCCTAAACCCCAAACCCCAAACCCTAAACCCTAAACCCTAAACCCAAAACCACGGCAACAACTGAAACTCTAAACGGCCTGTGCCCATAGCCCTTAACCCTCACTGACAAGCATGCAACTCAAGGAGCTTCGGTCTTATCTAGGGTTTAGGGTTTAGGGTTTAGGGTTTAGGGTTTAGAGTTTAGGCCTTTCTATCCCGGAGATGTTGCCGGGAATGCGATTTGTGCGACTTCTTGGGGTTGACGCTGACGGATTACATGGGGACTCTAGACCCTCAACCCTAAACCCTAAACCCTCGAAGGGTGATCATCTGAGATCTTCTCTGACCTCCTGAATCTCTTGCGCAGCCAGAGAGCCCTGCGCAAGCTGGTGCGAGAGGGCCAGGCAATAGCCTAGGAGGGTCCCTAAAAACTCTTTGAAATGTATTCCAAATTCCTAAATTGGATCCCCTCAAAACCCAATAAGTGAACCCTAAACCCTAAACCCTAAACCCTAAACCCTAAACCCTAAACCCTAAACCCTAAACCCCCAAATAAAAAACGCATCCCAGTTGGGCCTAGCCAGTAGCGCAGGTGCCCCGTCGTCAGCTTGCCGATCAGGTAGCGCTGCCAGCGGCCGTTGACGTGACCGTGCCCCGCCTATTGCGAAAGGGCTTTGCCATGAAGAGTTTAGGGCTTTTGGGGTTTAGGGTTTAGGGTTTAGGGTTTAGGGTTTAGGGGTTAGGGCCAAGTTTTGGGTTCAGGGTTGAGGGTTTACGGGTTTTTTTTGGGTTTTCAGTTTAGGGGTCGGGACACGTCTTCTGCACTTCGGTCGCGCACGCCTTGCGCTGTTCTTCAACCATGCTAGGCAGCACATATGTGGGGCGGGCTACCCTTAAGTTTTGGGCCATGGCAAACTATGGTTGCACTGAACTGCCCGCTGAACCTCATTTAAAGGCCCAACTGCCACAGACAGGCAGTCCTAGATTTAGGGTTTTGCGGGTTTCGGGTCTAGGGTGTAGGGTGAGCTGGAGTCACAAAGTTCTAGCATGGCCAAGACGACCCTGGACCGAGAGCGCCCCTAAACCCCAAAACCCTGCAAGCCCGAAAACGTAAAACCCTAAACCCTAAACCCTACACCCTAAGGCCCAACCCCTGAAACCATAAACGCCAAAGCCTTAAAAACCAGAAACAAAAAGCAAAAACGATCTCAAAGGTCCAAAAAACCCTTATAAACGACCAGAAAGGCCCTGAGAAACCTTCAGCAAAACCCCCGAAAATCTCCCCCTAACAAAACAGATCCCTCCAAACCCTAAACCCTAAACCCTAAACCCTAAACCCTAAACCCTAAACCCTAAACCCTAAACCCTAAACCCTAAACCCTACAACCCACACCCTAAACCATAAACCCTAAACCCTAAACCCTAACCCTAATCCCTAAACCCTAAACCGTAAACCGTAAACCGTAACCGGCACAGCCGTGGGATCCCCAACCTGCCCAGGTGTCGCCCAGGCAAGGATGATGCCCTCCTCCAGAATGAGGTCTCTGCCCTAAACCCTAAACCCTAAACCCTAAACCCTAAACCCTAAACCCTAAACCCTAAACCCTGTTGAGGTCTTAGGGTTTAAGGTTACCTTCAAGCTCCACCCCCAAACCCCAAACCCAAACCCCAACCCCCCCAACCCTAAACCCTAAACACCCTAATTAAACCCCAAATATGGTTTACGTGCTGAGATAACTGGGCTTGAGGTTCAGGGTTTGACGGGAAAAGACTCTAAGCTCTTTAGGGTTTAAGTTTTAGGGTTCTGGACGTTAGGCTTGCGTTGAAGGTTATAAGCTCTTTGAATGATGCGCCCTTTAATTACGGAATATGCCTGACTTCATCGTCAGAAGCCGTGTATAGTTTAAGGTGCATTCCTGAATCAAAGGGGGTGTATTGGGCTCTCCGCGGGATAAGGCTTTACTCCTAAACCCCAAACCCTAAACCCTAAACCCTAAAGCCTAAAGCCTAAAGCCCAAAGCCTAAAGCCTAAAGCCTAAACCCTAAACCCCACACCCTAAACCCTTCATAGTCCTTTGCTTGGCTCAAAGTGCGGAGGAAAGCCGCTTCGGCCTGGCGCCGACTGGGGGTCCCCAAGGGACTCGGGGGTCTCCCCAAGGGCGCCCAAGTAGGTTTAGGGTTTAGGGTTTAGGGTTTAGGGCTTAGGGTTCAGGGCTTAGGGCTTAGGGCTTAGGGTTTCGGGTTTAGGGTTTAGGGTTGAGGGTTGAGGGTTGAGCGTTGAGGGTTGAGGGTTGAGGGTTCAGGATTTAGGGGGTTCAGGGCTTCAAGTGTGTTCTCGCCTTACAAAGGACCAGAGAAACCCTTCCGTACAGCCACGTCACGCAACCCCCAGGCAATTGCCTCCAAAACAAGATGCTCCCCTAAACCCTAAACCCTAAACCCTAAACCCTAAACCCTAAACCCTAAACCCTGAACCCTGAACCCTAAACCCTAAACCCTAAACCCCTAAACCAAACCCTAATAAGACTAGGATGGCCCTTAAACCATCTGAAAAACATTCCTGAACATGGTTTAGGGTTTACCAAAGGGCCAACCGAGCTCACCTCGATCCTTAGCTGAATTGAGATCGCGCAGCCGGGGCTTGCTAGTCCTCTCCTATAGGGGCCTTAGTAATTTAGAACAGGGCTTTGGGAGGTTATTGTACGACAACTATATAAGGAACCCTAAAAAACACTAGGAGACATTACCCTAAACCAAACCCTAAACCCCTATATTACGTAGAGCCACCAGCCATTTTAACTGTGGCTGGAGGGGCGAGCAATGGCTGCCCTCACTACCAATGTGCAACCTTGGCAATCCGAATAGGTTTAGGGTTTAGGGCCTACTTGGGACTCGAACGACAGTTACAGTTTTACGGGTTTTATGGGTTATACCTGCTAATTCAGGGTGTAGTTGCTACTGAATTGTAGGTAAATAGGTTTCAGCTTAGGGCTTAGGGCTTAGGGCTTAGGGTTTATGGTTTAGGGTTTAGGGTTTCGGGCTTAGGGTGTAGGGCTTGGGATGGAATTCTCAAGGCACGGCGGCCTCTGGAGGGATGTGCTCACCGACTTCGAAAGAGATCGTGTAGTCCACCCCCTTCAGATGTAAGGGAGTTCAGGGTTAGGGTTTAGGGTTTAGGGTTTAGGGATTAGGGTTTAGGGTTTAGAGTTTAGGGTTTAGGGTTTAGGGTTGAGGGTTTAGGCTACGGGCTGGGTAGCCCAGTAACATGACGGCTACCTTGCTTTGGTTGGTTACGATGATAAGGGAGCCCAGAACCAAAAAAACTGGCAAAGGAGTGCTGCTAGGCTACCAGGAAGAGGTGGCTTTGCAAGGAAGCAGGTTCCCCTAAACCCTAAACCCTAAACCCTAAACCCTAAACCCTAAAAGGCTCCATGCCCTCAAGCAGGGCCTCCATGGGGAAGAAGGTCGTGAGATCCCACTGCCGGTAGTTTTCGCCCAGGCTCTGAATGGCCTCGTAACAGGGGCCCCCAAAGCTAGGTTGCCCAGTAACCTGGGATGAAAAAGGGTGCCCTTTTTTGCTTAAAGGGGTTTATAGAGGGAACCTAAACCAAATTACCAAAAAAGGAATAAGGGCACTACTGGGCATCCTAGAAAGGGGTGCCATATAGGCAGCCAACACCTATGAACTTCCCGAAGACCACCCGTGACCCGCAACTCTATACAGTAACCCTAAACCCTAAACCCTAAACCCTAAACCCTAAGTACATCCGCTCATGATGCATACTCGGAGCTCCGTGGGTAGCTATAGTTGTAGGGCTCTGAAGGGAAGGGGGCTTTCAACCGGGGGGCATGTAACCCGAGGTTCCGCAATGCTCCCCACTACTCCCTAGGGCTCCCTAAGCTTCTTTAAGGTTCCCTGGCTGCCCTACCCCCTTGAACACCCCCTATTTATATGAGTATGCGTATAAGCATGGTAAGTATCCCGATGACCCTAGGTATAGCTACCCATGAACCTCCAAGTATCATCACTCTCGCTGCAGCTTGTGCGCTTTGCAACGGGGACGAAAGCCGACTTTCTTGGCAGCATGAAGAGGCTCAGCCCAAGGGCTTGTGGAGACCATCATGCACCGCCGACGGGTGACATGAAGACTGTGACCGCGAGTAATTCTGAAGTATAAAGCAAGACAATTCCAGATGATTCCAGAAAACCAAGCATTTGCATTGGACGTAAAATACATTATATCTCTTCCAACATGGCGGTTGATGAACTGCCACGGGCCAATACACCCTCGCCCTTGCATCCCTATGCACTAAACCCTAAACCCTACACGCCTAAACCCGAAACTCCACACCCTAAACCTGATAAACCCTATGAAAACCCTATAAACCTGTAAACCCTAAACACAGATCCCTCAACCCGTTTAACCTCCAAAAAACCCTAAAACCTTAACCAGATCCCTCTAGCCTCAAAAAAGCACCCAGCCTTCTCACCCCTAAACCCTAAACCCGAAGATCCCTCCAACCGCTGTCTCCCTCAAAAAACAAAAAGCCCAGCCTTGTAACCATCCAGGCCCACACATCGCAGACCCGAGATTGAGTTCCTGTCGCTCCACAGAGACTCCACTACCCCCGAGTTAAGGAAGATTCCTTAAACCATGTAAGGAACCCTCTGATCTCTAAAGAGTATTCCGTAATAAAGGGTACTGGAGCTCCTGTCGCTCTCTTTTTAGCCGAGGCCTATAAGGGTTTAGGTGTTAAGTTTAGGGTTTAGGGTTTGAGGGTTTCAGGCATTTTCTTGCGCGGAGGCTTGCAAGGGTTTAGGGTTTAAGTTTAGGGCTTAACTGGGGTGTAGGGATTCAGGGTTTTAGGGCAGGGGTTTAGGGGCTTAGAGGTTTAGGGGAGTTTAGGGTTTTAAGGGGTCTAGGGATTTAGGGGTTTCTGTGTAGGGTATCAGTCCCACAACACTGCAAGCCCACGGCAAGAGCCTTGCAGGAGCACACCCCAAAGAGAATGCCAAAAAGTGGTTTAGGGTTTAGGGTTTAGGGTTTAGGGTTTAGGGTTTAGGGCTTAGGGTTTAGGGTTTAGGGTTTAGGGTAAAAGTCGCGGAGGCCATGGTTTAGGGTGCAGGGTGTAGGGTTTAGGGTGCAGGGTTTAGGGTTTAGGGTTTAGTGCCCTTGAGCAAACCAAGGCCACTTCCAGAGCACCCCGCGATTTGCGGTTTATAAGGGTTCCCCTAATAATACGCCCAATTGCTACAATCCTTCTCATAGGAACCCCCAAAAAGGGTACCCCTATTTTCGGAACCCCTTCATTCAGGGTTTACGGCACAGGGTTTGTAACCCACCCAACAGACTAAAAAACGCAGGACAGTCTCGACCGACAACACACGCAAACGAATACTTGGAGGTTCATGGGTCGTTGTAAGTAGGGTCATAAGTATGGCAACTATACTTGTAACCCTATTTAGGGCACATACAACCCTACTTATAACCCATGAATCTCCAAGTAGTAGCCCTAAACCCTACACCCTAAACCCTATATGAGAGAGGTGCGGTCAAGGTGCAGGCTGTGAGTAAGCTGCCCGTTTCCGCAGCCCAGCTCCAAGGCCGTGGCGTTGCGGCCAAGGCGCCACATCTGAGTTTGGTAGGTCAGGGCGTTTAGGGTTTAGGGTTTAGGGTTTAGGGCTTGGCGTTTATGGGGTTTAGGTTAGGATGTTCCCCCCTATACTAACAGGCGCGCACTAATAGGGATTATACGGATCCCTATTCAGGACTGTTAGTAAAACATCCAAGGTTAAGGGTCTAAGGTTCAGGGTTTGGGGGTTGCAAACTCCACCACCCCCACCCCCCCCCCCCCCCCCTAAATACCCCAGGCTACACTTCGATCCCAAAGCATCCTCCCCCAACCCCCCTACTTGGAGGTTCATGGGTAATTATAAGTAGGGCTGTAGTACCCTAAAAAGGGTTCTAAGTGCCATACTTACAGCCCAACTTATCACTACCCCTGAACCTGCAAGGAACCCTACCTCCGCAGCCAAGAAGGAGCCCACGTTCAACTCGCGCCGGCCCCGGCGCACGTGACCTTCCACCACGGCCTGCACGGTGCCCCCCCCGACTTTTCGGGGAAGCTCCTCCCTAAACCCTAAACCCTAAAACCTAAACCCTAAACCCTAAACCCCAAACCCCAAGCCCTAAACCCCAAACCCTAAACCCCAAACCCTAGGCCTCTTTCGAGAAGTAGCCCTGGTGCATGGGCGCAGCGTCGACCGACTCGTAGCCGAAGTGCAGTATCGAGTTGACTGAAGTGGCTGCCACCCCGGAGGTGTACAGGAGCCATATCGGTAGGTCCTGCACAGGGTTTAGGGTTTAGGGTTTTAGGGGTTTAGGGGTTTAGGGGTTTAGGTGTTTAGGGGGTTTAGGGGGTTTAGGGGGTTTAGGGGGTTTAGGGGTTTAGGGGTTTAGGGGTTTAGGGGTTTAGGGGTTTAGGGTTTTAGGGTTTAGGGGTTTAGGGGGTTTAGGGGTTTAGGGGTTTTTAGGGTTTTTTAGGGGTTTTTAGGGGTTTTTAGGGGTTAAGGGGTTAAGGGGTTAGGGGTTTAGGGTTTAGGGTTGATCCCCTGAGCAAGGATACCCCTAACATCGCGGCCCTGGTCTTGCGTCCTCGCCGTTGCTACGATAGACCTGAATGCAGACGCACGCCGCAAGCAGCAGGGCGAGCAATGCACAGCAGTGGGGTGTTTCCATTGCCAAACGCTGGACGCATGAGGATGTTTGATGACCAGGGTAGGCTTTAGGGTTTAGGGTTGCTGGTACAGGCGTTAGTGACTAGGGGCTAGGTAGAGGTTGGGTTTCGGCCTTTCCTGATGTCTGCACGCTATTGCATCAGGCCTTTACCACCTCAAACTTTCACAGCATCAGGTGCAATAAGCCAACTCGACCGTAAACCCTAAACCCTAAACCCTAAACCCTAAACCCTAAACCCTAAACATGGCTCCTGGGTGCCAGTTCTACTTGCAGCGTCTGCCTTGACTGAGCGGCTACGACGTTTAGGGTTTAGGGTTTAGGGTTTAGGGTTTTAGGGTTTTAGGGTTTTAGGATTTTTGGGGTTTAGGGTTTAGGGTTTAGGGTTTGGAGTTTAGGGTTGAGGGTTCAGGGTTTAGGATTTAGGGCTCAGAGAGGCGCGAGCTTGAGGAGAGCTTCTCCCAGAAGAGCCCTTACAAGCCCTGAACTAAGGAATGCTTAGGGTAATTGGGGTTTAGGGTTTAGGGTTTAGGGTTTAGGGTTTAGGGTTTAGGGTTTAGGGTTTAGGGTGCAGGAATATGCCTTAAACCACATCGGGATCAAAACTCGAAGGTTCATAGATACATATATATCATATATATATATATATCATCTATAGGTAGGGCGAGAGGTACCCTAAATGGGATTACATGCTTCGTTACCCAATATCCCAAAAAGTAGTTTGAGTTAATTAGTGAAGTTGCTGCCCTGAATGTCAACAGTGCGGATATTCAAAGCGAGAGAGCGAGAAAGTGATATCGAGAGGAAGAGGGGAGAGAAACAAAAACACACGAGATGGGCAATGCTTCTCCCGCCATGGGTGGGTGTGGGGGCTGGTTTAGCAGCGATTCTGAGGGAACCCTAAACCCTAAACCCTAAATCATAAACCCTCAAAAGAAGGGGTGGGTTCGAACCAAAGTCCTGAAGCCCCACACAGGTTTGCACAACAAGTTTAGGTTTTAGGGTTTAGGGTTTAGGGTTTTAGGGCGAAGGGTCTGGGGCTTAGGGGTCACCTCGGTTCCAGCGAGGTTTCAGGGTTTAGGTTGGGATGTTCCCCCATATACCAACAGTCCTTATCAGGGATTGTATATGGGGGTACTATAATCCTTATTTAGGACTGTTCGGACCCTAAACCCTAAACCCTAAACCCTAAACCCTAAACCCTAAACCCTAAACCCTAAACCCTAAACCCTAAACCCCAAACCATCCCAAGGTTTAGGGCTTATGGCTATTTTCGATCTTTGGCTTCCCACCGACCGAATTGGCAAATTGCCGTCGTGCCGGAGTCACGAGGAGTGAAGGGTGGTTCTCTGGGGACGACTTGGTTGAACTTGCGCTTTTAAGGCACTAAACCCTAAACCCTAAACCCTAAACCCTAAACCCTAAACCCTAAACCCTAAACCCTAAACCCTAAACCCTAAACCCTAAACCCTAAACCCTAAACCCTAAACAACCCCAAACCGAATTGCTATCATAGCCCGAGAACGTGAACACAACCCATCCCCTAAACCCTCAACCCTAAACCCCTTAAACCCACCTGAGGTGCTAAGGAATGACCGAAGAGCTTTTGACGATGCCTTCTTCTTACGCACCTCCAAGCCCTCAATGACACAGTATAACCCCAGAGAGGCTTAGGGATCTACGGTTGAACCAAGTTCATAGAGGCAACGATGATGCAGTTTACTCCGTAATTGACGGACCTCTGCAGTCTTCTTCTGTATCTGGGATGGCCCGTATTCAAACACTCGGAAAGTATTCCTCAGTGGGATCCTCTTAAGCCCAACCAAGAGGAAACAGAGATTTAGGGTTTTTTTCGATTCCCTAGTTCATCCTCGCAACGATTGAGACCCTGGTAGCTGCCTCCTTCGCAGCAGTGATACTCAGCATCACACAGCTTAGCTGAGGGATGCTCACCAAGTGCCACGATGCAAACTTGGCTGTAAAGATTTAAAAACTGTGAGGAGCTGCTGTTGCAACTGAGCGTTGCTTGAGTAGTGTAGGAGCCTGAAGAATTAGAATAGGGTTTGGGGAGGGGGCGGGGGCGGGGGTAATTATAGTATAATGTAAAGGACCATAAGGGGTTATTCTTGGTAATTATTCCGACCCCTAGATTAGGTCACCGTCAAGCTAACTAGCGGCCGCAAGACGCCCCCCTGCTTCAACTTTCGCGGAGCACCTCCTTGTCCATCTGGCATGGAAAGCAGCCGATGCACGAATTCAGACTCTTTCGCGAAACTCTTCCGGCACAGAGCATGGACTCCAATCTAGCTACGTCACAATTGCCGACAAAATGGTCAGGAACCGCTAAATGCACATACCGAAACCCTAAATACCCTAAACCCTCAACTCATGAACCCTAATGCCCTACTAGACTCTAAACCCCTAAACCCCAAACAAACATTCGCTACAAAATGGTGCGCATCATACATCTGAAGCATTGGCGGGTGCAAGGCTTATGTAAGTTTGTTTGGTTTTGTGCTTGGGGTGGGCCACGACATGCTGCGGCCAACCCATCGTGCAGTAGTAGTAGTAGTAGTAGTAGTAGTAGCAGCAGCAGTAGTAGTAGCAGTAGTAGGCATAAGTAGATAGATGATGGCTCTGCCAGTGTCCTGATAGATGACAAGTCTGAGCGTGCTGGACGATTTGTGCTCGTGCAGATGAAGCTTCTCAGGCGAGTTTCAAAAATGCAGTGTGAAACCGGAAATCGAGATGTGGGCTTAGTAGGCTTTGAGGTTTCATAGGGTCGTCTCCCGAAACGCTATCCCGAAAACAACCGCGCTCGCGAAGGCGAAGGCCCAGCCCAACAACTGTGCCGTTGGGGTTTATGGGTGTAGGGTTTAGGGTTTAGGGTTTAGGTGTAGGGCTTCAGGGTTTCAATCGTTTCAGGGGTTTTTTGGGTTTGAGGGCTTAGGGCTTTAGAGCTTTAGGGGCTTGCTGGCAGGGCGGCGCGTTGAAGTACGCAGGGACTCACACAGCATTCACCGCATGATGCTCAACATCCCGTCGAAGAGCAATTTCGAACCTCTTAGCAGCGACTGGGAGGCTCGCGGGTAAGCAAAGTCTAGGGTTTAGGGTTTAGGGTTTAGGGTTTAGGGTTTAGGGTTTAGGGTTTAGGGTTTAGGGTTTAGGGTTTAGGGTTTAGGGTTTGGGGTTGAGGGTTGAGGGTTTAGGGTGATATAAGCATGGTAACTGTATACTTATAACCCTGTTTAGGGTACTTCTAACTGTATTCTAACCCCACTTATGACTGCCATGAACCCCCAAGCACTGTCTGGCAACAAGCAGCGAGAATGAACCAGCATCTCGCCCAAAACTTGGGACGTTCCCCCTTTTTCTACGAATGATAGGAATACTATAATCCCCATTAAGGGTTGTTAGTGTAGGCAGACCCGGCCCAAAACCCTCACCACAACGTAATTCATTGCAGAAAGCCGACTCTTTCGAGCTCAGAATCATTCACCATTCATCCGGTCCCAAAACCCCTTGGGGTTTAGGGTTTAGGGTTTAGGGTTTAGGGTTTAGGGTTTAGGGTTTAGGGTTTAGGGTTTAGGGTTTGGGGTCTAATCCCTCAACCCGAGAACCCTCAACCCCAATCCCCAAAACACTACTAAACCCTAAAGGCCTTCAACCCCAAACCCCAAACCCCAAAACCTCAAACCCTGAACCCTAAGACCCTCAAACCAAACCAAGCCTAAAACCAACCCTCAGACCCTCAAACGCTGGTTGGAGATTGATGGGTAATTGGTAATTAGAAGCATGGTTATAGGTATAGATACCAGACTTAGTAACCCTACTCATGACTCGCAACCCGCAACCCTAAACCCTAAATCGACCAGTGAAAGTTCACGGCTCGGTAAGCCCGAACGGCAGACCTGGACAAAGGCGAGACCAATGCGAGGATCTTGTGTATGCCGAAGTCGTTTGACTGGTCTCTTTCGGGCACACGCGCAGCCGAATTTCCCAGCATCTGGATTGCAGATCTCGATGTGGTAAAGGGTGGCGACTGCCTTCTCGATCACGTGTGCCGGAAAACTCACGACATTTTCTTGCGTAACACTGTCATGCGCCGCGCCAACCATGCCATTAAATAGACGATTTCAGGATCGTGTGTCTCCAAGCTAGCTCCACGCCGTGAAAACCGGCCTACAGGACGTTCCCGCGACGTGTCTTTTGCAGGTCTTGAGACAACACATACGATGATGAGCCAAGCATTTTACGGTGGTTTGGACCAGGCGATTTCCCTGGACTGAGCCCTAAACCCTAAGCCCTGAACCCTAACCCCTCAAGCCTGAACCCCAAACCGTGTACCCCAAACCCTGAACCCTGAAACCTAAACCCCCTGAACCCCTAACCACCAGGAGTCCGGCTGGTGTCCTCCTCGCTGGGCGAGTTGGGCCTGACTGTTGGCTTGAGGGTGGACCTCTCTGAAACCCCCAAGAAAAGGGGGGTTTAGGGTTTAGGGTTTAGGGTTTAGGGTTTAGGGTTTAGGGTTTAGGGTTTAGGGTTTAGGGTTTAGGGTTCAGGGCTTGGGGTTTGGGGTTTAGGGTTTGGGGTGTTGGGTTTAGCAAGGAATCTGTGCCAATGATCAAGGCATAGTTCCCTTAAGAGAAGACAATGCGCCCCCGAGAAAAGGGCGGAAAAAAACATACAGCAACTCGGGTTTTGAAGGAGGTGCCGGCCCCTCAGTTCAGGGGTTTTGGGGCTTTCAGGGTTCCCTAAACCCTAAACCCTAAACCCTAAACCCTAAACCCTAAACCACAAACCCCAAACCCTCAGCGGGGTTTTTGGGCTTATGGGCTCCGGGTGCTTAGAGTTCAGAGCTTCGCGTCCAGAGACACTAACATGCCCGAATTGAAACATGGGTTTAGGGTTTAGGGTTTAGGGTGTAGGGCTGCAAGAGGAATTAAGGAATGCATAGCTCCTTATTTACCCTAGACCCTGTAAATCCTAAAAACCCTATAGACCCTGTAAAGCCTAAAAACTCTAAAAACCCTGTAAACCATAAACGCCCTATCCCTATAAACCCTATACCCCAAGCCCTAACAGCTATACTGGGTTCTTTAGGGCTTGAGGCTTAGCCTAAACCTAGGGTTTCAGGTGGGAGGTTCAAGCTGGGGAGCCACAACTCCAGCTGCTACTAGGGTGTTCGGATTCTTGGTGGCCCAGTAGCCACACTACAATAAGGGTACTGTGCCCTTTTTGGGGTTTATTTCTTTACAAGGGAACCTTGAACCACAAAAGGGGAAAGGGTACCCCTGGGCCACTAAGAATCACCTCCCAAACAAAAAGAGGTTCTTCTTTATCAGGGCAAAATAGGGATGGATGATTTATGCTTGATTTGTTGGGGTCTCTTTTTTAAGCAATTCGTAGGTTTAGGGTCTGGGGCTTCAGGTTCCTCCAACACCCCCCCCCCCCCCCCCCCCCCATCACACGACATCGGCTGGCAGTCGAAGGTTACCAGGGTTTTGGGTAGTAGGTTCCCCTCTCTGGGTCCAAAGAAAAAATAATCTGTTTGATATCCTCTTGGGTATTATATAAATAAACATTATATAAACAAAAATAAAAAATAATTCCCAAGTGGGATATAGAAACAGGGGCCCTAAATTAGAGAACTATCCGTTCGGGGTTGAGGGCTTTTTGGCAGCAAAGCTGCGTCGATCGTGTATCGGCGACATCCGTATTCCTGCAAACTGGCAAGCTGGTTTAGGGTTTAGGGTTTAGAATTTAGGGTTTAGGGTTTAGGGGAAGGCAAGTGGTAAGCAAGGGAGGCAACTGCTGTGCTGTTTGCTTGACTGTCCGGGGTGGCCCTAAACACCCTACGAATGAAACAGCCTCCTAGGGGCACGCCTGGCTGCTTCATACGTTTAGGGTTTAGGGTTTAGGGTTTAGGGTTTAGGGTTTAGGGTTTAGGGTCTAGGGTTTAGGGTTTAGGGTTTAGGGTTTAGGGCTTAGGGTTTAGGGTGTAGGGTGTAGGGTTTAGGGTGTCTTCAGATTCTGCAAAACGCAGGACACCCATACTCTATGCCACGGAGCACACCGTGGGTTTAGGGGCTAAGATTTAAGATCTTGAGTTTAAAATTACCTGCACCTAGATAGAGTCATAGAGCTCCCAAGTGGATTCCGAATTTGTTTGCAGGCTTGCGCATTTTGGGGTTTACGAATTAGGGGGGGGGGGGGACCTTCTTGGGGTCCTTATGATAAGGGAATCCTACTATTTGGGGTCTACTCTATGGGTACCCCTATTTTCATAAACCACCTTTTTTTCTTCTATGAAGGTTACCTATGTGATTTCCTCAACTTGGGAGGAGGCTCCAATTTACAGTTTTGGAGTGTTCCTTGTCATGCAGATCGCCGATGTGGTATCTTTGCATGCAGTTCACCTACGTGATATTTTCCTTTGACAGGTCTTTGATGCACAGAGTTGCTATGGCAGACCGTGACGAATGCCTAAACCTTAACCTCCTCCCATATGTGGAGATTGAAGACTGATAGTACAAGGGGGGAACATCCCAACCCAAGACCCTGAACCCTAAACTAGCCCCCAAAGCTGAAGCAGCTTTAGCCTTGAGAGGTCACGGGCCGCTCCTGACCAGTGGGGAAAAGATGTGCCCCTCGAATGGCAAGCAGAAGGACTCGATTTCGGAGCCTCAAGGTTCCAAGGGTTGAGGGTTTAGGGGTATGAGGGGTATGAGGGGGACGACGGGGATGAGAGGTTTAGGGTTTAGGGTTTAGGGTTTAGGGTTTAGGGTTTAGGGTTTAGGGCTCCAGGGCTTTCAGCATGCATGCTGTGAAGGGACTCCATTATTCTAGGGTTGTAGTTTAGGCTTTCAACCCTAAATCCTAAACCCTTAAACCCTAATCCCCGAAACCCTTGCCCCAAACTGAGAGAGGTATATGCCCTGAACCCAGGAGGAGCCTGAGACAGCATGTGAGCCCCTTATCATTCTTGCAACACCTATACTAGACCCGGGAGTAACCTGAGAACAACAAGGGTCCCCTTTTTGGTTATAAGGGGATTATAAGCGAATCCCAACCCTAAAAAATGGAAAAAAGTGCCTACTCCCGGTCCTAGTTATCCTAAACCCTAAACCCGAAACCCTAAACCCTAAACACAGAAGCCCCACACAACCCATCAAGTTTGTCTAGGCCCTATGCACCTGGTAGACCCTAAACCCTAAACCCTAAACCCTAAACCCTACACCCTAAACCCTAAACCCTAAACCCTAAACCCTAAACCCTAAACCCTAAACCCTAAACCCGAACATCCAAGCACCCCGCATCCGAGGCAGCCAGGAGTGCCCCAGCCGCTGGGGCTGCGCTGTTCCTGTTCCACCAAGCTGGGCTTGGGGGTTTAGGGTTTAGGGCTAGGGTTTAGGGCTTTGGGTTTAGGCTTAGGGATGAGGGCTTAGGGCTTAGGGTTTAGGGTTCAGGGTTTAGGGCTAGGGTTCAGGGCTTAGGGTTTTGGGCTTAGGGTTTAGGGCTAGGGTGTACTTAGCTCAGGGGTCTACAATTTTTGGGCTCATGTGAGCAAGTCGAGAATGAAGGAATGGTGCGCTGGCATAAAAACTTTTACTATTGCTGTTCCTTGATTCCCTACGAACCCTGAACCCTACACCCCAAACCCAAAAAAATCTAAACCCAAAACTATACACTATACGAACCAACAGTAGACAAGGCAAGGCCGTGGTCAAACCTGTGGTTGAAGTGCTAATCGTCACAACGAAGCAGCCCGCAGCCCCCCCCCCACCGAGAGACGCGGTTCAGGGTTTAGGGCATTCCCTGCTACTTGACCCCCAAAAAAAGGTTTGGCAGCTACCCAAAGGGGTTTAGGGTTTAGGGTTTGGGGTTTAGGGAAAGCCCTAAGCCCAAAACCCATTAAGTATAAAGGTTAAGGTTCAATGGTTGACATTTAGCTACGATTTAGGGTTGGGTTTAGGGTTTCGGGTTCAGGGTTTCGGGTTTAGGGGGGTTTGGGGCTTTCGGGTTTAGGGTTTAGGGATCGCAGTTCCAGATTTGCTTTAATGCTCAGAGTCAGTAGCCTCGGAACTTGGGTACAAAAGTGCAGCTTGTGGCTGAAACGGGCTTATTAAGGTAACGCAAGCCTACAAGACGATGTTGAAAAGGTACCAAACCCCAAGCCCTAAACCCTAAAACCCACAACGGCAAACGCCTAAACCTAAACCCCAAGCCCAACAACCCTAAACCCTAAACCAAAAACCCCAAACCCCAAATCCTAAACCCTAAACCCCAAACCCTAAACCCCAGACCCTAAACCCCAAACCCTAAACATTAAACACCCGGCTCTGAGGCGCAACAGGATCTCAGGTAGAGGTTTGCAAAAGAAGGGGACCCCTAAATTAGGCCCCAAAAAATGACACTATTTGCTTAAGAACCCTGCCAAAATTGGAAATATTGTTCCTTATAAGGGCAATGTAGGGATTATTCTTTTAAATTTTTTGGAGGTTCTTAAGCAACTAGTAGAATAGTAGGATTCCCTTACCAGAAGGACCCCAATCAGTTACAGCTAATGTCCTTGATAGGAATCATCATAGGGAGTACTTTCATCTATAATCCCTGTTAAGGACCCAACTTAGTTGCTGAGTTCAGAAGCCCCAAGAAAGTGCACACTTTCAGTTTTATAGGAGATTATGGTATCACAAAAAGTGTAAAGTGTACTCACTCAGCTACTAAGCCGATAAGGTAACCCTAGTGTCGGAAAACCCCCCAGGTCCTGCCTGGCATTCTGGGCAAGTGCCTCGCCGGTCTTCGCTGACCATGATCTTCGCCTGCGAGGGCTGAGTCTCGTGTTTCAGGGTTTGGGATATCGGGCTTCGGGGGTCAGGGTTTGGAGCTTAGGGCTTAGGGTTTAGACACAATTTCTCGATGGTTTTACAAGCCACACTCAGACACTTTCATCTCTCCCACACCTTGCCTAAACCCTGCAAACGTTACAAGGGAACCTTGAAACCCCCCCAAAAGGGTTCAAGGGTACCACTAGGCTACAGGCCCTAAAACCTAAACCTAAAACCTAAAACCTAAACCCTGAAACCCTGAAACCCTGAAACCCTGAAACCCTGAAACCCTGAAACCCTGAAACCCTGAAACCCTGAAACCCTGAAACCCTGAAACCCTGAAACCCCTAAACCAAAACCCTAAACCCTGAAACCCCAAACCCTAAACCCTAAACTCTAAACCCTAAACCCTAAACCCTAAACCCTAAACCCTAAACCCTAAACCCTAAACCCTAAACCCTAAACCCTAAACCCTAAACCCTAAACCCTAAACCCTAAACCCTAAGCGCGCGCCTCCGCCTTCATCGGTTCGAAGAGGTCAGGGGTGGACATGACGAGGCGATCCAGCGGACTGGAAGGGGAACGCATCGACATGTGCAGGGTTTGGGTTAGGGCTTAGGGCTTAGGGTTTAGGGTTTAGGGTTTAGGGTTTAGGGTTTAGGGTTTGGGGTTTAGGGACTAATGAGTATAGTGGCTCTCTATGCCTTGCTGCCGCTGCAGGAAGTGTGTTTGTGTGTGTTATCTCTTTTCATCTTTGGACTGTACCTTGGACCCCAAACCTTACTGCCCTTGGACCCCAAAGGTTACTATCCTTGGGCTTGGGAACTCTTGTTAGACGATCTTCTAAGGGACTACGGGTGCACATCCCTAAACCCTAACCCTAAACCCTAAACCCTAAACCCTAAGGGCTGCGAGTTTGGATCCACTGATCTAAACAGCAGCGCGTCCGAGTGGCTGAACATAGCTCGGCCGCTTTGTGTTGTGGATTCGATACCACCAGAAATCCAGCTCCTGTCCGGATTCTGGGGGGGTGTGGGCTAGAATTTGAGTCTTGGGCCGAGCCTTAGTAGTTTAGGGTTTAGGGTTTAGGGTTTAGGGTTTAGGGTTTAGGGTTTAGGGTTTAGGGTTTAGGGTTTAGGGGGTGTAGGGCCGAACTTCAAAATAGAATACGGATGCATGGCAGGTTACTCACACGTGTTTACAGGCTATACGCAGGGTTGCCCAAATAAGGCACTGTTTTTTTTCGGAGTGACGAGGGTGAAGTCAAGGCCGACCATGTAAGAACAAAACTAAACCCCAATCTCTGATCCCTCAGCACGGGACAACAATCGTTAATCGTTGCCCTAAACCCTAAATCCTAAACCCCAACAGAAGCCCTGCGCAACTCCAGATGCAAGCCGCTGCAATGTAACCGGGAGGTTCATGTGTAGGTACAAGTAGGGTCATAAGTACCCCAAAATAGGCTGAGTAGCAAAGTTACCATACTTCTAACCCTACTTGGAGTTTAGGGTTTAGGGTTTAGGGCGTAGAGAACTGCCCATAGAACTCCAAGTGAAATTTGGTTGGACTTGCAAGGGCAGCAAGTCCCCCTACCACTGCAGGATACTCAGGTCTTCGTGCATGGCTTAAGGAATACCTCCTGCATGATGCAGGGAGCCTGGGGGGATTTAGGGTTTAGGGCCAAGCTACTAAATTTCGCCATGTACGTTGTTTCGGAAGACCTGCTTAGGTATCATTGCCGGAACAGGTGTGCGCCTTGGTTTGACAAGAGTCAATCCGTTTATGGCGAACGCTCCTCTTCATCCAAACAAAAAGGCTGCTGAAGCAGCCAAAACCCTAAACCCTAAACCCCAAACCCTAAACCCTAAACCCAAAACCCCAAACCCAGTTAGGCTTGCGAATATTAGGTAACACCCAAGGTCATCCCAACATCCGGGCTCAGCTTCCTGGTCGTCCTTACCAGGGGGAAGACTTGTTTTTGGGGTGGTGAAGCAAAGAGCAAAAATCTCCCCAAACCCTAAACCCTAAACCAAAAACCCGAAACCCTAAACCCCAAACCCTAAACCCTAAACCCCAAACCCGAAACCCCTAAACCCGAGGGGCGCTATAGGGTTTAGTTCAGGAAGCCTTGCCACCGGAGCTGGAGACAAAGTGCTCCACCGGGCTCCCCATGCCCAGCCTAAACCCTAAACCCTAAACCCTAAACCCTAAACCCTAAACCCTAAACCCTAAACCCTAAACCCTAAACCCTAAACCCTAAACCCTAAACCCAGTTGAGTTTAGAGACCCCAGCTGTCCTTACCCCTTAAACCCGTTAAACCCCTTAACCTCCTTAAACTCCTTAAGCGTCTTAAACCCCTTAAAGCCCTAAAACCCCTCAAACGCCTTGAACCCCTTAAACCCCTTAAACCCCTTACACACCTTAAACCCCTTAAACCCCAGACGATAAACGGCCTAGACCCTAAACGGCCTAAGCCCCTAAACCCTAAACCCCTAAACCCTCTGAACCCCTACATCCCTCAACCCTCAACCCCTAAACCCTTCAACCCTACACCTTAAAAAGCCCCTGAGCCCCTGAAACCCTAAACCGCAAATACACTGCAAGCCCCACCTAAACTAAAGCCTAGACCCTAAACCCTGAACTCCAAACCCTGACATCCTAAAACTACCCGTGAACCTCGAGGTGAACCTTAAGCCTAAACCCCAAACCATCGACCCTTCGTCGGCCTCACACTTCACAGGTGGACTCTCCTCGTGGGGTCAAGGCTCTTGGTTTCAGGGTTGAGGGGGTTGAGGGATGCAGGGCTTAGGGGGTGAGGGTTTCGAATCTGAGGGGTGAGGTTGGGGGTCTAGGTCGAGGGTTTTGGAGGTGCAGAGGTTTGCAGGGTGAGGTTTAGAGTTTAGGGATTTAGGGCTTCTAGCGTTTAGGGCGGATCTCACAGGCTTCGTTTGGGGGCTTTAGGTTTAGGGTCTGGGGTTTGGGGTTGGGGGGGGGGGGGGGGGGGGGGGATGGAGAAGCTGTCTGGGGGCCGGGGGAGTTGAGGGCTACACTGGCTGTGCTTGGCTTGTCGTACCTGGGCTTCTGCTCTGCCTCAGAACTTTTGAAACAAAAAAATAAATAAATAAATAAATATATATATATATATATATATATATATAACGAACCTATATTCCTGAACATGATCCTCTTGAACCCCCAAAAAGGGAAAGTATAAAATTTCTCAAGGGTCTACCTGGCTGAGTTTGAGGAGATGGGAGAGCCTCATGCCCTTAACTGACGAAATTCGGGTTTATATAGGTCTCCAGGGCGATACCGACTTAACAACTAGGGAATATACCTTGAACTGCTATATAGGGACCCTTATTCTGATTCAAGGTATATTCCTCAATGAAGTTGTATTGAGCTCTTTGGGAATCTCAGCACCCCAACCAAAAAAAGAACCTACAACTGGCCGCGCGATAACTCCTCAATTGCGCGACATTGGCCTCCTGTGAGATCGCTAGCATGAGGGCTTAAGGGCCAGTTTTGGGGACCCACAGCCCTAAACCCTAAACCCTAAACCCTAAACCCTCACCCCGGCCTCTCCCACAAGCTTCTTCAGAACCTGTTGGTGGCTGATGGTCTGCAGGCGCTCCTGCAAGGAGGGGCCGTGCGGTGTAGGATTTAGGGTTTAGGGTTTAGGGCTTTCGGTTTTCGGTTTACCCAGAGAGCCCAAAACCCGTAAGTTAAGGAATATACCTTAAACTACCATGTAAGATCTAGAGTATGATTTTAAGGTATATTCCTGAACTACGTGGCAATGGGCTCTTTGGGAAGGGTTCAAGGTTTAGGGGTTTAGGGTTTCGGCGTTTGAGTTTCAATTGGATTCGTGATTTTGCGAGAAGTCCCGTAGCTATGACAAGCACAGCTAGCGGGCCCAGTATACCCGTCGCCAACACCCCTTAATTAAGGAGCATACCCCAAGTCACAACAAGGAATTCCAAAAACACAAGCAGCCACAACAACAAATGTGCGTAAGAAGCATCTAAGAAGCTACTGGTAAGAAGGGATTTATCTTCACAAACATGTATCCAAAACCCAAAAGCGCTGAAACTAAATCCTCAATCCTACCCCCTAAGCGCTATTCCAGGATGGAGAGGTCTCGGGCTCCCAGGAAATGCGGCTCAGGGCCATACAGCCCTAGCCCTATCCGGGTCCCTTCCTTGGGTACGCCTCCGCGTTTAGTCTCCTCACCCAAAGGAAGGTACCCAAAAGCCTGGGGAATGTATAAGCCTCTAGGTGGGGTCAGGATCACAAGGCCAAGCCACCACGAAGCGCATTCCGAGGTGGTTCCTTGGCCCAACATCCATCAACGACGGGTAGGTCTTTAGAAAGAGGAGTTTCCGAGCCTTGGAGCGACGTTGTTGACAACACTACGTGGCCCAAACTAGCATGACGCATGGGGAGACGACAAACCTGCATTCCAAGAATTCTGCGTCATCGACGGTTACGCCGCGTTGCGACTCGGGATGAGAGCTCTGCGCTAACAGCCAACAGACACGATGTGGGGCTCGTTCTAACTTCGGGTTCAAGCCCACACAAGGGACCCTACTCCCAAAAGGGCACCCTACTCCCCAAACCCAGCGCCTGAATCGCAAGTAGGGTTCAACAAAGTACCTACAAGGAGAACCTGCCGTAACTTCGAAGACTCCAGTATTCCCTCATTTATGACATGTTCCTTGAATCATATCAAGATTCTTATTGTGGTTGAATACTCCCAAGTGAGGGCTACAGGAGTCACCCCCCCCCCCCCATGTGAGAACTGACCACGTTGCGAACGAGCACTGGCTTCATGATGGCACCCACAACTGGCAGGATTCTGCCCATAGTATATAAACTTGACACTGGTCTAAACCCTAAACCCTAAACCCTAAACCCTAAACCCCTAAACCCCTAAACCCTAAACCCTAAACCCTAAACCCTAAACTAGAGATCCGCCTAAAGAAATGCCTGCAAAAATGCCTGAGGCAGGGGCAGTAGCCATGTACACTTCCACCACGTCGGTGCGCCACGCTGTAGCTCCAAGGAGCCTGCAAAGCCGGGAGGGGGTGGGGGGGGGGGGGGTTTAGGGTTTAGGGTTTAGGGTTTGGGGTTTAGGGTTTGGGGTTTAGGGTTTAGGGTTTCGGGTTTAGGGTGTGGGTTTAGGGTTTGGCCGCAAAAACCTAAACGATTCAACCAAAAAACCCAATGAAGCTCGCAGACTCTGGCCTGGATTAAGCCTCCAATCCGAAAAGCCCTCGAACAGCAAACAATGAGACCTTCGACTACGATGTACGATGTGTACTACGTTACGACTCCTCTAGCCTGGCCCGTAAACCCTGGACCCTCAAGACAAAATGACATGGAATTGTATGTGATGTCATCTCTCAAACGCTGAATTTTCTTAGATTCGCCCATAGTGCCAAAGCAAAAACCGAAACTTACGCCCAAAACCCGCCCAGAACTCGCCTAAAACTTCGGAGGTGAACCCTCAACCGTAAACCCTAAACCCTAAACCCTTAACCCTAAACCCTAAACCCTTAACCCTAAACCCTAAACCCTAAACCCTAAACCCTAAACCCTAAACCCTAAACCCTAAACCTGAACCCCGAGCCTTTGGCACCGAGCCGGTGAAGTGCCAGCTTTACGAGGCACTCCACAAAGGCCGGGCAGCGGAAGGCTGGCAAGGGTTTAGGGTTTAGGGTTTAGGGTTTAGGGTTTAGGGTTTAGGGTTTAGGGTTTGGGGTTTGGGGTTTGGGGTTTGCGGTTTGGGGTTTGGGGTTTGCGGTTTGGGGTTTGGGGTTTGGGGTTTGGGGTTTGGGGTTTATCGGGTATCGCGTTTAGGGTTTATCGGGTTTATAGGGGGAATCGGGTTTATAGGGTGTATCGGGTTTATAGGGGTTTACAGCGTTTCTCGTTTATAGGCTTTGAAAATGCCGAAGACATTCATTTCTCGATCCTGTCATCGAGTTCCACGCACTCCAGAAGCAGTGGCAGATGCCGGACCCCCCCCCCTTCGTTCGGCACTTGGAGGTTTCCGAAAGTAGGGTACCTTATTGGGGTCCTTCTTATAAGGGAATCCTACTAGTCGGGGACTATATTCGGGGTCCCTTATTGGCGCAACCCCCCCACGTATGCCAACGTGGGGCTGCCTACTTTGACTTATCTAGACGCATCGTGCCTTTAGGCAAGACCGCTTACCCCTCGCAAGCCATACTCCTAAAAAAAGAAAGTTGAAAACACCGCGGCCTTTGCGCGTTCCCTGCTGGCCGCCTGATATCATGCCTGAATCGCATCTGATGCAATGCAAGCAGGATCGGGCAGGATGGCGTGGTGCAAGGGTGAACTGTGAGCCCGTGATCCGTGTAGCGAGGCCATAGCGAAACTGCATTGACGGATTTGCCCTAAATCCTACACACGAAACCCGAAACCCGAAACCCCGAACCCCAAACCCCAAACCCTAAACCCTAAGCCCCAGACTTCCCAAAGTGTCTAAACCTTAAACCGCTTTGCTGGCCAAGGCCCCGGCCGGGGGCGGCACTTGTTGGTCGGCTGCCTTCAGGTACCCAGGTGGTCCTGGCGACAAAAGGCAATACATGGTGTGTTCATGGGTTGTTTGGGGTTTAGGGTTTAGGGTTTAGGGTTTAGGGTAGTTATATGTAGGGTTATAAGTACCCTAGGTCGGGTTCTACGTATACATATAAGGTATGACTGCGCATGAAAACCTGCAAGTAGCAACGCGTGCACTGCTGATATTCCTGACTGACTGAGTCTTTTAGGGTTTAGGGTTTTTTGGTTTAGGGCTTAGGGGTTTAGGGTTTAGGGTTTAGGGTTTTAGGGTTTAGGGCTTTCTGGCAACGAGTTCGGCCTCTTCGCCTGCTGCGCCAGAAGCGTGGAGCGAGCCTGCAACTTCATCCAGCAAGTTTACCTCTGGACCACTTGCTGGCATCTCCTTCTCTTAGTTGCTGAGCTCATAAGCCCCCAGAAACAGTGTACACTTTCAGTTCTATCGGGGATTCTGGTATCCCAAAAAGTGTACAAAGTGTGCTCACTCAGCTACTCAGTTCTTGTGGGTACCTAAGAGCCTAGGTTTCGCACTATATGACAATAAGATTAGGCACCTCCCCCCCCAAAAAAAAAATGGAACTGACTGCAACAAAGGGTCCAGGTAAGGGTTTGGGGCAAGTAGAGGGTTTTTTTTGCAACCGCGTGCTCCGCCACCACCGGGGTAAAATTGAGCTAGGATACACTGCGGGCCCAAGATAAACTTGATGCGTAAGGAATTCTGATGCAACACATGGTACAGGGGTACCCAAATGGAAAACAAAACAAATCCCCAAATCATGTGTCACATCCCCTTTAAACCCTTTAGTTGGCCGAAAGCGTAAGCCTCTTGGGGTAGTTTCATCCCTTTAAAGAAGGCAAGGGACCATACTAAGGGCTCATGCCCTGAGAGTAAGCCCCGAAACCCTTGTCCTAACCTTACTTCCCAAATACCCATGGGGGAAAAAGTTCAAACCTTCAGAATAAGACTACCTTACAAGAGGCCAAAAGTTGAAAAGTTGGGTTTTGAACCACTAAGTACCTAAGCATCTCGGCCTTTGTGAGCTGCAGCTTCTGCCGCCTGCGGTGCTCCTGTGCGAGAGCCAGCGCCCGGAAAGCCACTTGCCTGCGGCCCGGTCTCCATGCAGGAAATCGGGGCTTAGGGACCTCAAGCCATAAACCCTGAACCCCTAACCCCTAAACCCTGTTCCGGTTTCGGGGTGTGGGGCTTCGGGCTTGGGGTTGAGGGGGCTTGGGGTTGATGACGCCTCTCAGTTGGACCTGCCCAGCCCTCCCTGAAAGAGACATGAACGCACTAAGCCTTAGGCGATTGTGGCAAGAGGACGTGAAGTGGGTTCACCTTTGATTGCTTAGGACACCCCATATATGCACTGACCTATAGTGAAGGGGAGCCCTCTACACTCACAAAATATGTTGACAGAGATTCTGCTCCACATTGTACATGAAATGCCTACGGTTGAGAACTTGGCTTCGCCATTGCATTGAAGGTGAGGGTTTAGGGTTTAGGGTTTAGGGTTTAGGGTTTAGGGTTTAGGGTTTAGGGTTTAGGGTTTGGGGTTTGGGGTTTGGGGTTTGGGGTTTGGGGTTTGGGGTTTGGGGTTGGGGGTTTGGGGTTGGGGTTTGGGGTTTGGGGTTTGGGGTTTGGGGTTTGGGGTTTGGGGTTTGGGGTTTGGGGTTTGGGGTTTGGGGTTTGGGGTTTGGGTTTGGGGTTGGGGTTTGGGTTCTTTTTTTGCACGGGAGGGGGGGGGGGGGAGGGTAGGGTCGGCGAAAGCTCTCTGACTTCGAAGGGAGGGCGTTTAGATCGCACGCCCTGTGCTAATTTGTTCTTCCTATTAAGCTTACTCCGTGCTACTATAAATATTTATATTCACTCAGAGTGTTACGATTCTTCTAATTACTCTTCTTACTGTAGCCCTATCAGCTCTTGAGCTCCGACTGCCCCCTCCGCAAAGACGGCACCTGCGAGCCCTCAGTACCGAAAAGGCTTTTGGGGTGTAGGGTTTGGGGTTTAGGGTTTGGGGTTTAGGGTTTGGGCCGGTTTGGGGTTTAGGGTTTGAGGTTTATCATGTGGGGTTTTAGGTTTAGGGGGAAGCGGCTCCAACAATGATTGGGGGAGAGTTCTGCATGAGATGGCATCATGATCACGACAGCAGGAAAGCATAGCATCCAGCGCCTAAAGCGCTGGAGCTTCACGCATCATTTCTAGGATCGGATGTCCTAAACCTTAAACCCAGAACTTCTGTGGACGGTTTGGCTGACGGTCGGGGTTCTTGTGGGAATCTTCGGGTGGGGGACGTCGAGATGCGAAAGGTGGCCGGCTGGAGCTACCTACCCCAAAGTGGGCCAAGCGTTCTCTTACCTCCTCACCCTAAATCCCTACGGGGTTTAGGGTTTAGGGTTCCTAGCCCTAAACCCTGAACCCTAAACCATAAACCCTAGACCCTAAAGGCCCTAAAGGCCCTAAAGGCCCTAAAGGCCCTAAAGGCCCTAAACCCTAAACCCTAAAGGCCCTAAACCCCAAATCCTAAACTCTAGGTCTGGTAAACCCTACGCCTGGGCATGGTCCCGGTGCTCTTCGCGCCGAGTTGGGAAAAGCCCAGGTTCAGATCCTGGAAAAGGGTTTAGGGGTTTAAGGATTTGTAGGTATTAGTGTAGTTAGGGATTTCGGCATTTCGGGATGTAGGGTTCAGGAGGTAGCGTTTGGGCGCTTAGGGTTGAGGGGCTTAGGCCTTTAGGGTTTGGGGGTTAAAGGTTGAAATGTAGCCTTTCGGGTTAAGGTTGCAGGGGCTAAAGCGATTATGGGTTTAGGAGTCAGAAGTTGAAGGATGCAGGTTGAGGGTTTAGGGGTTTGGGGTTTAGGGTTTAGGGGGAACGGTTTGGTTTAAGGGTTTAGTGCTTAAACAGGCACAGCACCATTGTGGCACGGACCCTCCAACAAAAACCAAGCGTCATCTACAATCTACATTTTGTCGTGTACTCCTATCAATCATCATCTAGGATGGCTATCTAGGATTGCCTTAAAACCCTCTGAAAAATATTCCTAAATATGATCCTCTTAACCCCAACAAGGGAAATATAACATGTTCCAAGGGCCTATCTAGTCATCCGCAGGTTGTGGTTTCTGAAGTGCACAAGAGCTTCAACTGCATGTCCTACGCCCGGATCTAGAGCGCAAGGCGACCTCCATAACCTCCCACTGTACTGCGTCGTATGGAGAGACCATGCAATGACCCTAAACACTAAACACGCATCTTCGCTGTACATGGGTATTTCCCAAAATCGGGGTACCCCTTTTATACCCCAAGTAGAGTAGAATCCCCCCCCCCCCCCCATTTTCGGAACCCCCCCCCCCCACATCTTCTGCACTGGCCTTCTCCGTCGGAATCTTGTCCGGGCTCAGGGCCATGGAAATTGCCTTCCTTGGTGGTTGCGATGCCTCTTTGAGCAAACGTGATAACTACATCAGTGCACAGGAGCAAGTTGTTCTACTCTGGATTCTTTGCTAGCCCTAGACCGTAAACCCTAAAACCCAAACCGTAAACCCTACATCAAAAGCGACAACGAAGCCCAGGTGTCTGTATGAAGGTGCCCGCAGAGACCTCGTCGTCCGAGCTCACAGGCCCGAAGAACGACTCGAGGCGACTGGAGCTGCTCCTCGGTCTGGGTTTGGGGTTTAGGGCTTAGGGTTTAGGGTTCAGGGTTAGTTGTATGGGTTCAGGTTGTTGAACTACTTTTTGCGAACAACCCCCAAAAACTCAAGATAACAATCCCTTTTTTACCCTTGTAAGAAAGAATATTTTGCTTATTGAGTGGAAGGGGGGTTCAGGGTCTATGGGCCTAGACAATTTCATTGTGTAGGACTGTATAGGTTGGGATTGGAAGGTCCCCCAAAATGGACGGACCATTGGGACATCAGAGTCTGAAGGACAAAAAAGGAGACAGTAAAGCAAAAAGGGCACCGGCTTTCGTATGCAGTTATGAAGGGGGCAGGTATGAGTGGGTCCTGCCAGCGTGCGAAACCACATCGTCTGACACTCCAAACGCTTAAGCCCCAAGACAGACGTGTAGGGGGTTGGGGTTTCAAGGCTTTAGGGCGTCATCATTGCGAGATGATAAGGTTGCGGTGGGCATCCGGTATGGACACCCTAAAGCCTAAAGCCTAAACCCTAAATCCAAAACTCGAAACCCAAAAACCAAAAACCCAAAACCCTAACACGCGAGACAATCGCCAACAAGAACATGACCAAACCCGAAACCCAAAAACCCAAAAACCCAAAAAACCCAAAAAACCCAAAACACCCAAAAAACCCAAAAAACCCAAAAAACCCAAAAAACCCAAAAAACCTAAAACCCTAAACTTGAAAGTAGAGTTATAATTGGTTTATAAGTACAGTTGTAGTTGGTTTATAAGTATTATGAACCTCCTCTGGAGTAGACCCAGAAAAAAAACAGTACATACTTTTTAGGTATAAGTAGCTATAATGGGAACCCAACACCAAAAAAGCATTAAAGTACAGTACTCCAAAGCCCAGATGAACCTCCAAGTAGGGCCGGTCCTGGACTCCCTCTCTTGGATCTTTGCATCCAGGGCCTGGACGAACCCAGTGGAGGTTTAGGGTTTAGGGTTTAGGGTTTAGGGTTAAGGGCTTAGGGTAAGAAAACTTGGAGGTGTGTTGCCCTGATTTAGGGGCATCGGGCTCCATCCGATGGTAGACTTTAACTGCCAAAAGGAACCCCGAAGGAAGAGATCACCCAACACCCAAAACCCGAAAACCTTACAATCCTAAACCCTAAACCCTTAATAACCCTAAACCCTCAATATCCCTAAACCCTAAACTCTTGACCCATACACTGATAACCCTAAACCCTAAGCCCCAATGGCAGCCCTTGCTTGCAGGCCCCAATCTTAACCCCTTAACCCGAATTAAACCCTAAGCCCTAAATCCTAAACCCTAAGCCCGAAGCCCTAACCCAGAAATCCCAGCCCGAAACCTAAACGCCAACCCTAAACCCCTAAACCCCTAAACCCCTAAACCCCTAAACCCTAAACCCTAAACCCTAAACCCTAAACCCATTTCGGGCCCCGGTCTCGTGAACTGCGCAGTGCCTCGAGGAACGTCCGCGTCGCCCGCTCCGCAGATGTGATCATCTCGGTTTAGGGTTTAGGGTTTAGGGTTTAGGGTTTAGGGTTTAGGGTTTAGGGTTTGAAAAAAATCGAAAAACTTTAGAAACTTGCAAACAGGTTGACTATACAGGGCGTGTGGTGTGCCCGAGCATGGTGTGTGCGTGAGTGCGCACATGCACGTGCGGGCGTGTGCACGTGGACGCGTGTGCACGCACGCTGGCACCCACGCCCGCACCCGCGCCCGCGCGCGATAAATCGGTTGTGCCTTTCAATTTGGTGCTTCAATGTGTTGTGGCCTTATCCCATGTCCTTTGGACTTGTTGTGCCCGGTGTGCCTTTCATTACGGGGCACTTAAGAGATGCAAAAGTACCAGCAAAAGCAGTTGAGGGAGTAGGGTTTAGGGCAGTAGTCCTTGCCATAGAGTTGGGGAGGACTGATACTTAATTTCCGAAGGGTAGGGGCTGTCGAATGCATTGGTGATCGTACATATGTATAGGTTTATGTATGTACGTATGTATGTATATGCGTTTCCTTGTACATGTATATGCGGTTGTCTTGTGCATATATATATATATACATACGTATATATATATATATATGTATATGTATGCGTGGGTGTACAAACGTATCTTTACTTTATTGTAGACGCATACTCTAGATGTATGCATTATGCATTTTGTGTGTAAGTCCATATGTGTGAACAAGTACTTAAAATACGTACGCGTGTGTATATATTTCTATGTGCATCTATGTAACTTCATATCTGCATGAATATCTGTTTAAACAAAAAGCACTTCGTTCTGGATATGGTGTGGCGCTACGGTTCGCGTGCCTGGTACAATGAACAATAGACTGTCGACAATGCTTTCGCTGCTAGACACTGACTGAGGCCACTGCCTACTGCAGACAGCGGGAGAACATCCCTTCAAAAAGAGGGCGCTCCTACTTGAAGGTTCATGGGACTTAATAACCACTTATAACTGTACTTATAACCCTACTTATAATTGGGATAACCCCTATAAGGCCCTTTAGGGGTAATATAAGTCGGGTTATAAGTACAGTTATAATTGGTTAGTAAGTCCCATGAACCTTCAAGTACTTAGAGTCTGTCTTTGGATGAGCATCTAGGATGGGCCTTAAACCCCTCTGAACAAATATTCCTAAACATAAGCCTCTTAAGCCCAACAAGGGAAAGCACAAAATATCCCAAGGGCCTATCTAGGCATCGAAAAGTTAAGCAAATTTGAGTGATTTTGTACCGCGATAAAAACACTCAAATTTACTTGCCCTGCAAAAGAACTGATTCTTGAGTTGGAAAAACTCGGACCCCCCGCGTGTTCAGGCTTTAGCATGAAGCAGTCCGCCAGGCTGGCCCGTTCACAGGCACCTTTGGCCTGCCAGGGTTTAGGGTTTAGGGTTTAGGGCTTAGGGTTTAGGGTTTAGGGTTTAGGGTTTAGGGTTTAGGGTTTAGGGTTTAGGGTTTAGGGTTTAGGGTTCGAGTTTACGGTTTACGGTTTACAGTTCACGGTTTAGGGTTTAGGGTTTAATGTTTAGGGTTCAGGGTTGAAGACATGCCCTCACAGAGCCCAGGCGCTACACCCCTTAAGGAAGACACGTAAGGCCATATAGGGGTCCTAATGATGACTTCAGGTATGTTTCTTGCCCTAAACCCTAAACCCTATTGGGCTCTTTGGCTCTGGCCCAATGCATGCAGGGCTGATTGTTTGCCTTGGTCAGCACCTTGTCCAACTGATACACCTGAGCCGGAAAGTTCACAAACAAACTCTTGGTTTAGGGTTTTGGGTTTAGGGTTTTAGGTTTAGGGTGATGGGCATGGGACTCCTCCAACGGAATGTAAGGGTCATACTAGGAGCATATTGAAGGGAACCTCTAATTAGGGGGGTACATCCCTCTGGGTCCAAGTTTCTCTCCGTTGACAGTTGAGTTAGGGGGAAAAGAGGGAGGGGATTCGGAAACTAGGGCGCTGCATCGTTTTAACAGCCGCGACACAAGAAGGGTTTAGGGTTTCGAGTTATCTGATGCATGGTTGCACAATAACAGACAATGCCATACCTCGATCACGAAACATTGCTAGCTGCGGGCAGATGCTACTAAAATCATGTCCAGCCACTAAACTATACTGCACGTGGAACCCGTAGAACGTACAGTCTTTCGCTGCTTCCTAGGAATCTAGCATTCAAGACTCAAAATTACTTTCAGGATGCCCTTAGTACATCCTGTGCCCTGCACCGTGACCTCGGCAGTCACACCCCCAAAACCAAAACCCGAAAAGTCGGACTGCACACCCTCTCCCCCCACATCTAATCTATACTCCCCTTAGAACCTTAATAAAATAAAACACAATATTGTTGATATCCTCTTGCGTTGTATATAAACAAAAACCCTAAACCCTAAACCCTAAACCCTAAACCCTAAACCCTAAACCCCAGGGGGATATAGTAAACAGGAAACCGCCATGCTGGTGCCCCTGCCGGCCCTTAGCTGTGGGCGCCCAGATGCTCGGGAGTGCTCTTCATTTTGCGCGTGACCAGGCTGCGACCTAAACCCTAAACCCTAAACCCTAAACCCTAAACCCCAAACCCTAAACCCTAAACCCCAAACCCCAAACCCTAGACCCTAAACCCTAAACCCTAAACCCTTGCGACCTAAGGCACGTTGCCTACCTCAACTACCTCTTTGATGGCTTCCTCACAACACCCGACTTGGGCTTTGCCGCGGGCTTGACACGTGCCTTGGCTTTCGCTTTGGCGTTGGCTCTTGATGTCTGTGGAGGAACATCCACTCTGCCCAACTGTTCTCGCACGTTTCGGCTGTCACCGCCATCTCGTCGATGACCCCAAGATACAACAGAACCATCCTGGGTAGCCCATGTAACAATATCATACGAAAGGACCCTGTATAATAAACCTTGAACCCCAACAAAAAAAAAAAAGGGTACCACTGGCTGCCAAGCATCGGTGCGAATTGCCGCAAAGGCGCGATGGGTGGCTTTGATGCATTTGACCTTCTGGAGCTGGCTCTGTACTGCACTGCTGTCACCACCGTGACCCTTGTCCTCAAAGGAACTTACAATCTTCGCTGCTTCTTAGGAACTACCCAGACCTTCCAAAAGACCCTTTAAAACACGGGTCTATTCCCATAAAACCATAAAAGTGTACGCTTTTATAAATGCCTTAACATAAACGCTTGTTGGGTCTAACATAAACGCTTGTTGCTCATATTATAAAGGCTTATTCGTTTTTTTGTGGTGCATAGGCACCTTGACACAGGGAGGGAGGGAGGATCCGACAGGACCAGATTCTTGTGCACCAAGTTGGGCATGGCATGTGTTTTTGTCGTGCACGGCTTAGGGTTTAGGGTTTAGGGTTTAAGGTTCAGGGTTTAGGGTTTAGGGTTTAGGGTTTAGGGTTTAGGGGAAGCTCAAAAATTTCTCGTCTCAAGCATTCAAGAAGAGTCGTGCAGCTTGCCTGACTGCCTGACCTGTCCAAGGACTGATCGGCAGGGAAGGTTTCAGGTTCACGCTGTATCTGCAGGAATTTTGCAGGGTGCCAAGGGGATCCCGGCAAATTTTGACCCGCAAATGGTGTTCCTGCCCTTTTCCGTTGTGTGCGGTATTTGCAGAACCTTTGCAGGGTGTCAAGGGGATCCCGGCAAATTTTGACCGGCAAAGTTGCTCCTACCCTTTTCCGTTTTGTGTGGTATTTGCAGGAGTTTTTTGCAGGGTGCCAAGGGGATCCCGGCAAATTTTGACCCACAAATGGTGTTCCTGCCCTTTTCCGTTTTGTGTGGTATTTGCAGGACTTTTGCAGGTCGCCAAGGGGATTCCGGCAAATTTTGACCCGCAAATGGTGTTCCTGCCCTTTTCCGTTTTGTGTGTGTTGTTGAGATCCCGGAGAATGTTGATTCGCAAATGGTTTTCCTGCCCTTTTCCGTTTTGTTTAATATGTGCAGACCTTTTGCAGGGTGCCAAGAGGATCCCGGCAAATCTTGACCGGCAAAGTTGTTCCTACCCTTTTCAGTTTTGTCTGGTATTTGCAGGACTTTTGCAGGGTGTCAAGGGGATCCCGGCAAATTCTGACCGGCAAAGTTGTTCCTACCCATTTCCGTTTTGTGGTATTTGCAGGACTTTTGCACGGTGCCAAGGGGATCCCGGCAAATTTTGACCCGCAAATGTTGTTCCTACCCTTTTCCGTTTTGTGTGGTATTTGCAGGACTTCTGCAGGGCGCCAAGGGATCCCGGCAAATTTTGACCCGCAAATGGTGTTCCTGCCCTTTTCCGTTTTGCGTGGTATTTGCAGGAGGTTTGCAGGGCGCCAAGGGGATCCCGGCAAATTTTGACCGGCAATGTTGTTCCTACCCTTTTGCGTTTTGTGTGGATTTTGCATGGCCAGACTTGAGAACACTGCTTGCGATTGTCATTCTGGGGGTTCAGTTTTCAGGACACTGCTTGCGAGTTGTTATTTTGGCAGCTCAGTTTCCGGAAATCTTAAGGGTGACACTGCTTGCGATTTGTCATTTTGGGAGCTCATTTTGCAAAAAACTTAAAGGGTACACTGCTTGCGATTTGTTACTTTGGAAGCTCAGTGCTCCAAAAATTTGAGGGGGACACTGCTTGCGATTTATCATTTTGGAAGCTCAGTTTTCCAAAAACTTGAGGGGGACACTGCTTGCGATTTGTCATTTTGGAAGTTCAGTTTTGCAAAAACTTACGGCGGACACTTGCGAATTGTCATTTTGGGAGCTCAGTTTTCCAAAGGCTTAAGGGGGACACTGCTTGCGATCATTTTGGGAGCCCAGTGCTCCAAAAACTTGAGGGGGACACTGGTTGCGATTTGTCATTTTGGAAGTTCAGTTTTGCAAAAACTTAAGGGGGACACTGCTTGCGATTTGTCATTTTGGGAGTTCAGTTTTCGGGGCACGGCTTGCGACTTGTCATTTTGGGAGCTCAGTTTTCCAAAAGCTTAAGGGGGACACTGCTTGCGGTTTGTCATTTTGGGAGCTCAGTTTTCCAACCCCACCCCCGCCAACCCGCCCTCCCCCGACGCCCCTTCGTTTTTGCACTCGTGCAAAAATGGTCCTGTTTTTTGCATGTCGAATACCCTAAACCCTAAACCCTAAACCCGAAAAAAAACTATTTAAGTACTTTCAATATTTTAACTGGTCGGAATTTCAGGCATGCATTGGGACCTGCTCAAGCTCAAATGTGCACAAAACCTAGGTCTTCGACTAATTCCGGTTTTGGGAGCCAGGAAGGAACAGCACAAATTCCTCGACGGGCGGGCGCTTTTTGGAGCGAGGATTTTTTTTGTCAATTTGTCTGGTTTTTTTTTTGTGATTTTTTTTGTTTTTCCTTGCTTTTCTTTTGGTTTTCTGAACATGCCCTCTGGTTCTGCCTATCCTCCTCCTCTGGTTGGAATTCTTTTCTGTGTATTTTCCTGATTTTTTTGGTGAATTTTGCTGGTTTTCAGCTTCCGCAGGCTCCTCAGCAGTACCGCATGTCCGGAACCTGACCACATCTAATGACCCTTGGGGTAGCAACCCCGCCCCCCCAAAAAAAACATAATGCAAACATGGTGCTCGCATGATGGGTTTGGACGGGATTCTTATTGTCTTAAAGCAAGCTTGAGCGCCTTCAAAAAGCCGGGGGGGTTTGGGGCCCCCCACTCCCCCCCCCCCATTTGCAAAGCGATGTTCGCAAAATGAGTTTTGGGAGCGGTTCGTTGAACTAAAGACTAAAAGCACGCTTGCACACCGGGAATTCCCCCCCCCCCCATTTGCAGACACAATCCCGCAAGATGAGTTTTGCAAGGGATTCGTATGAACCAGAAGCACGCTTGGGCGGCTTATAAAAAAGCGGGGGGATTGGGGGGGGCGCAGCCCCCCCCCCCCATTTGCAAACACAATAGTTTTCAAATGGGATTTGTTTGATCTAACAGCTAGGCAAAAACAACATCGGACCCCGGCTAGAGCCGTAATCCCTTACCTCAAACACTCAAACCCTAAACCCTAATTACAAACCTAAATCCTTCGGGTTTACTACTGCCCGGCCGCTGTGCCGAAGGGCGTTTGTTGTATCCTCACAGGTTCCACATACGGGTTTCGGGGGTCTAGGGTTTATGGTCTAAGGCGTAGGGTCTTTAGGGTCAACCAAGAACGTGCGAAGCGAGCGGAACCCTAAACTCCTTCCATCCTTCCTTTCTTCCTTTCTTTCTTTTTTATTTTATGTGTTTCGTTCGTGTTTTTCGGTATTTCTTGCTTTCTTGCTCTCTTTATTTCTTTCTCTCGTTCTTTTTTTCTTTGTTCCTTTCTTTCTTCCTCACTTCCTTCCTTTATTTCTTTATTTATTTTATTATTCTGTCTTGCTGTGTGTCTTTCTTTCCTTTATTCCTCTGTTCCTTCCTTTGCTTTTTTCTTTCTTGCTTTCTTGCTGTCGTTGTTTCTCTCTTTCTTTCTTGTGTTTTTCTTTATTCCGTTCTTTCTTCCTCCATTCCTGCCTTTCCTTTTTGCTTTCTCTCTTTCTCTTTCTTTCTTTCTGTCTTTCTTTCTAGTCCTGCCTGTCTTTCTTTCTTTCTTGATTTTCTGTCTTTCTTTCTATTCCTGCCTTTCTTTCTTTCTGTATTTCTTTCTATCTTTCTTTCTATTCCTGCCTGTGTTTCTTTCTTTCTTGCAGTCTTTCTTTCCATTCCTGCCTTTCTTTCTTTGTTTCCTTATTTGTTCTTCCTCTTGCTTCCTTCCTTTCTGTCTTTCTTTGTTTCTTTCTTTCTTCCTGTGTTCCTGCCTTCCTGCCTTCCTTCCTTTCTTTCGTGCCTTACATTTGACAAAAAAACAGGAAAAACACAAAAACACCAGAAAAAATCACCAAAAAAATAAGGTACCCGCGCTTTTTTATCGAACAACATTAGCAGGAACTGCAAAGGGCAGAAGACGCAGGATTTAGGGTTAAGGGTTTAGGGTTGAGGGTTAAGAGTTCAGCGGTAAGGGTTGAGGGCTTAGGGTGAAGGCTAAGGGTTCAGGGCATGCAGCTCAAAAGGTGGATGCCGACGGACATGGATGCTACCAAGAATGGACGTTCCCAAGCCCCCCCCCGCCCCTCCCAATCGCACGGACTGGTAACACGGACGTAGAGAGGGCAGCGTTTGAGTGGAGGGGTCGGGACGTTTAAGGGTCCCAGGGGGTTTTGGATTGGAGTGGCATTTACACGAACCCCGGCATGCCTTCAAGTGCGGCGTAACGCTTGGGCGGAAGGCTAAACCAGGCGCAGTATGCAGACGACGAGACCGCCGAAACCCCCAAACCTATGCCTTAAACCCATAGCGCCCAAACCCTAAGCCCGGAACCCCGAACCCAAAACCCCGAAACTTAAACCAAAACCACACAACCCCCAAAGTCCAAGCAATTCAATCCCTCAACCCCCCAAATCCCAAACCCCAAAGCCGAAACCCGGCTGCTGGTTCTTTTTTCGTGTTTTCATTGGTTTCTCCGTATTTTCTACGGTTTTAGGTGAGAATAAAGCCCTAAACCCTAAACCCTCAACCGTGGAAAACACGAAAAAAAACAGGAAAATACGAGAAAAAAACCTGGACCCCCTAAACCCTGTACCCTAAACCTTAAAACAGTTAAACCCTCACAGTAAGCCCGTAATCCGAATCCCTAAACCAAACCCTAAACCCTAAACCATAGACCCAAAACCCGAAACACAAAAAGTGAGAGACAGAGAGAGAGAGCGAGATAGAGAGCTGGAAGGATGGAAGGAAGATAGAAAGAAAGAAAAAATAATGGTTGCTTGCTTCCTTCATTTCTACTCCACACGTCTCCCTCTCTCTCTTGCTCTTTCTCTTTCTCTTTCTCTTTCTCTTTCTTTCCCTTTCTCTTTCTCTTTATCTTTCCCTTTCCCTTTCCCTTTCTCTTTCTCTTTATCTTTCTCTTTCTCTCTGTCTTTCGCTCTCTCTCTCTCTCTTTATCGCTCTCTCTCTCTCTCTCTTCCTCTCTCTCTCTCTCTCCCTCTCTCTTTCTCTCTCTCTCTCTCTCTCTCTCTCTTTCTCTTTCTCTTTCTCTCTCTCTCTCTCTTTTTCTCTTTCTCTTTTTCTCTTTCTCTCTTTCTCTTTCTCTCTCCCTCTATCTCTCTATCTCTCTATCTCTCTATCTCTCTATCTCTCTATCTCTCTATCTCTCTATCTCTCTATCTCTCTATCTCTCTATCTCTCTATGTCTCTATCTCTCTATCTCTCTTTCTCTCTTGCTCTCTTGCTCTCTTGCTCTCTTTCTCTCTTTCTCTCTTTCTCTCTTTCTCTCTTTCTCTCTTTCTCTCTTTCTCTCTTTCTCTCTTTCTCTCTTTCTCTCTTTCTCTCTTTCTCTCTTTCTCTCTTTCTCTCTTTCTCTCTTTCTCTCTTTCTTTCTTTCTTTCTTGGGGGCGTGGGGGCGAACCCCCTGGCTGTGCGCCTGCCCCGGTATTCTCTCTTTCTCTCTTTCTCTCTTTCTCTCTTTCTCTCTTTCTCTCTTTCTCTCTTTCTCTCGTTCTCTCGTTCTCTCGTTCTCTCTTTCTCTCTTTCTCTCTTTCTCTCTTTCTCTCTTTCTCTCTTTCTCTCTTTCTATCTTTCTCTCTTTCTCTCTTTCTCTCTTTCTCTCTTTCTCTCTTTCTCTCTTTCGCTCTTTCTCTCTTTCTCTCTTTCTCTCTTTCTCTCTTTCTCTCTTTCTCTCTTTCTCTCTTTCTCTCTTTCTCTCTCTCTCTTCCTCTCTCTCTCTCTCTGCCTCTGCCTCTCTCTCTCTGCCTCTCTTTCTCTCTCTGTCTCTTCTTCGTTCTCTCTCTCTCTCTCTTTCTTTCTCTCTCTCTCTCTCTCTTTCTCTCTCTTTCTCGTTTTCTCTCTTTGTCTCTCTCTCTCTCTCGATTTCTTTCTTTCTTTCTCTTTCTTTCCCTCTCTTTCTCCATCTATCTCTCTTTCTCTCTCTATCTCTTTCTCTTGCCCTCTCTCTCTCTCTCTCTCTCTCTGTCTGTCGTTCTCTTTCTCTCTTCTTCTTCTGCTACGGGGCCTGAGGAAGGGTCTCCCCCTCCCCACGCACTGGGCGCGCCCAGCCACGCAGTCCGGTTTCTTTGTGATATTGGACCCCGAAGAGCCGACGAGCATGTTCCCCCGTTCGGTTACATCTGCTCGTCTGCTTGTGTCTCTTCGGTGTGACACTATCGAGCTTGTTCCCACACCGTCCCTCACCTGCACAGCTAAACTGAGACCGACCACTTCATCGCTCGATATCCGCCTCTCGTCGCGGTCCGTGCACCCCCATCTACCCGATCAATACATCATCTCGGACCCCCATCAAAACTAGCCGCGCTCTAATTCCACCTTAAGACTAAGGGTTAGCCCGTCCTGGACCCTCTGTGGCGTGGTGTGTCTATGATCCCCACAGTCCCTTCGGTGTCCACTTGACTTCGACTTTATTCCGACCCCTATTTCCAATCCTTTCCCCTCTCCCTCTCCCTCTCCCTCTCCCTCTCTCCCTCCCTCTCTCCCTCTCTCTCTCTCTCTCTCTCTCTCTCTCTCTCTCTCTTGCTTTTTCTTTATTTCTCTCATTTCTCTCCCTCTCTCTCTCTCTCTCTATTCTTCTCTCTCTTCTTCTTCTTCTTTTCTTCTTCTTCTTCTTCTTCTTCTTCGGGGCTTGAGGGGAGTGACCCCGCTATTCTTCTCTCTCTCTCTCTCTCTCTTTCTCTCTCTTTCTCTTTCTCGTTCTCGTTCTCGTTCTCTTTTCTTTTTCCCTTTCTCTTTCTCTTTCTCTTTCTCTCTCTCTCTCTCTCTGTCTCTGTCTCTTTCTCTTTCTCTTCCTGTTTCTCTCTCTCTCTCTCTCTCGCTTTCTGTCTTTCTCATTCTCTCTCTCTCTCTCTCTCGCTCTCTCTCGCTCTCGCTCTCGCTCTCCCCCTCACCCCCTCTCTCTCTCTCTCTCTCTCTCCCTGGTCTGGGGGCTGCTGGGCTTGTCAGCACTGCAGAAACCCAAAAAAGCATCAGCCAATAACAACATATATATATATATATACTAGGAATAAAAAAACATTGAGAAGAAGTGAAAAAAAAAAAAAACGCCCCGCCGACCCTTTGCGTCAGGAGCATCATGGTCGGCATCCAGAGAACCGAGGCCGAGATCGAGGGGAAGGGAGGAAGAATGAATGAGTAATGAGTAATGGCTGTGTGACCATCGCACACCATGCCCGAAGACGTTCAAACAATCACAGGGGCCCTAGCCTGCAACATCCAGCCATGGAAGATATGAGCCAGGCATCGCAGGAGAGCAGCACCAAGAAGAATGCGGAAGAAAAATATCCATGCCTCCAGGCGATGGCCTACTTGGATTGGCTTGACAAGCACAGGGATGGCAAGGATGAATCGCAGGACACTGATCCCCAGGTCACGGAGATTAAGAAGATAGATGAAGATGAGAAGAACGAAGGTGAATCGCCGGACCCTGATGGTGAAAGTGAGGCAGCGATGACAGTCGTATCTTGGGCCAGCCGACGCCCAAGAAACGAAAGATTTAGAAGGCTTGACCAAAAATGGAACGGTGTGTTTCTGGAATCGCTTCCAGGCAAAAGAAGTGTCTGCAAGCTTGCTAGGCTGGAGCTGTTTCAATTGACTTGCAAGCATGCATAAATTTCGATTCCCATGTAGCCGTTTTTGCTTTCAAGCCCCACCTCCTCCCGTCGACAAAGAGAGCACAGTGCAGATGATGCTGTCCTTGCTGTTTGTGAACACATGCTTGGCCATGTGTGAGGTTGGCATGGTTGCTGCAAAGCTGAAACCCAAGGCCAAGAGCAAGGACAGCCCATGCCCAGGATCAAAAGGAGAAGCCCACGACGCCCAACAAAAGGGTGAACGGGAAGTCGAAACATTTCTCTTGCGCTGAGCAGTTCTGACCTTCGAGTGCAGCTTCGAAGTTGCCCTGTAGAAAATGCTGCTTGCAACATCTGCAACATGCCTAACTTTTTCCCCAACTTTGTTTTGCAGTTTGGCAGCCGCCTTGATCTGTCAGGCACCGAAGAACGACGAGCAGTGAGATCGGCCGGGGAAGTGCTGGAAAAATCAGTTCTGCTTGTGCGCCTGCTTGGAAGTTTATCACCTGGAGATTTCCATTGCTGAGTTCTCTGTGCCACATTTGGACTCAAGGTGAAAACAGGGCCCTGCTGTGGTCAAGTGAGACTGCGACTGGAAGGAAGGGAGGAACCGATTACGATTGCTTGTATACTGTAAGTTTTCGGGTTTCTGGCTTGTGGTCTATAAAAACACTACATATATGAAAAATAAAACCCAACAGCATTTTTCGAAATACTGTTGAAATAGAAACACCTGTTGCCTCTAACATAAAAGCTGGTTGTCTCTAACATAAACGCCTGTTGAAACAACAGACCCTTAACATAACAGCTTATTGTTTTCGCAAAAGTCTCTTGCAAGGGCTTAAAGCTGACATAAGGGTCTATTGGAAGGTCATGGTATCGTACCCAAAAAATAAAAATATTCCAAAGTATCTCTAAGTGTCTCCCCAAGTAACAACGGTCCCATCTTCACGAATCGCCGCGAAAGCGCAGCGGTTTGATTGTATGGCTTTGATGTTTGTCAGCTGCTGCTGGACTGCGCATCTGTCACCTCCATCACGCGGGTTTCCCCAGGTCACAACGGAGTCATCGGAGCGGATCGCAGCAAACGCGCGATCGGTCCGCTGAATGTGCAGAACATCTCTCAGTTCATCTCGCAGCGGTTGCGGGACAGCACAGCCCCAAAACTCCACAGTTCCATCCCGCTGGATCAGCGCCACTGAAGCTTTGTCGAGGCTCTGCATCTTGGTTCCAAAATCCGGAACCTTCAAAACAGCGTTGCCTTGGCGTGACGTCAAGCGCAGCGCCAGGCACCCATCCTCCGTGGCAGCAACCCATCGGTAAGGATCACTCAAATAAAAATACTCGATGTTGTCAAGTCCGGTTTCGTGTACGGCACTATCGAGGCCATCCCAAACCACAATCCGGCCCAGGGCCGTGATGGCAGCAAAAGCGAAGTTTCCTTGTCCGCCGGCTATCTTCCGAACGTTCTCAAGCTCATGGCGCACATCGGTGCAGTCGCCCCCGCACTCCTCGTCACCCCACGTCACCACGCGCCCATCTGCACGCAAAGCTGCGAAAGCCCTCATGGTCGATTGGATCTGCTTGACATCATGAAGCTGATCACTCACCAAACTGCAGTCACCGCCTGCCTCTGGATCACCCCAAGCCACCACACGTCCGTCCTCTGTGATCGCAGCGAAGGCATCCATATTCGCTTGTATCTGGTTCACATGTCGGAGTTGGCTCCGGACTCTGGAGCTGTCACCCCCGAGTCCTCTGCAGCCCCAGGTCACCACAGAGCCATCACGTCGAATGGCAGCAAAGGCTGCTCCTGCTGCCTTGATTTGAACCACGTCCCGTAGATCTTCTTGAACTGCACGAGAATCACCACCAGAATCAGGGTCCCCCCAGGTCACTACAGAGCCATCCGGGCGAATGAAAGCAAAGGCAGCCTCGGTTGCCACCAGAGCTCCTTCCTGCACCAGGGCGGTGACAACGTCGCCATCGCTAAGGCCTGCGCTTTCCAGAGAAGCAGAACCCTGTAGCAGGACACCAGCGGTAGTGATGAGCTTTCCAATGCTGTTGTTGAGCATGTCTTGGGCCCTCTTTCGTAAGGTGTCGACAGAAGAGATGCGAGGCAGAACAACTGTAGCCTCCTCTCCACTCAGTAGGGCGACGCGCAGTTCCAACGAGGACATGGCTCCAGGTAGAGGTGCCAAGGGGCAGGAGAGAAGTGCCCCCAAACCCTAAACCCTTTTAGCAACGAAACCCTACACTCTATGATGCTTAGATCTGGGGCTATTCGTCACCTCCGCCTGATAGTAGGATCCCCGTACCCCGCAACACGCAAACATACACTCTTCATAGTATATCATGGTACTAACCCTAAAACCTAAACCCTAAACCCATCTACTGTCAGTGGCTGGGGGTTGTATAGGGAGCCCGAGCTCAAAAACCTAAGGGGCACTTGCTGGTGGCCTCTAGACTACAACGGGCTATTGGGATCCGTTCCCCTGCTTTGCGAACCATCAGTAAAAACACGCCTGCATGCCGCAGAAGGGATGGGCTGCTGTTTGTAAACCCTAAACCCTAAACCCTAAACCCTAAACCCTAAACCCTAAACCCTAAACCCTAAAAGTTCCGAGGGGCAGTGATCTCCACTGGTGCATCCTTTGGCGCGGAGGGAAGCAGCATGGCGAAGCCATGCTCAAGCCTGGCTTTTCTAAGAATTGTTAAAGAAGCCCCCCACGGTTAAGGGTTTAGGGTTTAGGGTTTAGGGTAATATTCTGCCTAATAAGGGAAATTCAGGGATCATTATTCTTTATGTTTTTTTTTTTTTTTTTGGGGGGGGGGGGGGGGGGGGGGGTTCTTAAGCAAACAGTGGTTTTGTCGTTCATACTGTACAAAAGTGCGCCAAAGATCGTGAGGACTTAGGGTGTAGGCTGTGTACATAACCACCCTAAGCCCAAAGCCGTAAACCCTAACCGAGGGAAACGGCAAAGTGCCCTAAACCCTAAACCCTAAACCCTAAACCCTAAACCCTAAACCCTAAACCCTAAACCCTAAACCCTAAACCCTAAACCCTAAACCCTGGCGTGGGGCCCTCCATCGAAGCTGGGGCCCCCTTGCGGCACCTTGCCTTTCGAAAAAAAAGTAAATAGTAGACAAATATGTATATGATATGAGATGATATGATATTGGATTATATTATATTATCTTATATTTATGTATATACGTATTATATTATAAGATGTATATATGTATATATAGTTTTTTTTGAATGTGCTTCTGGGTATATGAAAAAACAACGAACATCTGAACTTTGGAGTTAGTTCGTTTCTGAAATCACAGAGATCACGAAGCCTTCAGCAGAAGGTAAAGCAGACTCCGCAACACAATTTGACAGCATGCTTCTGCGCACCCGTTCTGCGAGAGCGGTGTTTACTCTGATATCTTGCTTGGGGCAAGTAGCTAGATACAAGTAGGGTGATAAGTGCCCTAAAGTATCCTACCAAGGGATATCCATAGTTATAGCCCTACTCATATGTCACTACCCATGAACCTCCACGTGTGAGTTCAGAAGTCAGTGTTGAGAAAAGCTGCAGTTCAACCGTGAGTCGTTTAACGGCTGTGAATGCGCGTTAAGGGGTGGGTGGTTTGTAGGGTGTATAGGGTTGGGTTCATAGGGTTTATAGGGTTTACAGGGTTTCTAGGGCTTCTAGGGTTGCGGTGTGGGTGGGCGGTGACGCCTCACTTGAAGTGCAAGATCGCGCCCCATGGAGAACTATCCCATAAGGGTTCAGATCCTTGCCCACGGGGTCGCAAGGCGGTTCGAGGCCCCAAACCCTAAACCCTAAACCTTAGGATATTCCCCCTTGTACTAGCAGCCCTTCTTTTCCTAAACCCTAAACCCTAAACCCTTAAGGACTGCTAGTGTAAGGGGGAAAATCCCAACCTGAACCCAAACTGACGCCGGGCAACTGAGCCGTGCTTATCAGCCGCTGCCCTGGTGGCGAGGCGATCCTTGCGTTTCTGGTTTAGCGTTTAGGGTTTAGGGTTTAGGGTCATTTAACAACAATTAAGACACAACAACACCAACGTTAAACATAGTGACAACAAGAGCAGCAGCAACAACAACAACAACAACAACAACAACACTAATTTAGACAATCCCTAAGACATAATGACATTAAGTTGGGATGTTCCCCCTTATACTAACAGTCCTAAACAGGGATTATAGTGCCCAGATTGTAATCCCTATGATCATCCCCATTAAGGACCGTTAGTGCAAGGGGGAACATCCCAATTAATGACAATAGTAGAAATACCGGCTGGGATGCCCATGGTCCCTCGGTCCAGTGCCCCGAAGTACCGGGCCCCCAAATCCTGCAAAGCTGGAATGCAAAGGGGACATATATGTACATACATATGGGGGCTTAGGGTTTAGGGTTTAGGGTTTAGGGTTTAGGGTTTCCGAAATTAGAGATTTTATTGGGGTGCTTACTGATTGTGAGGGAATGGTCTACCATTGGGCTTCCCTTACTCTCGCAAAACCCCCATGCAGATATATACGCCCAAGAACAAATGCAACCTCCGTAGTTTAGAGGGGCACCAGATTGCACCAGCACATCTGCAAGGAAGACCTGGGGGTTCAGGTTCAGGGTTTCGGGTTTCGGGTTTAGGGTTTAGGCGACCCTAAACAGATGCCTTGGTTAGCATGTGCTTTGCAGCTCAGGCTCTCTAGCAGCTCGCTGGCACCTGGGATGCCATGGATTCTTGGGAACTTAGGGTTTAGGGTTTAGGGTTTAGGGTTTAGGGTTTAGGGTTTAGGGTTTAGGGTTAGGGATGCCCTGAACCCTGAACCCCAAACCGTGGGATGTTCCCCCTAAAACTGACACCCAAACCTTGGGATGTTCCCCCATATACTGGCACCCTAAACCTTCGGATGCTCCCCCTAAAACTAACAGTCTTCAAAAAGGTACCCCCTACTACAATCCCTATTGAGGACTGTGAGTATAAGGGGGAACATACCAACTGTCAAACCTAAACCCCCAACCTTGGATGAAACTCGACCTTTGAATTAGTCCTGACCGGTTCAAAAGGCATTCGCTGTCCTGTCAGAGAGACCCCGAAAGCTGAGGAACACAATAAAGTGAAAAGGGAGCCTTGAAATCGAACCAGGTATACCCTAAACCCTAAACCCTAACACCCTAACACCTTAACACCCCTAAACCCCTAAACCCAACCCCATTCAAGGGGTCTCGGAAGATCCGCAGTCGTGGGAATTTTCCTGCAGGGAAGCGGCTCAAAGTGAGCGCGGGTGGCAGCTGCCTCGGCTTGATTCAGCTTACTACTATTTGCTCTCCAACCCGCCCTCACCCCAACAAAAACATGACACATAATAGAAAGTAGTACTCATACTCTAATATTAAAAATAGTGATAATAATAACATTAATAATAAATACTAGTAATGGTAAGAGATAGTAATAATGGTAACCGTATTAATAATACGTACTAAGAACAAGAATGATAGTGATAGCAATAGTAATAGCAGGTCTTACTTATAAGGGCAGTGCGCGGACAACTAGTTTTTGTTATTCGATTGGGGTTCTTAAGCAAATAGTAGTTTAGGGCCTTAGGGGTTATACGGGTCAGGGTGCGCAAGGGTTTAGGGTCTAGGGTTAAGGGTTTAGGGGATTGAAGGTTGGCTTATGATCCAAGCGCATCCATGACTGACTGGGCTGATCTTGGCTTAAGGGTGCGGCAGACGTCTGTACTAAAAACAACCCTGATTCTTCGTAGGGAATAAGGGAATTGGGGACCTGAAGGGCTTATATAGGGGGTTTAGGGTTTAGGTTTTAGGGTTTAGGGTACCTCATTCCCTCCTTCCCTACTAAGAACCAGCCAGGAAAAGTTGATTTTGGCTCCGCACGCCATCGGCTTCGCTTTCAAAACGCGACGACAACTTTCGCATGTTTCGCATTTCGTGAGCCCGCAAGGCCAGAAAGCCGTGACCTCCAAATGGTGAATCCCAACTGCAGTAGGGTTTAGGGTTTAGGGCTTCGGGTTTAGGGCTTGGGGCTTAGGGTTTAGGGTTTTAGGGTTTTAGGGTTTTAGGGTTTTAGGATTTTAGGGTTTTAGGGTTTTAGGGTTTTAGGGTTTTAGGGTTTTAGGGTTTTAGGGTTTTGGGGTTTTAGGGTTTCGGTCCCAAGCCCTGGCGCAACCTCCGCATTGTGAATCCCGAATAGCTTGCCGTACAAACGAAGATCCACGTCGGCGGGAGCCGAGAAACTGCTGCTCTTGTCACAGAATGCTTGTGTGATGGGCTTGAAAAGGAACTAGGATGGTTCTTAAATTCAAGCCCTCTGAAGAATATATTCCTACATATGCTCCTCTCATATAAACCCATTAAGGGACAACAGAAGCAATCTTATATGAACCCAAGAAGGGAAAATGGAAGAGACCCCAAGGGTCTACCTAGCGAATCATACGTACCAACACGATGCTTGTATCACGGGTGCTGGCAAGGACTCATCTGGGTGTTGACCTGGCTCCTCTTGGTGGCATAGATGCCTTTAATCGCCCTAACGTTAAACCCTAAACCCTGAACCCTAAACCCTAAACACTAAACCCAAAACCCTAAACCCTAAACCCCTAAACCCGAAGTGCACAAGTGGACCAGAGGACCGCAGTCCTCCTGGCCGAGCCACACTTTAAAAAACACACACACACACAAACACGGACCCCGCCCAACACGCTTAAACCGATCTTCCAACAGAGTTTAGGGTTTAGGGTTTAGAGCGAGAACCACACAAAGCAGAGCAGGTCCCTGCAAAAGAACCACCCAGAAAAGTTCGGGCATTCTTCAGGGTATAGGGCTTGAGGGACTTTGCGGCTTTTCCCATACTTTTGAAAGCAGCTGAGGGCACTGCACATGCCCCCTGATCTAGAGCGATCACCAAGATCAAGCCGAAGGCACGTCACCCGCCCCGAGTGGCCAGCAGAGTTCTTTCGGCCCTCCTGCGTGCTCTTCTCGTACCGTTTCCCTATGGCCCCAGACCCTAAAAACCCTAAACCCCAAACCCTAAGCCCCAAACCCTAAAACCCGTAAACCCTAAACTCGCTTCACAAGGTTTCTGGCGCACTCCCCAGAAGGTTGAAGGCTGTTCAAGGTTACCTGCTAAGTGTCCGGGCAGGTTCCCTGAATTAGGGTCCTCTCTTGGGAATCTGGAATAACGAGTTTGGGGTTTATAGGATTTAGGGTTTCGGGTTAGTGCGCCCAGAAAGAAGAAGAAGTAGTAGTAGTAGTAGTAGTAGTAGTAGTAGTAGTAGTAGTAGTAGTAGTACTAGCAGTAGCAGTAGCAGTAGCAGTAGTAGTAGGCTAGGGCTTCGTGCAGGGTTTAGGGCTTTAGCTTTCGCGAGCGGCCACCTAGCTGCTTGCTTCTGCCGCCAACAGACCCCTAAATCCCAAACCCCAAGCCCTAAACCCCAAACCCCGAAACCCTAAACACTCAACCCCGAACCCTAAACCCCGAGGCCCTCAACCCTAAACCCCTAAACCCCCAAACCCCTAAACTCTAACTAAACCCCTAAACCCTAAACTCTAACTAAACCCCTAAACCCCTAAAACCCTAACCCCCCTAAACCCCTAAACCCTAACTAAACCCCTTAACCCTAAACCTCAAATCCTAATCTCTGCTACGTTTCGCTCTCATCACGAGCGCCTTGGTCGGATCCTTGCGCTTCTTTGGCGCGTCGCCACCCTGACTGCTTGGAGGTTCAGGGTTTAGGGAATAGGGTTTAGGGTTGAGGGCTTACTGGCCACCTTGACTGGTTCGCTTTGGCGACAGTAACCAGCCTCCCCCCCCCCCCCCCCCCCCCCCCCCCCCCTCGTTTAGGGTTTTAGGGTTTTAGGGTTTCAGGGTTTCAGGGTTTTAGGGTTTTAGGGTTTTAGGGTTTTACGGTTTTACGGTTTAGGGCCCCCTCCCCTCCCCCTCCTCCCCTCCCCCCCCCCTCCCCAAGGGTGCTTGGGCTGTTTAAGCTTTAGGTTCATAGGGTTTAGGGCTTAGGGGGCACCAGTCTCCAGATGCTAGAGTAGACCTGGACGATAGTACCGAAGCCTAGCCCAATGCCCTCTAAGGCGACTGCCAAAAACACCTTTTCATCCAGTTCAACAAACCCCTCCTTGGAGGTTCATAAACGGAAGTTATAAGTAGGGTGAGGCTATAAGTATGGTAACTATACTTCTGACCCTACTGAGGGTACTTATAACACACTTATAACTACTCATGAACCTTTACGTATGCTGCGTTCAGGACTCTGAGACTCTGTGCAAGGTGTGACGGTTGAGTCTGGCTCAGCTTTGCAACGTTCTTAGGGATGGGCCCTTAGTACGGTCCCTTAAACGGGGGGCCCCATATATACCCCTTACATACCCTATACAAGTTAAGGGCCCACACATCAGAACCCTTTAAAGGAAGCAAGGGGACCTTACTAAGGGCCCATGAAACTACCCTTAGATAGCCGAGAAAAAATAGCTGCTACGGCGCACCTGGGGTGTGGAGGGCGATGGTGTCGGTTCCTCTTTCTCCACGACCTGTGGGTTTAGGGTTTAGGGTTTAGGGTTTAGGGTTTAGGGCTTAGGGTTTAGGGTTTAGTGCCAGGTGGTCGAGGGTAGGAAGCAGTGGGGGGTTTTCGCCGGAGCATTCCTGAACTTTGGGGAACCTGCTGTGAAAGGTAGTTGTAAAAAGACTTAGTTGAACACGGCAAGTGCTTAAATCCTTATGTCCTGAATAGCTTCTTCATTGCGCCCCCAGCGTTCCTACACCCCGAAACCCCTTAAACCAAAAAAACTTTTTGTTTTCTGGGTGGTCCTCAAGCAAATAGTAGCAGAACCGGAACCCTAAACCCTAAAACCCTAAACCCTAAAACCCTAAAACCCTAAAACCCTAAAACCCTCAAACCCTCAAACCCTAAAACCCTAAAAACCCTAAAACCCTAAACCCTAAAACCCTAAAACTCTAAACCCCTAAAACCCTAAAACCCTAAAAACCTAAAACCCCAAAACCCCAAAACCCCAAAGCCCTAAAAGCCTAAAAGCCTAAAAGCCTAAAAGCCTAAAAGCCTAAAACCCTAAAACACTAAAACCCTAAAACCCTGAAACCCTAAACCCTAAACCCTAAACCCTAAACCCTAAACCCTAAACCCTAAACCCTAAACCCTAAACCCTAAACCTAAAACACGCAGAGCCGGAACCTTGAAGCTCCGCAGTCTGCGAACCATTTGACGCTGTGGCGAGGGCGGGGCCCGCAAGTCCTGAAGGCTGGCAGTTTCTTGGGGTTCTTTAGGGTTTAGGGTTTAGGGTTTAGGGCTTAGGGTTTAGGGATACAAGGTTCCTGAGCATGGGCCCTTAAACGGGTACCCCGTAAGAACCCTTTAAAGGAGGCAAGGGACCATGGGAACTGCAACCTCTAAATGTTGAGCCCCATGAGGTCAGGCATCCGCAGATATGCAGCGGGTCGGAATGCCGTGGCGTATGTGCATGCCTCCAAGAAATGTTTTGTTTCGCGTCGGTCCAGTCCGCATATAGCCTGTCAGAGCTTAGAGTGCATAAGCCCCAAAAAAGTGTACACCTTCAGTTCTAGAGAGATTTTAGTATCCCAAAACGCGTAAAGCGTACTCACTCAGCTACTAAGAGAGTGTGGATAGTGTGTGGCCCCACCATGAGTGTCCCGGCGGTCATGGTATACTCTCGAGGGATCAGCCGCTTTGGCTTGTTGTGGGGCGGCTTTTGATTGCAGGCGCTGAGAATCCAGCTTTCCTACGCACTCCACATGCCAGCCTAGGGTCTGTAAGTACCCTTTAGCTCTAGAACCACTCTGTCTCCGGGATGATGCCGGTTGAATGAATGATATATACAAAAAATATATATACATATATATATATATATATATGTATATATATATACATATATAAGTACATGCGGATATTTAATGCATGAGCTTTTTTTGGGCACGGCCCCGCAGTGGACCGGGATGGCTGGCTACACGAACAGAACAGAAGCCCGAAATGGGGAATTCCAAAAGTCCAAGAAGTTTAAAGGTCTTTTCTTGGCGAAACCCTACACCCTGCACCCCTAAACCCTGACCCCAGAACCCAAAACCTCTAAATCCCAAAATCCCCAAATCCCTGAACCCCTAAATCCCTTCATCCCTAAATCCCTAAATCCCTGAACCCTAAACCCCCAAATCCCTACACCCTAAGGCGGTGTCCTCCAACTCTTCAAGGCAGAAGGGCATTCCCCTAGACCCTAAACCCTAAACCCTAAACCCAAAACCTAAAACCCTAAACCCTAGACCACTCGGTGTCCTCCAACTCTTCAAGGCAGAAGGGCATTCGCTGGACGACGAGGTCCGCCAAGCGCATGAAGCGGCTGGCCAGCCTGGGATGCACCCTTTAGGGTTTAGGGTTTAGGGATAAGGCTTAGGGTTTTGGAAAAAGGGTACCCTTGGGCAAAACATTCTGCAGGCGTAGGCCTCAACCAAGGCAAGTCCACAATGATGGCACAACCCAAACATTTTCTCAAGCTTGAGACCCCTATAAACCCTAACACCTAAACCCTAAACCCAGCTCTCATCAGCTTCTGTTCTCTCCCTGGATTGTTCGGCAACCTCAGAATCAAGATTATTTCTTTTTGTCTCACAGGGCTTTTCAGGCAACACAACCCATAAGGGCACTACTGGACATCCTAGTTCTGCTACTGTTCTGCTAGGGTTTAGGGTTTAGGGTTTAGGGTTTGGGGTTTAGGGTTTAGGGTTTGGGGTTTGGGGTTTAGGGTTTAGGGTTTAGGGTTTCGGGGTTTAGGGTTCAGGGCTCAGGGTTTAGGGTTTCGGTCTAGGGTTTAGGGTTTAGGACCCCTGCAAGGATCTAAAAAATGGATCCCCTTAAGGGTTCTTGAGAATGACCCACTAGTAGTATAGGGCACTGTTTGGGGGTTCTATTTTTTGGATCCTCCCAGGGGTCTGGGTAGGGTTTAGGGTTTGGGGTTTAGGGTTGACCAAAACTACTACTGCAAGCTGTCTCTAAGCCCCGTGCCAGTCTTCCAAGGCGGCGAAGAAGAAAGTGATCTGCTGCCTTGGGCTTGTTTAGCTTCTGTTGGGTTTCGGGTTTAGGGTTTAGGGTTTCGGGTTTAGGTTCTAGCGTGCCTCGCTTTCCGTAGACTGCAGAAATCAACCCCCGGAAGCCCCTAGCCCTAAACCCTGCTGTTTGCTGAAGAACCCCGAAATAATCCCTGATCACCCTGGTAAAGGAAAAAACTGTGTCTTTGGGTGGCTCTTAACCAAATAGTAGTACCTGCAAACCTTCAAACTCTGAAGAAAGGTCGCTCGAGGTCCGACATCTCGTGCATGGGCTTGTCAAAGAACCCAAGATCCGCCTGTGTGTTGGCTGGATGCGGTTTAGGGTTTAGGGTTCAGGGTTTAGGGTTTGGGGTTTAGGGTTTAGGGTTTGGGGTTTAGGGTTTGGGGTTTAGCCCCGCGGTTCTGCTTACCTAATGTTTGCGAGGCAGTATGCCCCATACTCAGGGGTCGGCTAAACCAACGAGTAAGCCCGACACCTGCCACCCTTGACCCTAGTTTGGGGCAGTTTGGGGGTTGCATGTACAGGTACAAGTGCTCAAAAAACGGTGTTTGGGGTTTAGGGTTTAGGGTTTAGGGTTTAAGGTTCAGGCACTCAAAGTAAGCCGTCACAATAAGGCAAGCAGAGGTACTTTTCTGTGTACTCTCATTTTGGCAGCTTAGTGTAACCCTAAACCCTAAACCCTAAACCCTAAGCCCTAAGCCCTAAACCCTAAGCCCTAAGCCCTAAGCCCGAAAGAAGCTGAACCCTAAATCCTAAACTCCCTAAACCAAAAACCTGAAGACCCTGAACCCACAACTCAGCACGGAGTCGCAGCCTGTGGTAGCTGCGCAGCTGCTGCAGCGGATGCCTTTAAGGGCGTAGGGCTTTGTGGGGTTTAAGGTTGAGGGTTTAGGGTTTTAGGGCTTAGGGGTTTTGGGGGTTTGGTGTGTTTTGGTTTTTGTTGGGTTTTTTGGGGCTTTGGGGTTTAGAGCACTAAAGGCTTAGGGCTTACGGGTTGGAGCCCGATTACCCTATGCCCTAAACCCTTAACATCGTATTGGAACCCGACATGTGCTTGATTCCTAACTAGGGGGTATCCTTACTCATGAATTGCGGCACGTTCCCAAATCAACACATAGGATTCTAGACTCGACACTCCAAACGCCAAGCACGATGTCAAAAGAAAAAAGCGAAACCCTAACCCCCAAACCCTGAGCCCCGAAACCCTAAACCCCAAACCACCGGCCTCTTTCGTGACTCTCCTCCGCGGGACCTGGCATGCCAAGAATCGTTGGCTGAGAAGTTTAGGGTTTCGGGTTTAGGGTTTCGGGGTTTAGGGTTTAGAGTTTCGGGCTTAGGCTTACCCCTGAACCACCCTGAACCCTATATATACCCAATCCCTTGTCACCTTAGCCTCGACCCTAAACGGTTTAGGGTTGAGGACACCAAACCCAAACCCTAAATCTAAGCTGAGGGGCTTAGGGTCTAGGGGTTTTGGGTTTAAGGGTTTAGGGGTTTAAGGGTTTAGGGTTCAGGGGCTTGAGGTTTATGAAGGTTGAAGTAAACCCGAACTTGGTGAGCTGGAAATGGTGGTTTAATGAAGCATCTTGGATGAGCCCCCTTGAAGGAGGGTGAACCCAAAACCCTGTCGCATGACATGTCCAAAACTAAATGGGTTGAGGGTGTAGGGTAGAGGGGTTTAGGGCTTGGGTTTGAGGTTAAGCCCTGCACCGCGGGGTCAGCATCAAACCTCCCTCCGCTCGCTGGTGCCTGCTGCTCCGCCACCAAAAGCTCCTCCACATGTTGTTCGACATGTTACGGCTCCAGGTTTAGGGTTTAGGGTTTAGGGCTTCAGGTTTCATCTAAGGGTAGATACATGGTCCCTTAGTATGGGCCCTTCACTGGAACACTCTCTAAAACCCAAGGGCCCATACTTCAGAACCTAGACCCGGGTCCTAGTAGCCCTAAACCCTAAACCCTTTAAGGAGGGTAAGGGACCATATTAACGGACCGTGTGACTACTTTGACAGTTCAGGACCTCATGAGCTGGTTGGCTTATGGATTCCCAGGGCTGCAGGGATTTTAGGGTTTAGGGTTTCGTGTTTAGGGTTGCGCTGACGCTTTGGCAACTTATGCCCGAGCGCGCTCCTCGCTCGGTAGAGCTACGAGTGAGTTTACCTCAAACCCTAAACCTAACCCCCAAACCCTGAGCCCTAAACCCTGCACTGATCCGAAATCTTACCTCTGGAGTAGACCCAGGAACAAAAGTATATACGTTTTAGGTATAAGTAGCTATAATGGGAACCCAAAACCAAAAAAAACATTAAAGTGTAGTACTCCAAAGCCCAGGAAACATCCCGCTTCAAAGTTCTGGTTGGCCAAGGATGCACAGAGATGGGCGAGAAGGGGCTTAGGGGGTGGGGAAGAACAGCTTGAGCTGTGGACGTCCCCAGGACTCCAATATTCCTTAATTTCCATAAACCGTATAAGGAACTCCAAACTATAAAGCAAGGAATGTTCCCCAATTAAGGGGGCATTGGAGTAGGCGAAGAACAGCCTTCGCACACCTGAAACAGTGAAGAGGTGTTTTTGCCTCGCGAACTTCGTCTAGCAAGGTGGCGATAGTTGAGTAGCAGCATCACTGGCATCCTAAAACCCTAGACCCTGGACCCTAGACCCTAAACCGTTCGTATAAGGGGGAGCATCCCAAATTCTAGATGTATGCTGAGGCAATTGCCAAAGCTGGTTGCGTAGCTATAATCTCTAGTAAGGTCTGTTAGCACCAGGGGGAACATCCCAACAAGGATATTTCTAGAATACAATTTGCTCAGGAACCCCCAAAAAACTAACGATAATGGTCCCTACATTGCCCTTATAGGAAAGAATCTATTTAGCAGATAGTAGTAGAAACCAGGGTCAATGTATGCAGGACAGGACCTGTGATGCATGTTGCACACGTTGAAGCTTGAGGGTTCTCCTGTGCTGTCCCTAAACCCTAAACCCTAAACCCCAAACCCAAAACCCTAAACCCTAAACCCTAAACCCTAACCCCCAAACTCCTTTGCTGTCTCTGCGGAGTCATAGATCTGCCGCAGCTCGTCGTACGACCTGGCTGAGCAGACAGGACGTGTACCTTCTACCAGGAAGGCAGTACTATGCTCCCCTTAGAACCTTTATAAATCATATCTTTAATACCCTCTTGGGTTTTTATACAAACAGAAGTAAAAAAAGTCCCAAGGGGGATATAGAGTAGTGCTCGCACGGCTGAAGAACAAGAGCAAGAGCAGATTTTACTCTGACAATCATACCAGACCGTGGCAGTTATAACAACAGTCATAACGACAATGACGATGACGATAGCAATGCCAGCAGCAACATCACTGGCAATAACAACAAAAAGCAATAGCAATGGATAACGGCAACGAAATCAAAAGCAAAACCAACATTTAATGACAACCCCAATCACAATAACAATAAATACTTGGCAGCCCAGTAATATAATGCACCCTTTGTTGGGGGTTGGTTACTTGTATAAGGGAACCCAGAACCTGAAAAAAAGGTAAAGGGAACCGCTGGGCTACCCAAGAATAGCATGTAGCAAGCCGTCAAACTACTCTTAGGGTAGTTGCATGGGCCCTAGTATGGGCCCTCGGGAGCCCTTGTCTACCCCGTATATACCCTAGAAAACTTAACGGCCCATACTTCAGAACCCTTTTAAGGGAGATAAGGGACCATATTGAGGGCACATGTAACTACCCTAAACCCTAACCCTAAACTCTAAACCCTCATCTCTAAACCCTAAACCCCAAACCCCAAACCCTAAACCCTAAACCCTAAGCCCCACATGTACCCTTAGTCAAAGTACGAGGCAGGCTGGCACATGGCTGGGAAAGAGCTCGAACTCCACGCAGAACGAGAAGAACGCATGGAAGGACATCATGTCAGGAGGCCCCTCCTGGCATCGCAACTGAGGAAGGAACAGGGTTTAGGGTTTAGGGTTTAAGGTTTAAGGTTTAGGGTTTAGGGTTTAGGGTTTAGGGTTTAGGGTTTAGGGTTGGGGGTTTGGGGTTTAGGGTTTGGGGTTTAGGGTTTAGGGTTAAGGGTTCACCTCCTACGCCGCTTCTGCGGGGTTCGGGATTTCGGGTGTAGTGTGGCTGTTTCACACGATGTGCGGAGTCGCTGCTTTCTAGAAGCCCTTCGGGTTAAGGGATGTTTAGAGTCCTAATTACATCCCAGTGCAGCTTGCCCCTCCGTATGCAACCGCCAGAGACCTTAAAAGCCTTCCCAAACATGTTTGGGGGTTTAGGGTTTAAAGGTTTAGGGTTCAGGGGTTCTTCGTATGAAATTAAGTAAACGTACGTTCACGGGTACTGGCTGAGCCCTGAAACTCGTCCCTCAACCTTAAAACCACCAAACCCCCCCAAAGCCGTAAGTTTCCCTCCAAACTCTGCGACCTTAGATGCCTTTGAATAGGGTTTAGGGTTTAGGGTTTAGGGTTTAGGGTTTAGGGTTTAGGGTTTAGGGTTTAGGGTTTAGGGTTTCGCAATGTCACAGGCCAGCATCACCCGAGGCTTCAGGTACTTTGCTGGCGGCAGCTTTTCCTCCCAACTGCGGTGGCCATGCCCGCCCTGGCGCTTGTTGGGGGTTTAGGGTTTAGGGTTTAGGGTTTAGGGTTTTAGGGAATTTGGGTTTAGGGTTTAGGGGGCTTTTTGGGGGGGTTGGGTTTAGGCTTTAGGTTTTTGACTTGATTTTCAGGTTTGGGCAACTGACCCAGAGAGCCCACCTATTCTTAATTAGGATTGCGCCTTAAATTTATAGATACATATATATATAATACATATGTATTTATATACACACGCAAATAATTTAAGGTATGGGCATTCATTAATGGGAACACATGGGAACTATAAGCCGTCTGGGGACAACTATAGGTGCAGGTTCAAGAGTTGAGGTATGCTGGCTCAGCCTGACTGCAATCAGAGCACTGGAGATCAGGTTGTGTCCGCTTTAGGGGCGCTTTGGGGATCAGCATACTGCTCCGCCTGGGTTGTGGTGGGAAGACTGCACACATTATCATGAGTTTGGTGTTGGAGCCATGTGTGTAGACCATTTGGAGCCCCAAACCCTAAACCCCAAACCCTGAACCCTAAACCCTAATCAAACCCTAAACCCTAAACCCTAAACCCTAAACGCTAAACGCTAAACCCTAAACCCTAATCAAACCCTAAACCCTTGCATTGTCATAAAAACACGGGCTTGGTGGCAAGTTCCTCACCAGTCACTAGGTGCCCGACAGCATTGGCCACACCCCGCCTGGGAGAACGCACGCACTGCGCGGGTTTAGGGTTTAGGGTTTAGGGTTTAGGGTTTAGGGTTTAGGGTTTAGGGTTTAGGGTTTAGGGTTTAGGGTTACCAGACCATGTCCCAGGCAGGACTAAGAGGGTAAGGAATCACCCAGAGAGTCCAATTCATGATGAGGATTCCCGTATAGTTTAACAAGACCCAAGAGTAACCTGGGAAGAAAAGGGTGCCCTTTTTGGTTTAAATTAAAGGGCGGTGCGAAAACACCAAAAAAGGGAAAAGGGTCCGCTCTGGGACCTCTGTGCCCCAGTTGAGGAGTTTAAGGTGCTTTCCTCCGTTAAGGGGATCTTGTGGCAATGCTCGAAGTTTCGAGGTTACAAGGAGCAGCCCTTTTCTGCTAACGCTAGTCAAGGGACTTATATCTCCAAGTGAAGTCATCATACCACTAAGTAAACTTTAGTTTAGGGCCCTTACAACTCTACATATAAGTAGGGGGTTCAGTCTTTAGGGCCTAGGGTTGAGGTAGAGCCGGGTGCGTCACACTGGCAGGACCAGGTTTCGGCGAACGGGTGCTGCCACGGCAGCTCCTTGACAGAAGCATGTCTAAGACAGCCCAGACTCTAGATGTCCTTCCGGACTAGAAACTGCGAGAAGCTATACACCGTACCCAGAAACTCCAGCAATGCGGTTCCTTAAGCTCTATAAGTCCATAAAGCTTATAAACGCCGCGCTTCGCACCCTAAACCCTAAACCGTTCCTCGCCTGAAGCTAAGCCATTGCACTCTTCATGGGGTCCTGGAAGGCCCACGTTTAGGGTTTAGGGTTCAGGGTTTAGGGCCCAAAGAACCTGAGACGAGACACAGTTTTTCTCGACTTTCTCTTGGGTTGGGGAGGTAGTCGTGTTGGCACATATATGGGATCCCCATGAGGTATTGATCCGACCTCGTGTCTAAACCCTCAACCCTAAACCCTAAACCCCAAACCCCCAACCCCAAACCCCAAACCCTAAACCCTAACTGTCCCCGGCCTGCGGGCTCTGCTGGCAGTGGGGCGTCCGAATCCTCAGTGGCCATTCAAGGGGGATTGGGTTCAGGGTTCGGAACTTGTGGGAAGAAGGGTTTAGGTTTTGGGGTTTAGGGTTTAGGGTTCAGGGTTCAGGGTTTGGGGGATAATAGGGCTTTAGGGGTTCGGGGCTCAGAATTTGAATGTAGGGTCTAAAGTTCAGGAAGTTTTGGAGTTTAGGGTTCCTCTTCCGCTCCGAAAAGATAATGGACTGAAATGCCCATGTTTTCCATGTTGCTCTTCAGGCCCAAACTAAGCCTTGAGCATGACACACTGTTAAGTATGTATAGCATTCCACATATCAAGGTGCAGTAGCCCTACAGTAGTAACTCAGACTTTGTTTGTTCTGTTGCTTCTACGCGTAAAAACCTCCGTCTCTGTGTGCGCCATGGCAGGGTTGGGTTTAGGCATAGGGGAATTAGCTACTCCACTTGTGCCTTCCGCTCAGCCTGCTGGTGGTTCACACCAGCACTAACCCTAAACCCTAAACCCTAAACCCTAAACCCTAAACCCTAAACCCTAAACCCTCCCTAAACCCCCGCTGGGCAGGGAATCCTCGTTCTGAGCTGACGGTCTTCAGCCATCCATCACCTCTAAGAGGCATCCCCGAAACCCTAAAACCCTCAAATTCCTGGAACCCTCTGTAAGGGGTTTCGGGTTTAGGGCCTCTGTCAGGGGCTTAGGGTTTAGGGTTTAGGGTTTAGGGTTCAGGGTTTAGGGTAGATGGCGAAGCTCAGTCACTCGAGGGAGTTCGGGCTTGGGAGCCCCATTCCACCCGAAACCCTGTGAACCTGTAGGGGCTTAGTGTTTCCCAAGCCCCAAAAGCCCTAAAGCCTGAACCCTAAACCCTAACCCTAAACCCCAAACCCTACACCCTGAACACACACCCCTAAACCCGATAAACCCTGAAATGGGGATGTTCCCCCTTATACCAACAGTCCTGCCTGGAAAGGGGGAACATCCCAGCCTAAACCCTAAACCCTAAACCCTAAAGCCTAAACCCTGAACCCCAAACCCTGACCCACCACCAGGAGCTCTGGCACACTCCGAGGAGGAAGAGACCGAGGCCGCAGGGGGATCGGCTGTCTGGAAGTCGGCCTCTGGAGCATCGGTTTTGAGGTTTTTTGGGGTTTGCATATATACACATATATATACACATACATACATACATACATACATATATATATATATATGAAATATTTTCATATATATATATATATACAATGTATACAATGCATATAATCTATACATTGAAAGAATGCAGATACAACAAAACGAACAGGGTAGCATAACAGAGAACCCAAAAAGGGGTCATGATGAGTTCGGGGGTTGAAGGGGGTCTCGGCTGCGTGGCTTAGGGCGGGGTGGCGTTTAAGGGCTTGAGGCTTAGGGAACCCTAAGCCCTAAGTTTAGGGCGTGTTTAGGGGACTAGGGTTTAGAGTTAATCAGGGTTTAAGGAGAGGCTCGTGTGGTTTCGGGGTTCGCGGGCACCCTACAGAAAACCAGAAACCCTGTACTTAGAGGTACATGGGAAGTTATAAGTAGGGTTGACAAGTACATTCAATGGGGGTATGAGGTATACGTAGAGCTACCACGCTTATCTCCCTGCATATAACTACAGTGACAGCACTGTTTAAGAAATCGATGGCGCAAGAAACGAGCACGAGACTAAAACAAGAAATCGAGGGTACCCTCATCCTTGGGACCAACATTTCCTTGGTTGTGGTTGTTTTTGCAACAACCCCTCAATTTCTCGAGTCTAAGAATTTAAGAAATCCTTGCTTCATTGGGCTTCCCCTCCAAATAAGAAACCCAGCCCAACTTAAGAAATCCAGCCCGAGCTCCTTAAATTCAGAAATTGAGGGGCTGGATTTTTCTTTCGGGAAACCCTGAACCGAACCCTGAACAACCCTAAACTCCAGGAGGCAGGAGGGGGGGTCGGGGCAGGGGGAGTGGGGCTGGATCTGTTTTGAGAGGGGGCAGGGGGGGTGAGGGGGGGGAATCCAGGGGAGTGACCCCCCCAATTTAAGAAACTAGCCACCAGGCTAATGGATAAGGCGTCGCCCTACAAATTCAAAGATTACCGTCTCGAACCCCAACTCAGAAATAGATTAAGAGAGGGCACCCTCAAAATTGAGGTGAAAATTCCGAAACATAGGTGGGCTTCATGATTAAGGAATCGAGGGTACCCTCGCCAACACTTAGAGGTTTCTTATCCCGCGCTGTCACCATACCCATGAACCTCCAAGCCCAAAACACAGCACTCGACCCGAGCGTGCGTGCGCAGACAAACCCTGAGAGGCAAATGGCCCTTAATTGGGTTTAGGGTTTAGGGTATAGGGATTAGTGGCGCATAGATAGAAATTACCAAACTGGTCCCTATAGGCATAAGACCTAAATTCCCCAAACCCAGACCCTGGGCCCAAGCCCTGAACCTCTATGTTTCCGCCCTACTGAGCGCGGGGCCATGTGCTCATCAGCATACTCATCAAAGATTCGCGTGAAGAGCGGCCTGGAGAAAAAGGCTGTCCAAGTAGGTTTAGGATTTAGGGTTTAGGGTTTAGGGATTGTCAGTTGGGGTTTAGGGTTTAGGGTTTAGGGTTTAGGGTTTAGGGTTTAGGGTTTAGGGTTTAGGGTTTAGGGTTCAGGGTTAAGAGTTTTGGGAGGGCGTGGGCTGACCATAACAAATCTCATTAGCTTTGAACTAACTCACCTGTCATGAAGCCCCACTGCTTGGAGGTTCACGGGTAGTTCTATGTAGGATGACACGTATGGTACATGTGCTTCTGACCCTATGCGTTGCGCGTAAAACCCGACTAATTATAACTACTCTGAACCAGAAATCCTAAACCCTTCATCATAAACCACCCTCCAAGTGCCGGATGCTCTTTTGGCTAGTTACAGTTAGAGGGTCCTAAACCCTGAACGAAATTCTACAAGACCGCCCTTGCCTCTTTAGGCGTGTGGCTCCTAGGTAGTTGTAAGTACTATTGCTAGGATGGTCACTTAGGTTGGGTTCTTTGGGCAGATATGCTAAAAATTGGGCTGAGATTTTAAGAAAGACTTTATCCTAGCGTGGGGGCTGAGATCTTAAGACAAATTTTATCCTTGCGTGGGGGGGCTGGGTGGTCTTCTACACATAAATAGGCAACGACCCTCTAGCTGTTGCATGATCCTTTAGTATGGGCCCTTAACAGGGGACCGTATAAAACCCAAGGGCACATACATCAGAACCCCTTAATAACTTAAAGAAGGTAAGGGACCATATTAAGGGCACTTTTAACTGCTTAGAGATGCGGTTCCTGACATTGCCCATGCTCCCGCTGGGGCATCCCGCAAGAAGCGGCTGGCAAAGTGAAGCACCTGCGCAGTGGTGTGGTTGAGCCGAAGTCATGCAACCCTATGGTTGAGGGTTTAGGGTGCAGGGTTTAAGTTTTAGGCTTTAGGGTTTAGGGTTGGCCCGATCCTCTGGCTCGAGCAGCTGGCTGGACAGGAGCTCACCCAGAACGACTCGAGCGGTGTTCTCATACCTTACAGTAGGGGTTTAGGGTCTAGGGATACCGGCGAGTACGCAAACTGCTGGGGGAGGCCGCCGTACTGGGCCTACCATTGGAACCTAACCTCAATGCGTCGCAGTACTGATGACATCACTCGCAATAAGATCCTACTCTGTGATCTGGATGCATGCTTTCTTTGCACGGGCGTCTCTTCGTCAGGGGGGAAGGGGCAAGAAGCCCTTTCAAGTTCGATACAACACACAGCTATGTTTTGGGCCCCGGTTGTACAAGCCTGCAGATGCAACCTGTAGGGTTTAGGGTTTAGGGTCTAGGGTTAAAGCTTATGATTCCTAAACCCGAAACCCTGCTCAGGGTACTGTGCTCACGCAGCCTAGGGCTCTCACAACGCCCTGAGATGAGAGGAGCCTGGCTTGTCACTGCAGTTGGCTTCTAGGGTTTAAGGTGTAGGGATTAGGGTTGAAAAGGCCTAGGGGTCGAGGGTTTAGGGCTTGGGATTTAGGGTTTAGGGCTTGGGGTTGAGGGTTTACGGTTTAGGGCTTGGGGTTTAGGGTTTAGGGCTTCAGGGTCTAGGGTTCCTCAGGTGTAGCGTTTCAGGTTTAAGGGTTGCGCTTTGTGGAAGATTTGAGAAGAGTGTTTGCTATGAACAGGTTCCACTACTCTCCCGAAGCACCGGCCAGCCTGTAAGGGTTCAGGCTTCAGGGTTTCGGGTTTAGGGTTAGCGTTCAAGAACTCAGGTGTATGGCTCAGGGTGATATACAGTAGAGTGTTAAGGTCTTAGGTCTTCGTGCTCTTGGAGACTTAGGGTTCAAGTTCTTCGTGGCTCGCCGTGTAAACATGACAGGATCGCTCTGCTGATTCACCTCTTCTTCCCACTGGCGTATGCCATCTTTCCACTGCTGCAAGCCCCTGGCAGGCAAGTGAAATACGGTCTTCTCTTTAAGAGGCCAGGCCTTAGAAATCCGAGAAGACCTCTGGGGCTCAAGAGTTGAAGGGCTGGCCCTTAAATCAGGAGGCCAAGAGGCTAGGGTTTAGGGTTTAGGGTTTAGGGTTTAGGGTTCAGGGTTCAGGGTTTAGGGTTTAGAGTTTAGGGTTTAGGGCTTCTCGCCGCGCCGCGGCAGTATAGATTTCATGCGGAGATGGCGCCCCAGCACACCCAGGGGGTGTGAGCGGCATATGTCGCGGCGGCGTATATTGAATTTGGAGCCACCACAACCAGAAAGTTGGGTTGTTTTATTTCCCCACTCCCTGCTTACGCAGGCATCCACCCAACTTTTCTCAGATTGAGAGCTTAATGAGTTTGGTAGGAGATTTTTCTTGTTTAGCTTCCAGGATTACAGTATTGAAGGCATCGACTACCAGCAAGCGACAGTAGACAATGCCTACATCCTAACATCTGGTCAGGGCATTTGAATGGCGTTTGACGAAGCAAAAGGGCCTCCAAAGGGCAAAAAAACGGGGTTTGAAGGCCTTGACAAACCCCAAAGCCTCTTCGTTTGCAGATGCTTTGTGGAGTACTTGGGGAGGCATCTCCAGCTACAGGAGGAAAATGGCCGGGTGAGTGTCCATGCTGCGCACCCATGATAAGGCTGCTGGCTGCTACGTCCACAGGCGATGCTCGAAGTACTCAATGCTTCTTGAAAGATCTTTGTGACTGGAGGCTATGGATTCAAGTTGCATATTTGCATGGCATGCCGAGAGTTACTCAATGGTTGCGGAAGCTCTTGTGGAGAAGGCCTGTCACACCAAAGATGCAGTTCACCAGCTGGCCTGTAGTTTTAGGGGTGACGAAATTGAACAGAGGGGTCGGGGGGGGGGGGAGGGGGGCAGGAGGGCAGGGGGGCAGGGGGGCAGGGGGGCAGGGGGGCAGGGGGGCAGGGGGGCAGGGGGGCAGGGGGTCCATGGGTATGGTTGCCATGACTGTTACTTGCTTATAGCGACCCATGAACCTCCAAGTGCAAAACCCTTCGCCCCAAGCCCCAAACCCCAAACCCTAAACCCCAAACCCAAACCCCAAACCCCAACCCTAAACCCCAAACCTAAACCCCACGCCCAAGCCCCAAACCCCAAAACCTAAACCCAAACCCCAAACCCCAAACCCCAACCCCAAACCCTAAAAACCTAAACCCTAAACCGAGGGCAATCCGGCCTCTCTGAGATGACGTAGCGTGGCGGGAGAGGCGGCCACATGCCCTGCGGTGGGAGCCGCAGGGTCGCCTCGGGTGCCTTCCCAGATGGCTCTTGGCGAACAACCCTAAACCCTAGCCCTAAACCCGAAAACCCTAAACTTAACATGTTCATGGTTTAAGGTTTTTGCGGGGGGGGGGGGGGGGGGGGGGGGTTAGAGATTAGGACCCAGGTCTTCCAGAGGGCGTTAAGGCAGACGTATTCCTTTGCATCATAGGGAAACTCCTGCTATGGCCCTTCCCGGAGTTGAGCCATTTTGTAAGCCCTGGAACCTATCTAAACTCTCAACCCTGAACCCTACTACGATCTGGCTTCGCGGCGAGAGGTTAAGAAAACAAAGCCGCAGTGGGGGTGCTCACCTGGCAGCCCTAGACCATTGTAGAGGTTTAGGCTTTAGGGTTTAGGGGTTTGGGGTTTAGGGCCTCGGGGTCTGATGATTTCGGGTGAATGAGAGCCCGATACCCCTTCGAGTTAGGTCTGCTCCGAGAGAGCCCGACGCACCTTGAATTGGGGAAGTGTTCATTCACGGGATCCCTAAACTTCAATGGGTTTAGGGTTTAGGTTTAGGGTTTAGGGTTTAGGGTTTAGGGTTTAGGGTTTAGGGTTTAGGGTTTAGGGTTTAGGGTTTAGGGTTTAGGGTTTAGGGTTTAGGGTCAAGATTCCTTAGTTCGGCTTCTCCAATGGAACTCAGCAACCATAACATGGATGCCAATGAGTTTAGGGCTGAAGATTTGGGGGTTGCAGGTCCTGGGTTTAGGGCTGCTGCATGCAATGCAGGGAACTGAAAGCCCCCAAGACCCCCAGTAGCCTTTGTGGCCGGAACCACCTCCTCGTTGAGCTCGATGTTCACCTTATGAGGCTTCGTGCTTAGGGTTCATGCAGTTTAGGGGTTTGGGGTTCATGGTTGACCCGAAGTTCCCTCAACCGAGGAATACCGCTTCAACTGTCTAGGAGTTCGACTCCTGTGAGCATTGGTACCGCCATGGCGGGGAGCGTGGGCGGTGTCGGTTTAGGGTTTAGGGTTTAGGGTTTAGGGTTTAGGGTTTAGGGTTTAGGGTTTAGGGTTTAGGGTTTAGGGTTTAGGGTTTAGGGTTTAGGGTTTAGGGTTTAGGGTTTAGGGTTTAGGGTTTAGGGACAAAGGAGCCGGAGTCGGTCTCCGTGAAGGGGAGGGCTCGACCGCGACCTAGTTGACCAGGTCGAGGAGGGCTCCCACGGTGGCAAGGGCTGTGCGGTCTGAAACCCTAAACCCTAAACCCTAAACCCTAAACCCTAAACTCTGAAAACCCTAAAAACCCTAAAGCCCTAAACCTGTACTCCTCTTGAGTACGTTCCGTGAATCCTCCTGCGGCTCCAGCATCAGAACATGGATAATAGGGCCCTAGGATAGGGATATTCCATATAAACCCCCTTTATAAAGAAGCCCAATAAGGTAGGGATATCCCTCTACAATGCTTCTGCTTATGTCCTTTTTGGGTCCCTAAGGATAAGAGACTAGGTTGCCCAGTAACCTAGGATGAAAAAGGGTGCCCGTTTTTGCTTAAAGGGGTTTATAGGGGAACCTAGAGCCCCCAAAAAGGGAATAAGGGCACTACTGGGCATCCTATGAGAGGCTCCGGACTGTCTGGAGGGATCTGGGATGGCACTGGGAGTGGAGGCTCCTGTGGTAGTACAGGTAATCCGGGCGTGGGGGTGTTGGGGGGGGGGGGGGGGGGGTACCGTTGCAACGGTTTAGGGTTTAGGGTTTAGGGTTTAGGGTTTAGGGGTGTCCTGAGGTATCGCACGGTCTTGAGCTGAGGGAAACATCTTGAGCCTGGTCTGCATGGTACACGCAGGTCGGTGCAGAGCATTGAGACATCATGCTTGACAGTTTCATTGGTATGTTCTCAGGAACTAAAGCAGGGACCCTTACAAAGGTTAGGGGCTTTTTAGGGGGTTATTTAGGGGCTACTTAGGTATTCTGGGGGTTATATAGCAGAATAAGAATAAGGGTCCCTTCTCGGGGTCCCTCCTACCCGTTAACCCCTGAAACCCCAAATCTCAACCCCTAAACCAAGCCTAGGCTCTTTGGTTGGTGGTTTAGATTTAGGGCTTAGGGTTTAGGGTTTGGATTTAGGGTTTAGGCTGAGGGCTTATTTCTTTTTCGGGTTTAGGGTGTCTAATCGCAGGATCTTGGGTTTGTCGGGGATAGGACTTGGGGTAAGTTTAACACCGAAAAACCCTAAAACCCTAAACCCTAGACCGGTTCTGAGTAGCTTGGCATCGTCCAGCAACTGTCTGACACGGTTCGGATCCAAACGCTGCCCGCGGCTACCAGCGGCTACCAGCTACCATACCCCAGACCCCTAGGCAGCCCAGCAACCATCTTACAATGTGGCACCCTTTTTGGGGTTGGTTACTTTATAAGGGAGCCCAGAACCAAAAAAAAAGGTAAGGGGTACCGCTGGGCCACCGAGATCTAAAAAGTACAGCCCTAAGAATGATCCAAGAATAGCATAGGGTACTATTTGGGGGCGCTACTTGTTGGATCCTCCGCGGGGTTTAGGGCTTTTTGGATTTAGGGTTTAGGGTTTAGGGTACACGCCACGAAATTGACGGCCCAGTCGCTGACAGCTTCTCCGTGTTCCGCTTGGATCGCTCCGCCTCGAAACCCTAAACCCTAAGCCCGAAACCCTCTTGTGGTATAGGGACCAGTTGCAGCTTCGTTTTTTTTTTTTTGGGGGGGGGGGGTTAAGGGGTTAAACCCTAAACCAAAAAACCCTAAAATCTAACCCTAATCCCTAAACCCTAAACCTTAAACCCTAAACCCCAAACCCGAAACCCTAAACCCTGCGATCCTTGCTCGGAAGCCCTTGGCAACGGGTCGGGCAACGAGATCTCCACCCTGGCCTCGCCAGCTGTCATGTCTATCGCCACGTCCTTTTAGGGTTTAGGGTTTAGGGTTTAGGGTAGCAAGGGGTCCAAATTGAAAACCCAGTTCCTGACTAAGTAGTTGATGGTGTGGTCCAAGCAGAACATGATCGTCTTGTCGGGCAAGGAACTTACCAAGTGACTGACCAAGAATTGGTCTTCGGCCACGCCCCCGACTGTGTTGTCCACGCAGTACTCCTCCATGAAGCCATGAAGTTCATGATTTCTTCCTTGGTGGTCTCGTCGTTCAACAGCGAATTGGCCGCCTGGTTGAACCTCTCCTTTGTCGAGCTGGCATCGCCGCACAAGAACCATTTTGACCTAAACCCTAAACCCTAAACCCTAAACCCTAAACCCTAAACCCTAAACCCTAAACCCTAAACCCTAACCCCTAACCCCCGCCCGCGCCCTGCCCCCCTCTACCTGAACTTGAGCTGGGAGGGTCTAGGGTTTCTAGGGTTTAGGCTTCTTAGGGCTGTCAGGGCTGTCAGGGCTCCTAGTGTTCTTAGGGTTCTTAAGGGTTCTTAAGGGTTCTTACAGGGTTCTTATAGGGTTCTTAAAGGGTTCTTAAAGGGTTCTTACAGGGTTCTTATAGGGTTCTTAAAGGGCGCTTAGGGTTTAGGGTTGAGGGTTTAGGGTTTAGGGCTTAGGGGTTTGAGGGGGTTGGCCTTTCTGCTCTTCGGACTCTTCGGCTTCTCCAGTGGCTCCTTCTCCTCCTGGAGGGTTGAGTTGATGGCGGCTGAGGGGACCACGAGGCAGCGGTACTGTTGCTAGGGGTTAGGGGTTAGGGGTTAGGGGTTAGGGGTTAGGGTTTAGGGTTTAGGGTTTAGGGTTTAGGGTTTAGGGTTTAGGGTTTGGAGTTTAGGCGGTTTGGGGGTTGAGGGGTTGTGGGGTTAGGGTCCTAGCCACGCGGCTACGCAGGACGGCCATTCTCAGTTTTATGTGCATCGAAACCCAGCCCTAACACCCATCGAACTGAATGGCCCAGAAGGCCCTTGATACCCTTAGATCGAAAGGAATTACACCTTAAATCATACTAAAGATCCCTTATGTTAGCCTAAGGAATAAGGGCATTTAAGGGCTTGTTGGGAGTCTCCGATGACCTTTCCCTCTCGACGACTCGACAATACCCCCAAACACCTTACAGTCAATCGAAATGCATTGGGATTCAGTAGCACTGCAGAAGCTGGGTGTGGTTGTCAAAATTATGAACCCCTTTTGTGGTACCCTAAATATTAGGTGCCATAATATTATAATAGGGATCCAAAAAAAGACCATAAGTTTGACAACCACCCATGTGGCTGTGAGTGGTTTAGGGTTGAGGGCTTACGTTTAGGGTTCGGTATTCCAGGTTCGTTGTCCCTAAAAAACCCTAAACCCTAAACCCTAAGCCCTAAACCCCTACACCCCAAACCGCCTAAACCTGGCTTGCATTTGAGGGCTTAGCTTAGGAATTGAGGGCTTGCAGGCGTCTCCTTGTCCTTCTCCTTGTCCTCCTCTTCCTCCACCTGACTCAGATCAAACCTAAAAACCCTAAACCCTAAACCCTAAAAGGTCAGGTGCGGGATGATTCCATCGTCACGTGCGGGCTCTGCGCTTGCGGCATCTGCCTCTCTTATCTGAGGCGCACCCCGGAACCCTCATCCCCAGACCCCAAAACCCTAAACCCAAAACCCTAAACCCTAAACCCCAAACCCCAAACCCCCAAACCCTAAACCCTAAACCCTAAATCGTAAGCCTAAACCCGAAACCCAAAGCAATTGCGCGGCGACGTGCCCGAGCAAAGCCATGCCTTCGGCAGGGTGCTCGGGTCGATCCACCTTGGCTTTCGCAAGCTTTGTTTACTACACCCTAAGCTTAGGTTCACGGCTTTTAGGGTTTAGGTGTTAGGGTTCAGGGTTTAGGGTTCAGGGTTCAGGGTTAGGGTAATTGGGTTAGTAAGGGTAAGAAGCTTGGAATTTGAAGCCATTTTGAGCCCAGGGCTAAACTGCCCAAATCCGAATCCTAAATCCGAATCTCCAAACCCCCCTTCCCCCCCGCCCAATAGCATGCCTACCTAGGTAGGCCCTGGGGACTTGGGACACTTTATATTTCCCTCTTTGGGTTTAAGTAGGGTTTGGGGTTTAGGGTTTAGGGTTTAGGGTTTAGGGTTTAGGGGGTAGGGCGATGGAGTCATTTCTGGCAACATGTTGGAGGCGTGTTTGTTACAGTCTGTTCCTTGTAGCTTACTGGGGGCGGACTTGAGATTCAGTCCAAGTTTGTGGGCCCGTATACTTGTCTAAGTTTAGGGTTGAAGGGTTTTCCCCCTGATGCTAGCAGTCCTTAACAGGGATTATAGTCCAACTTATTACAATCCCTAGGTATAAGGGGGAAACATCGCAACCCAACCCTAAACCCTAAACCAAAACTCTTAACCCTTAACCCTAAACCCTAGGCCCTAAACCCTAAACACTAAACCCCTCAACCCTGTTCTGTCCGGAGCGCAGAAGGCTCTCCACGAATGGCAGACGCGAGATGGACTCGTCCAAGGCTTTCCGCCGAGCCTCCCCAGGGTAGGGTGTAGGGTTTGGGGTTTGGGGTTTGGGGTTTGGGATTTGGGGTTTGGGGTTTGGGGTTTGGGGTTTGGTGTTTAGGGTTTAGGGTTTAGGGTTTGGGGTTTAGGGTTTAGGGTTTAGGCTTCGGGAATGGCCCTTGCTGCGGGACCCGTTGAGCAAAACGAGGCCCAAGAGTAACCTGGAAATAGGAAGGGAAGTTACCCCTAAACCCTAAACGCTAACCCTAAACCCTAAACCCTAAACCCTCAACCCTCAACCCTCAATCCTAAACCCTAAACCTAAACCCTTTAAGGAACCCTAGGCTCCAAACCCTCGCCTTACAGGGGCTTAGAAGGAAAACCAACCCCCGAAGAAAGGAACCAGAGACCACGCTGGGTCCAGAAAGGGGGTTCAGGGTTTAGGGTTTAGGGTTTAGGGTTTAGGGTTTAGGGTTTAACCCTAAACCCTAAACCCCGAACCCTAAACCCTAATCTGGAGTGCACCCTAAACCCCTGTAGACCCTGAACCTGGATCCTCAGCCGCTGACATGCCCCTAACCCTAAACCCTAAACCCTAAACCCTAAACCCTAAACCCTAAACCCTAAACCCTAAACCCTAAACCCTAAACCCTAAACCTGTTCCCCGAAGCCCTGGCCTCGCAGTGCGCGGTGGCCGTGCGCAGGTGGAGATCTAAGAAGCGCCGCACCTCTCAAGGGTTTAGGGTTTAGGGTTTAGGGTTTAGGGTTTAGGGTTTAGGGTTTAGGGTTTAGGGTGTTGTACCTTGGACCGCTGAGATGGCATCCTTGGGCCCAGTTTCAAGATTCCTAAGGGTCATATGAAGAAGGTTTTATATTTCTTGTACGAGTTCGAGGTCGTGAATCATGTGGGTGGCTGTCAAAACTATGACCCTTTTTGGGGTACCCGAAATATTAGGTGCCGTATGATAATGGGGATCCAAAAAGGGACCATAATTTTGACAACCACCCATGTCAAGTTGAGACAGCTTAGATTTGTACTAAGCACGGTTAGCAAGCACACAACATCAGTGGTCGAGGACGTATATTTACATTTCTTGTATCCCCAAGAGGACACCCGGTTTATACACTCACCAATATTAAAAAGGAACCTTCTATACACTCACCAAATAGCAGTAATATAAACCCTGCTTCATATAAGGGCCAGGTTCGGAGTATATGAAGGACATCTTTAGGCGTCCCTCTGGCAGATCCTGGGGGTTTCCGAAATTCGCGGTACCTTATTGGGGGTCCCAGGGGTCCCTTAGTTTCGTAAACCCCCCAATCTTCCAATTTAGTACACAAATGGTTTTAGGTATATTCATTAAATTAACTAAGCCATCTTTCAATTTAGAACCTGAAATGGTTTTCGGTATATATTCATTAAACTAATTCAGGGGTATTGGGGGTATTGGGCTGTTTGGGTAGGGGAGTTCGGCAATCTGGTGCCCTATGTAATCTATTACATCAAAAGGCTTCTATAGGGAGGAATCGGAAACTAGAAATGGAAACTCGGATTCCAGGCCAGCATCAAAACCCGGAACGGCTGCATCGGAAACCAAGAGACGGCTGATTCGGAAACCAGGAAGAGGGAGTGGGCTTCTGATGGTCGGACTTTCTAGACTGGTGTCTGATCTCTTGCTTCTGACTTCTTGTTTCAGGTTTAGGGTTTAGGGTTTAGGGTTTGGGGTTTCTGATTCGCGGTTGCTGAGTCGTTGTTTCTAACTCGTAGGCCGGCTTCTGATTTTCTTCACGATCCATCCCTCCTCCCCGCCACCCTTGCGGGTGCGTCTGGCTTTGTTTTTTGTGTGGCTTGGCTTGTCATGTGTCATGTGTTTCCAAAAGAACCCAATACCCCTTTAATGAAGGAATATACCTTAAACCATATGCCATTGTAAGGATCCCTATACAGTTTAAGTTGGGATGTTCCCCCTTATACTAACAGTCCAAAGAAAGGAATGACAAGAGGGGGTACTATTATGCCTATTAAGGGCTGTTAGTATAACGGGGAACATCCCAACCTATACAGTTTAAGGTTTACGTATTCCTTCTTTACGGGGGGTTTTGGGCTCTGCGGGAAGTGGCTGTATAAGTGCCTGATGACATGAGACTGATGGTGGTATTTATATTGCATGGGCTTGAAATGCCCTGAACCCCTAAAGCCTAAACCCTGAACCCTAACCCCTGAACCCCTACACCCAAAACCCTGAACCCTAAACCCCCCTTAGACCCTAAACCCCTAAACCCTAAACCCCAAGCCCCTAGACTTAGACCCCAAACCCCAAACCCCAAACCCTAAACCATAAACCCTAAACCCTCCCGCCTGCGGCGGCAGCTGCCGGACCACTTTGTCACTGAAGGCCGAAGCCATCCTCGGGGCGGATGTGCTAGACCCAAGAGTAACCTACGAAAAAAAGGGTTTAGGGTTTAGGGTTTAGGGTTTTAGGGTTTAGGGCTACTAGACCCAAGAGCAACCTAGGAAAATAAAGGGTGCCCCTTTTGGTTTAAAGGGCTTTGAGGCAGGACTTCAGGCCATAGTGTATTTGGGGTCGACGCCTTTCGGCATTTTCGGGCTTTCGGATGAACATGCAGCTTCTCTTCTCCACTGCGCCAGGAGAGTCCAATACTCCCAAATAGATCCCCTATAATCATTCTGCCTTTGAGAGCTTTGTCTCAACTGCCCCCAAACCCCAAACCCTAAACCCTAAACCCTAAACCCTGAACAGAGCCAAGGCTGTGAAGCCGAGATTCAGAGACGCTTCACAGCCAGGCGGCAGCACGATGCCTTCGACAGACGGGGCCCCTTCATCAGGGTTACGGGTTTAGGGTCTAGGGTTTCTAGAAGGTTTAAGAATTAGGGCTCCGTACCGCGCAAGTTTTGAGAAATCATCCTTAGAATCATGATCGAGTTATCTTGCATGTTCGGACATACTGCAATAGAATGGGTGGCTTAGCCCTAAACTTAAAACCCTAAACCCTAAACCTAAACCCCAAACCACAAACCCTACGCCCTAAACTCCCTCTCCTTTAAGGGGTGTTGGGCATGTGGTGGTCTGAAGCCTTTTACACGCATCCACCACAGAACGAACAACCCAGGGGCACCAATAGCCCTTAATTCCTTATAGTTTAGGGTTTAGGGTTTAGGGTTTAGGGTTTAGGGTTTAGGGTTTAGGGTTTAGGGTTTAGGGTTTAGGGTTTAGGGTTTAGGGCTAAGCCTTAAGTTTTAATGGGGTTCCTTATATGGTTTCAGGAAAATTCCTTCATTAGGGGGTATTCGAGTCTCTGGGAAGAGCAGGACTACTCACAACAATCGATCTCGGGTGCTGAAGCACTTGCGATATGAACGGCCCCAGCACGTACAACAAAAAGGAGCAGTTCTCTTATTGGTGGACTCTTGTTGGGTCCCCTGAACCCTCAAAACCCTCTTCACCTTCTTAACCCTGTTAACCCTGTTAGCCCTCTTAACCCTAAAGTTTAGGGCTTAGGGTTTAGGGTATAGGAGAACTGGCCTAACTGCCCTAAGGGGCTAAGAAACGCGCAGTAACCAGTACCAAGGGGAGTTTCAGGGTCTCGCGGCTTCGGGCCTTGGGTTTCGGGCTCAGGGTTTACGGGAACCTCACCCCCACACAAGGGAATAAGAGTCTACAGCTTGTGAGGGTGCCTCATGCTGACATCCATAGCACGCCGCAACCAAGGACCCCGACTGGATCTGAGAAGACCCAGTCAAACCTACAAAATCTGGGGCTCCTATCCAACCGTCCTAGAACCATTCCCGAGGCCCCAAAACTCCGAGCGGCTGGCCTGACAAAACCCTCAGGAGAAGATTTCGAGGCATTCCGAAAAAGGCCTGCCGTTGATCAGGGTCTGGCTTGTGGGTTTAGAGTGTACTTGCAGGTTCATGGGTAGTTTTAAGTAGGGTTAGAAGCATGGTATCTATAGTGAGAACCCCATTTGGGGTACTGGCCACGCCTACGCAGTCTCTAAACGCATCATGTGGAAGCTGTTCACTGCGCCCCCCCCCCCCGCCCCCCCAAAGTCAGGGTGATGTGTTGAAGGAAGCAGGTTGGGAGAGCCCCGGCTTTACGGAAACGGTTTGGGGTTTGGGGCTTGGGGTTTGGGGTTTGGGGTTTGGGGTTTGGGGTTTAGGGTTTAGGGTTTTAGGGTTTAGGGTTTAGGGTTTAGGGTTTAGGGTTTTGGGTTTTAGGGCAAGGGGTCAAGGAAAAACCACGTGTGGGAGCAAAAACCTTGCACCCAGAACGGCAGCCCCTTTGCCACCGGGGCCACAGTCCACCCCTGGAACTAAAGCAGAAATTCATAAAAGTATTTTTCGGGTTCAGGGTTTGAGGTTTGGATATGTATATGAGGGCCCTTCTTTATTATTGGTGGGAATACTTAACTACGGGGCATTGAAAGGGCGCTCTGAGGATTGAAGGCAGCTGCCGTGCTAAACAACCAGATGAAGCTCATGCGTCACATGGCACTAAACCCTAAAACCTAAAACCTAAAAACCCTAAACCCTAAACCCAACCCTAAACCCCCTAAACCCCCCCCCCCCCCCCACCACCCCCCCACCGCCCCAGCCTCGTATCTCGTTGCATGCGCATCAAAAGCAGCAACGCCTCAACGTCCCAAGCTCACGGCGGTTGCTGCCATGACGACTTGTACTCTTAAGGTACTTCCATGGCTTAATGTTATGGGCCCTTAGTTGGGGAACCCTTATATACCCTTAATCTACCCTATGAAACCCAAGGGCCCATACTTCAGAACCCTCTTAAGAAGGCAAGGGACCATATTAAGGGGCCATGTAACTTCCCGTAGATACGCGAAGGCAGAAGTCCGCATCCCTATCCCCGACCCTACGACGCAAACGAGTAAATCTTAATCTTCGGACCTTCGACCCAAACCCACAACTTAAAGCTCTAAATTCGAAACTCAACCGCAAGGCCCTCGACACTTCAGCGGCTGAGGCCCCAACAGTCTTGGTATCGGTGGGGCGAGTCGCGGCTACCGCAAAGCTTCGAGGCCAACAAGAACCTGCCAGGGTTTAGGGTTTAGGGTTTAGGGTTTAAGGTTTAGGGTTTAGGGTTTAGGGTCTAATGTTGGACCTGGTTTAGTAGGGGCCTCCGCTATAAAGTCGACTTGGCTGAGTTAGTGAGGACACCCTGACTGTTTGAGAGTCCCACTTTAGAGTCAAACGGTTCCCGAAATCCGGCAGTTGTTTGATGAATTGATTTCGGGCTTGCTTTGAAGCAAGCTTTAAACCTAAAAGGCCGGGCTTTTGAACCTTAAAGGCAGGCCTCTTTTCCAAGACCCCAAAAACCCGCAATCCCAACAAAGCCGAAACCAATAACCCCCTTTTAAAAACATATAAAACAATGTCTTGATCAATCCGGCAAAGGGGTCCATGAGCCAGCCCAACCTCGAATAAGAGGCACTGTTTCGGGACCCGCTTTAATGTCCTGGCCGCGGGCCTGGGGCTCTGGAGTTCGATGCCCTGGTCTCTTGGCTTAAAGGCCGGGCTTTTGAATCTGAAAGGCAGGCTTCTTTTCCAAGACCGAAAACCCCGAAGCCCAACAAAGCCGAAACCAAGAATCCCCTGTTAAAATACCATGTAAAAAATTGTCTTGATCAATCCGGCAAAGGGGTGGTCCAGGAGCCAGCCCAACCTCGAATAAGAGGCACTGTTTCGAGACCCGCTTTAATGTCCTGAGCGTGAGCGTGGGCCCTGGATTTCAAAAAACCACATGGTTCCCTTGTAAATTCATATAAACTCATCCCTTTGAAACTCAGATGAATCCCTTTAAATTCATATAAACTCATCCCTTTTTAAATTCGCATGGACTTTTGAATTCAAAAAAAAACTCATCCCTTTTAAATTCATATGGATCCCTTTGAAATATATGCAAGCTCCTCCCTATTAAAATCATATGAACCCCCAGGGCCGTCTAAACATGGCAAATCCACGCCTCGACTGTTCGGGGGGCGGGGGGGGGGGGGGGGGCACAACAGTAAACAGGGTTCAACATTGGGGTTTAGGATTTCGGGTTTAGGGACAAGGATCTCCGGGCTTTGGCTTGAGGGTCTAGGGATTAGGAAGTACGGTTGTTCAGGCGAATGATTGTGTTCGGTCTAAACTCAGGCAAAGCCAATGGGCCAAGGAAGGGTCGTGAAAAGATTGTCAGGAAGGTTCTGGAACCGAACCGGAACCGCACGAACCGAACCGCCACGAACCGAACCGCCAAAACCGGCCAGCAAACACGAACCGTAGGAACCGCGAACCGCAAGCGAACCGAAAACCGGAACCGTTTCGACAGCGAACCGGTTTCGGCCAGGAGCCCAAGTCAAATAGAGCATGATACTGAAAGGTTTGGGTCCCTCCAAACTTGTTTTGAAACAATCAAACTGTCGCAAAAACATGACTCGGTTCTCGGCTAACCCTCCAAAATTGAAGGGTCTTGGAGGTGCAAGGCTTGAAGATATCATGGTTCTATCCGGATTTTCAGGGCCTAGAATCAAGTTTTGGCCCCTTCAAACTCGTCATTGGAGATGCGCACAGAGCCCCAAACATTTCTGTCACGATTGGAGCGAAGACGGTTTTGTCGAGGTTTCGAGGTCCTTAAACCTATATTGCATGGTCTCGGGGGGGGGGGAAAAATAATTCCCACCACCTGAACTTTCTACTATTTCGGGGTACGCAGGGTTTCCAGGTTTGGACCTCAAAACGTGCAGGTTTCCAGGTTTGGACCCCCCAAGACGTGCAGCTTTCCAGGTTTGGACCCCCCAAAACGTGCAGGTTTCCAGGTTTGGACCCCCCAAGTTTGGACCCCCAAAACGCGCAGGCTTCCAGGTTTGGACCCCCCAAACGTGCCGGTTTCCAGGTCTGGACCCCCCAAAATTGACGTTTCCAGGTTTGAGCCCCTTAAAACGTGCAGATTTCCAGGTTTGGACCCGGTTTGCAGGTTTGGGCCCTCTTAAACGTGCAGGTTTGCACGTTTTAGGGGTCCAAACCTGGAAACCTGCACGTTTTTTTTTTGGGGGGGGTCCAAATCTGGAAACCTGCACGATTTGCTGGAAACCTGCACGTTTGGGGGACCCAAACCTGGAAACCTGGAAACCTGCACGTTTTGGGGGTCCAAACCTCGAAACCTGCACGTGGGGGGTCCAAACCTGCATGTTTTGGGGGGGTCCAAACCTGGAAACCTGCACGTTTTGGGAGGTCCAAACCTGGAAACCTGCGCGTTTGGGGGGTCCAAACCTGGAAACCGCACGTTTCGGGGGGTCCAAACCTCGAAACCTGCACGTTTAGGGGGTCCAAACCTGCACATTTGGAGGTCCAAAGAAACCTGCACGTTTTGGGGGTCCAAACCTCTGCACGGTTTGGAAACCTGCAGTTCGCATCAGTTGCCTACCTTCAGTTCGCATGGCCAGGCCTACCTTCAGTTTCGCATGGCCAGGGCCATTGGATCCAGGGTCTCCGAAAAGCCACCAAAGGCCACGTTTGGGGGGTCCAAACCTGGAAACCTGCACGTCCGGGGGGGTCCAAACCTGGAAACGTCAACGTTTTGGGGGGTCCAAACCTGGAAACCTGCACGTTTTGGGGTGTCCAAACCTGGAAACCTGCACGTTTTGGCAGGTCCAAACCTGGAAACCTACGCGTTTCCTGGAAACGTCAACGTTTTGGGGGGTCCAAACCTGGAAACCTGCACGCTTCTGGACCTGGAAACCTGCACGTTTTGGGGGGTCCAAACCTGGAAACGTCAACGTTTTGGGGGGTCCAAACCTGGAAACCTGCGGCAGGTTTCCAGGTTTTGGGCCCCCCAAACGTGCAGGTTTCCAGGTTTGGACCCTTGAAACGTGCAGGTTTCCGGGTTTGGACCTGCCAAAACGTGCAGGTTTCCAGGTTTGGACCCCCCAAGTGCAGGTTTCCAGGTTTGGACCCCGCTAAAACGTGCCGGTTTGCAGGTTTGCAGATTTGGGGGGTCCCAAAACGTTCAGGTTTCCAGGTTTGGACCCCCAAAACGTGCAGGTTTCCAGGTTCAAACGTGCGTGCAGGTTTCGGACCCAAACCTGGAAACCTGCACGTTTGGGGGGTCCAAACCTAGTCTGCACGTTTTCGCATGGCCAGGGCCATGTGAACGGAGCCTACCCACAGTTCGCACGGCCTTCAGTTCGCATGGGCGGCCATGTGCAGGGCCATTGCGATCCAGGGTCTTCGAAAAGCCACAAAAGCCCCAAACCTGCAAACCTGCACGTTTTGGGGGGTCCAAACCTGGAAACGTCAACGTTTTGGGGGTCCAAACCTGGAAACCTGCACGTTTTGGGGGTCCAAACCTGGATGGCAGGTCCAAACCTGAAACCTGCACGTTTTTGGGGGTCCAAACCTGGAAACGTCAACGTTTTGGGGGTCCAACCTGGAAACCTGCACATTTTGGGCCCTGGAAACCTGCACGTTTAGGGGGTCCAAACCTGGAAACGTCAATGTTTTGGGGGTCCAAACCTGGAAACCTGCGTGGACCCCCCAAACGTGCAGGTTTCCAGGTTTGGACCCCTGATTTCCGGGTTTGGACCTGCCAAAACGTGCAGGTTTGGACCCCCAAAACGTGCAGGTTTCCAGGTTTGGACCCCCCAAACGTGCAGGTTTGCAGGTTTGCAGGTTTGGACCCCCCAAACGTGCAGGTTTCCAGGTTTGGACCCCCCAAAACGTGCAGGTTTCCAGATTTGGACCCCCCAAAAACTCAGGTTTTCAGGTTTGGACCCCCAAAACATGCAGGTTTCCAGGTTCAAACGTGCGTGCAGGTTTCCAGGTTTGGACCCCCTAAACGTGCAGGTTTCCAGGTTTGGACCCCCCAAAACGACGTTTGGGGGTCCAAACCTTGAAGCCTGCACTTTTTGGGAGGAATCTGCACGTTTTGGGGGGGTCCAAACCTGGAAACCTGCACGTTTTGGGGGGTCCAAACTGCAAACCTGCAAACCTGCACGTTTGGGGGGGTCACCTGCGCGTTTTGGGAGGTCCAAACCTGGAAACCTGCACGTTTCCCGCGATCCCGTGTCAAAGGGATCGCGGACAGGTTGTGGAGTGTACACGACACAACAAAGACAACTGACTTTACAGGACACTAAACGTTAAGGTCGGCTTGCACTTGCGGACCTAGCCCTGACACAAAGAGAACCCCAAACCCTGGTTGAGGGTCCCTAACCCAAAACTCAACGTTTGGGTTTGGGGGGTCCAAACCTGGAAACCTGCACGTTTTGGGGGTCCGGACCTGGAAACCTGCACGTTTTGGGGGGTCCAAACCTGGAAACCTGCACGTTTCCGGGGTCCAAACCTGGAAGCCTGCACGTCTGGGGGGTCCAAACCTGGAAACCTGCCCTCAAGGAAAAGTTTTGGGGAGTCGAAACATATCAGAAGGGTCCAGAACATGAGGGCTTCGGTGTGTTTAGGGCTTTCGGGTTTTCTGGAACCGAACCGAACCGAAAACGCACAGAACCGCTAGGAACCGGAACCGCCGAACGAACCGAACCGCTACGAACCGCCGGCCCGCGAACCGAAACGAACCGAACCGAACCGGAACTTTACTGGATTGTGGCAATGTCCCCTAAACCCTCTTCACTGAACCCCCTGAACCCCGTAAAGCCCCCAAACCGCCTAAACTCCCAAAACCCCCCCAAAACCCCCCCAAAACCCCCCAAACCCCATTGCCACCCTAAACCCTAAACCCCAAACCCTAAACCCTAAACCCTAAACCCTAAACCCTAAACCCTGAACCCTAAATGGCCTGCAGAAGATGGGCCGCAGCACCAAGGGGCCCTCCCGGTCGCGCAGGTAGCCTGTTGCACCTTTTAACACTAAAAAAGGAATAGGTTTAGGGTATTAGGAATTGGGGTCTCAGGGTTTAGGGTTTGAGGTTTAGGGTTTAGAGCTTGAAGTCTGCGGTTTGGGGTTTAAGATTTGGGGTTTGGGAATCCGGGTGGGCTCACTAGATTATGGCCCCTTTGGATTCCGATTGCACTACGGTGCCGTCAAATGTTATGCACCGATTTGCAGTTGAATTTGACACTCCAGGTTCCAAGCAACCCTGGACCCTACTTGGAAGCCATTTTGACTTAGGAAGTCTACGTAGTATCCCCTAGGAGCCCTGTAATGATCCCCGTAAGCCGCCTAAACCCTAAACCCTAAACCCTAAACCCTAAACCCTAAACCCTAAACCCGCCTTACTAACCCTACTTACTAAGTCAAAAGGGCCTCCATGTGAAGCCTTTTTGCTCTGGTTTTTGCAGGGTTCCTGAGGATCCTATGGTTCAGGGTGCTTACTAACCAATTATAACTGTACTTATAACCCTACTTATACGGGACAACCCCTATAAGGCCCTTTAGGGGTATTATAAGTGGGGTTATAAGTACAGTTATAATTGCTTAGTCAGTACCATGAACCTTCAAGATACTTAAAAAGGAATGGCGCGACTGGACTTCCTACATTAAACGCTGCTTGCAGAAGGTGAACTTTCTGACTGGAGGCTGTCTTCTCGGGGAGAGCCCATAGACCCCCCGTAACTAAGGAAAACATCTTACTTCGTAATTGTGTAAGGATCCCTGTTGACTATGTGGTCAGTTCTCAAAATCATGATCCCTTTTTGGGTACCCAAAATTTGGGTGCCCTAAATCAGAGGGGCCGCCTCATAGAAAGTAACCCCAAAGGGACACTAATTGAGCGAAACGACCATGTAGCATACGACCCATGCCTGAACTAAGGGTTACCGGGCCGCTCTGGTAGACCAGCTGCACCCTGTCGAAGCTTCACTCGCTTGTCCTTTACCCACACATTCTTTACGCGCACAATAGAGTATACTCTTTCCAGCCCTTAGCCGTAAACCCCAATCCTAAACCCCAAACCCTTTCAGCCAACGAAGAACAGGAAGCGTGCTCTTCACCACACGCCGAGGTACGGAAAGTGGGGGCCTGTCCGCCTCTCAAAAACTTTTGCCCTCAAGCGAAATGAAGCAGGTTTTATGCTACTAGCATCCACAAAAAGGACACCCAATACATCCACTCTCCAAAATTTACAAGGAGCCCTACACACACACACTCACCAATAACAGTAATATTAACCCTGTTTCATATTGAAGTCTGCAGGGGCCCTTTTCGTGTAGTCCAGATCGTGTCCTGGTGCCTTCTGGCCCTGATAGTGCGATAACTTTCGACTCCCCGCCCCAGTAAACCCTAAACCCTAAACCCTAAACCCTAAACCCTAAACCCTAAACCCTAAACCCTAAACCCTAAACTCACCAAGAACAGAAGCACCTCCCACGTCGGTACTTGGCGTGATCGGGCGCCTTGGACACGGGCCAGGCGAAGACTCGCTTCAGTTGTCATTGCTTGCCCTCGTCGGGGTTTAGGGTTTACGGTATAGTTAGGAGATTTAGGCACATCTTTCACTCCCAACAGAGCGGGGGAAAAAGAGTGGGGGTCCAAAATCCCAGACGAGATGGGATTGGACTTGGCTCGAAAACTAGAGTGTCTATTGTTTCGGGTTGAGGGTTCAGGGTTTTGGGTTTAGAGAGTTCTTAAGGTAGGGGAATTCAAGGAGGGGGGTATGTAACTCAAGCCTAATACTTCCCACTAGTCCCGAAGGCTCCCTCAGCTTCCCGAAGGTTCCCTAGGTATACCCCCCCATGAGCCCCCCCTCCCTTAAGAACCCTTGAACCTCTTAGCGACAGCAGAGTAAGATGGCAAACGCACCAATGGAACCAAACGCAGAATTTTACTGACGACCCCAACGGTATCCAACGGTTTCCTGACCACACCATCTTACGAGGAGGCATTCCCAGCTGGGACGTTTGTTCAAGCCTTTCGCGTGTACTAGGTCTAGGGTTTTGGATTCAGGGTTTAGGGCTTGGGGTCCAAATAGTGGCAACCGTTTTCATTGCCCCGAACATCGTCTATTACAAGAGCCCTGACCTAGGTCCGTCCGACAGCAAGCCTTAAAACTGTCGAGAAGGGAAATCAAAACAAACAACAACCCTCCCTCCCCCAAATAAATCCTGCGGTCAAGACCCCTAATACCCCTAAGCCCTAAACCCTAAACCTGTAAACCCTAAATGCTAAAACCCTAAACCCTAAAACCCTAAACCCTAAACCCCAAACCTTTAAACCCTAAACCCTAAACCCTAAACCCTAAACCCACCCACTGGGAGCCGGGGCCCTGAGGGACTCCCAGCGCCCAAGGAGGCCAGCATAGAGGCCAGGAACATGTCGGGGCTGTGGGCCACCTTTGCGCAAGGAGGCCCCTCCCTCCCCCGAGATAGGGTTTAGGGTTTAGGGTTTAGGGTTTAGGGTTGAGGGTTTTAGGGTTTTAGGGTTTTAGGGTTTTAGGGTTTTAGGGTTTTAGGGTTTTCGGGTTTTAGGGTTTTAGGGTTTAGGGTTTTAGGGTTTAGGGTTTTAGGGTTTGGGGTTGAGGGTTGAGGGTTGAGGGTTGAGGGACTAGCGTTAAAAATCGTCCAGGGATGTTCGGGGTAACACAGATCCCATCATCTGCATCAAACCCAAGGGAGACTTGTATCAGAGGCAAAGGCAAAGCAAAGGTCTCAACAGTGCCCACTAGCAGGGTGTAGGGTTTAGGGTTTAGGGTTTAGAATTTAGGGTTTAGGGTTGAAATCTTCCAAATGGGTGGTCGTCAAAATTATGATGCCTTTTGGGGTACCCCAAATATCGAGTGCCGTTCAAGTGCCGTATTACCGTCGTAGGGATCCAATTAGGGACCAGAATTTTGACAACCTCCCAAATGTTCCTGTTATGCGTGTGGCTGGTTTGGGGTTTAGAGTTTGCAGACAATGGCAACTGGACTTTTGCACCAACGCTGTAATGTAGGGTCTACTTACAACTACTACACCCCGTTGAACCCTGCTGAGTCTCGAACCCTAAGCCTTAAACCCCACACCCTAAACCCTATAACCCCTAGACCCTAGACCCGAGACCCGAGACCCCAGACCCCAAACCCTAAACCCTAAACCTCAAATCCCTGAGCCCTAAGCCGGAAGTTGCCCGTTCGCCCCAAGTGCTCCGAGGCCACGACGGCGGAACCGGGGGGAAGGACGAGGTGGACGTAGGCGTCCACACATTTCTGAGCGGTTTAGGGTTTAGGGGATTAGGGTGTAGGAGTTTGGGGGTGTAGCGTTTTAGGGTTTAGGATTCATGGGGTTAGGCTTAGGGTCCTTGGGTAGGTTTGAGTAATGTGATAAGATGCTGTAGGTACTCTGAAAAGGGTCGTAAGCATAAGCATAGGTGACCCTGACTATAACCCTGTCCTATAGCCACTCGTCCCTAAGGCTTACGGTTTAGGATTTAGGGTTTAGGGGTTCAATATGCAGGGCTTTTTTTGTTTGATCTGAGATCATGGGCCTGCTACGTCCCCTCCACGGAAAGGAAAGACCTTTGCAAAGGGCCCATGCTGTGAGATGGAGCTCATCAGCCCTAAACCTTGGCCCTAAACCCCAAACCCCAAACCCCAAACCCTAAACCCTAGACCCTAGACCCTAGACCCTAGACCCTAGACCCTAGACCCTAAACCCTAAACTTACAGGTTGCCCATAACTTAGAGCATTCCCACGCATCATCAAGGCTTCGGATATACTGTTTAAGGTGTTCTGAATTGTCATAAGCGATCCGCTTGCGAATCCTAAAGAATACCTAGAAAGGGGGGGGGGACCCTAATGCAGAACAACCCCTTAGGGTCTAGGGTTTAGGGTTTGGGGTGTAGGTTTAGGGTTTAGGATCTTAACACATAAACCCTAAACCCTAAACCCTGAACCCTAAACACGAAACCCTAGCTTCTTGCGGGGCGGGTGCGTGGTGAATCTGAACAGGGGTTAGGGTTTAGGGTTCAGGGCTTGTTCAAGCTTTCCCAGCAGCCTGGTTAGGGTTTGTAGGGTTAGGTTTTGCCTTGGGAAAACTGAATCCTAGGATACCTGAGAGTTTGAACCTAGTTTCTGAGAAAGCAAACCCAGAACTCCCCAAACCCTGAAAAGCATCCGTAAACCCTAAACCCCAAACCTGAAAACCTCAACCCTGAACCCTAAACCCTAAACCCTAAACCCTGAACCCTAAACCCTAAACCCTGCCGAGGCTTAGGCCTTAGGGCCTAGGGCTTAGGGTTTGTGTAGGGTTTGTAATTGCACCCAACAAGGGAAAACAAAATATACTCAAACGGATTACCTGCCTTTAGGGTTTAGGGTTAGGGAGTTTAGGGTTTAGGGTTTAGGGCTTAGGGCTTAGGGTTTAGCGTTTAGGGGTTTAGGGTTTAGGGTTTAGGGCTAGTACGGCCCCATAAACCGCATCCCTGTAAGACCTACAAAGCCTGCAGACAACGAAATGCCCCCCCCCCCCCCCCCCCCCCAACCTTATGTCCAGCATCCACAGCAGAAAGGACCAGGAGGGAAATCACAACATATCCCGACAGTGGATTCGGGTTCTTCCCTGAATATCCACCTTACATGCCAAATCCTAAGCCTTATAAACCCGAAGCCCTCGGCCCTAAACCCTAAACCCTAAACCCTAAACCCTAAACCCTAAACCCTAAACCCTAAACCCTAGGCCCTAAACCATCGGCTGAATAGCATCCGAGGCTCAAAGAGCTGCGCTAGCTCTCGGGGCTCGTAGAGCGTGTTGATGTCCGGCAGGTCCTCCACCTGGTTTCGGGCGTTCAAGCGTTAAGCTGTTACCCTAAACCCTAAACCCTAAACCCTAAACCCTATTCCTCAGTTAAGGAGTGTTGGAGTCTCTGGGGTTGGTTGCTTTGAGAGCGGAACCCGGAACCCAAAAACAAGGAAAGGGTACTACTGGGCGATGCTGTAAAGCCCTTCATGGGATGCTTAGGTGGCCTGCATGGGGGATAGGGTTCAGGGTTGAGGGCTTCTTGCTGCCTAGGGTGTAGGGTTTGGGTGTTTAGGGTTTAGGGTTTAGGGTTTAGGGTTTAGGGTTTAGGGTTTAGGGTTTAGGGCTAGGGTTTAGGGTTGACGCTTGAGGCACCCCCCCACCCCACCTTGCGCTTGATGCTCAGCACCTGGGGGATATGCTTCCGGGGCATCGCCGGCTTCCACACTTCACCTGAGAAGTCCGGTTTAGGGTTTAGGGTTTAGGGTTTAGGGTTTAGGGTTTAGGGTTTAGGGTTTAGGGTTTAGGGTTTAGGGTTTCAACGTTTAGGATTTCGGATTTAGGGCTTCAAAGTTTAGGGTGCAATTAGGGTTTAGGGTTATAGAGTTTCGGGTGTAAGGTTTAGGGATGAGGAGCATCAGAGCAGGCTCCATTGCAGAAGAAGCTTCCCTCAAGTATAGAAAAAGAGGAGGATACCCTAAACCCTATACCCTAAAACCTAAACCCTAGACCCTAAACCCTAAACCCTATACTTGGGACCCCAAACCTTCGGCGAGGACGTCTGGAGACTGAGAGCCCGCGCTCTCTCTGGAGCTTCGCCTACCACCTGCGCCGCCCTGTCTCGAGCTTCGGGAGTCCGGGCGCTATGGTTTAGGGCGTAGGGTTTAGAATTTTGGGCTCAGGGTTAAGGGTTTAGGGCTTAGGGTTTAGGGTTTAGGGCTACTACTAGGAGGTTCATGGGTAGTTGTAAGCAGGGTTATAAGTATGGTAAATATACTTGTAACCCTATTTAGGGTGCTTATGGCCCTACTTATCACTACCCATGAACAGCTTAGGGATGTAGGGGTATAGGGCTTAGGGGCTTGGGGACTTCGAGCAGTCGAAGGTTTCAAAACCTTCGCCCTTGCACAGGGTTTAGGGTTTAGGGTTTAGGGTTTAGGTTTTAGGTTTTAGGGTTTAGGGGTGTTAACTTTCCCTTCTAGGTAGCCCAGGCACAACACGGGGGTTTCCGAAAATAGGGGTACCCTTTTTGGGGTCCCTTTAAAGGGATTCTATTCAATTAGGGGTCTAAAGGGGCACCCCTATTTTGGGGAAATTTCCCAAAATATGACAAGGGTACCCTTTGGGATGTTGCCTCGTAGACAACGGTCCTTAAAAGGGATTATTGTAAGGGGGGTACGGTGATCCCTATTAAGGACTGTTAGTAAAAGGGGAGCATCCCGAGTTAAACCTTTCAAGGTAGTATCTACGTTGTGCTGAGATTCATGGAGTGTTTCAGCATGAGCGAAAAGCCCCCCCCCCACAACTTTCTGCTATGATTACTTGGCTTTATCGCACTCCCCCAAGCCCTTAGTATGAAACAAGCTAAGTTGGCGCGTGTTCGCTCAAACGGATTATTGATCTTGTATAATCATCCCGATTAAGAACTGTTTAGTATAAGGGGGCAACATCCCAAGCTCACACCATCAAAAGGCCAGGCAAGTTTGGCATCAAAGGGCACTTCTCCCGGTTCCCATTGTTTAGGGTATAGGGCGCTCCTTTCACCCTTTGATCATGGATTTTGCATTCGTGTCTCGCTTCGCGCTGAAAATCCAAGCTGCCATGCACCACCCTGTAACCCAACAAAAACGAGAAAAAACCTCCATCGCCTCTGAAGAGCCTTAGGGTTTCGGGCTTAAGACTTTGTATGGTTAGGGTTAGGGAAAGAAAATATCACCCATACCCTAGGCCCAAGCATAAGCTAGGAACGAAAAGGGTACGCATGTTGGTTTAACGGGGCTTGTAAGGGATAAGAGGGAAGTATGACATGTCCCAACGGCCTAGCAAGAAAAGGCCCACTCAAAAGAAACCCTCAGGGTCAGGGCACACAAATTCTTAAATCCCTAATCCCGAAACCCCTAGGGTTTATGGTTTCAGGTTTAGGGATACACCCTAGGAGTTACCCTAAACCCTAAACCCTAACCCCCTCAACTCCGCGCCCAGCCTCGTCATCGGACTCCGCAACCTGGCTGCCTGACACAAGGGACTCAAGGAGGGACCCTTACTAGTAACTAGGGACCTCAGGGGTTCTTTCGGGTTCTAGGGTTTAGGGTTTCGGGTTTAGTTTAGGGTTGAGACCTCAGCGCTTCTTTGGGGGCTTGTCAGGGGATAGGGACTATATGAGGGTTATATAGGAGTCATATAGGGGAATAAGATGAAAGGTCCCTTGTACGCAGGCTGATTCCTTCATTTCTTCACTGAAGGCTTGCGGCGACTCCTACGTCAACGCAAAACATCTGTACACCCTCACCCTTGCAGAGATGAGGACGTGATGAGGCAGGCTCGCTCCATGAACGACCACGAAAGCTAGGCCCATCCTCATGCAAAGCAAGCTCCGACCTCTGTGTGTACAAGGCCTGAGCTTTTCATCTCAAAACCTGCTCGAACATCGAAGGCTTCAGATTTCATGTGCCACGGCTCAGAACTGGTCCTTCACTGCCTTCACCGGATAGGCCTTGACCACCGTCTTTGCCGGCTGCGCCTTGACTGTCATTTCCTTGCCAAACATAACGCGCGTGCCGGCCTTGGTGGCTGCCTTTGTGCGGGTCTTGATCATGAAGAGTCCGGGAAGGACAAACTTGCCCGTCTTCTTCACCTCCGTGGCACCGATGTCAGCCAAGGAAGACAGCACCTGCGTCACCTCGCTCTTCTTCAAGCCCGTGCTCTCGGCCACCTGAGCGGCAATGCCACTCTTCGGCATGGCGCGGACCGCCTTCATCTTCATCACCTTCATGCTCTTGGCAGCTCCCGTGGCCTTCATTGCCTTCATGGGGGCCATGGCTTCAAAGCTTGTACGCGAGAGGGAACAGGACACTACCGACTACCGGCAAATCTGAGCCTTCCTGGCACGAGCAGCTGTTAAATAACTACCCGCAAACATGACACGATCCACGAGCAACAGCTGGAAGCCACCTCCCATGCACGCGATCACACTTCTTGGCTGTAGGTTCTCAGCGAATCCCAAGTCACCCCGAACATCTGTACACCTCACTCTTTTGGCAGAGATATGAAGAAGGCCCGCTCCATGAACGACCACGAAAGCAAGGCACATCCTCCGTGAAAGCAAGCCCTTACATCAGCTTTCATCTCAAAATCTAAGGCTTCAAAGGCCACGGCTCAGAACTGGTCCTTCACTGCCTTCACCGGATAGGCCTTGACCACCGTCTTTGCCGGCTGCGCCTTGACTGTCATTTCCTTGCCAAACATAACGCGCGTGCCGGCCTTGGTGGCTGCCTTTGTGCGGGTCTTGATCATGAAGAGTCCGGGAAGGACAAACTTGCCCGTCTTCTTCACCTCCGTGGCACCGATGTCAGCCAAGGAAGACAGCACCTGCGTCACCTCGCTCTTCTTCAAGCCCGTGCTCTCGGCCACCTGAGCGGCAATGCCACTCTTCGGCATGGCGCGGACCGCCTTCATCTTCATCACCTTCATGCTCTTGGCAGCTCCCGTGGCCTTCATTGCCTTCATGGGGGCCATGGCTTCAAAGCTTGTACGCGAGAGGGAACAGGACACTACCGACTACCGGCAAATCTGAGCCTTCCTGGCACGAGCAGCTGTTAAATAACTACCCGCAAACATGACACGATCCACGAGCAACAGCTGGAAGCCACCTCCCATGCACGCGATCACACTTCTTGGCTGTAGGTTCTCAGCGAATCCCAAGTCACCCCGAACATCTGTACACCTCACTCTTTTGGCAGAGATATGAAGAAGGCCCGCTCCATGAACGACCACGAAAGCTAGGCCCATCCTCATGCAAAGCAAGCTCCGACCTCTGTGTGTACAAGGCCTGAGCTTTTCATCTCAAAACCTGCTCGAACATCGAAGGCTTCAGATTTCATGTGCCACGGCTCAGAACTGGTCCTTCACTGCCTTCACCGGATAGGCCTTGACCACCGTCTTTGCCGGCTGCGCCTTGACTGTCATTTCCTTGCCAAACATAACGCGCGTGCCGGCCTTGGTGGCTGCCTTTGTGCGGGTCTTGATCATGAAGAGTCCGGGAAGGACAAACTTGCCCGTCTTCTTCACCTCCGTGGCACCGATGTCAGCCAAGGAAGACAGCACCTGCGTCACCTCGCTCTTCTTCAAGCCCGTGCTCTCGGCCACCTGAGCGGCAATGCCACTCTTCGGCATGGCGCGGACCGCCTTCATCTTCATCACCTTCATGCTCTTGGCAGCTCCCGTGGCCTTCATTGCCTTCATGGGGGCCATGGCTTCAAAGCTTGTACGCGAGAGGGAACAGGACACTACCGACTACCGGCAAATCTGAGCCTTCCTGGCACGAGCAGCTGTTAAATAACTACCCGCAAACATGACACGATCCACGAGCAACAGCTGGAAGCCACCTCCCATGCACGCGATCACACTTCTTGGCTGTAGGTTCTCAGCGAATCCCAAGTCACCCCGAACATCTGTACACCTCACTCTTTTGGCAGAGATATGAAGAAGGCCCGCTCCATGAACGACCACGAAAGCAAGGCACATCCTCCGTGAAAGCAAGCCCTTACATCAGCTTTCATCTCAAAATCTAAGGCTTCAAAGGCCACGGCTCAGAACTGGTCCTTCACTGCCTTCACCGGATAGGCCTTGACCACCGTCTTTGCCGGCTGCGCCTTGACTGTCATTTCCTTGCCAAACATAACGCGCGTGCCGGCCTTGGTGGCTGCCTTTGTGCGGGTCTTGATCATGCAGAGTCCGGGAAGGACAAACTTGCCCGTCTTCTTCACCTCCGTGGCACCGATGTCAGCCAAGGAAGACAGCACCTGCGTCACCTCGCTCTTCTTCAAGCCCGTGCTCTCGGCCACCTGAGCGGCAATGCCACTCTTCGGCATGGCGCGGACCGCCTTCATCTTCATCACCTTCATGCTCTTGGCAGCTCCCGTGGCCTTCATTGCCTTCATGGGGGCCATGGCTTCAAAGCTTGTACGCGAGAGGGAACAGGACACTACCGACTACCGGCAAATCTGAGCCTTCCTGGCACGAGCAGCTGTTAAATAACTACCCGCAAACATGACACGATCCACGAGCAACAGCTGGAAGCCACCTCCCATGCACGCGATCACACTTCTTGGCTGTAGGTTCTCAGCGAATCCCAAGTCACCCCGAACATCTGTACACCTCACTCTTTTGGCAGAGATATGAAGAAGGCCCGCTCCATGAACGACCACGAAAGCAAGGCACATCCTCCGTGAAAGCAAGCCCTTACATCAGCTTTCATCTCAAAATCTAAGGCTTCAAAGGCCACGGCTCAGAACTGGTCCTTCACTGCCTTCACCGGATAGGCCTTGACCACCGTCTTTGCCGGCTGCGCCTTGACTGTCATTTCCTTGCCAAACATAACGCGCGTGCCGGCCTTGGTGGCTGCCTTTGTGCGGGTCTTGATCATGAAGAGTCCGGGAAGGACAAACTTGCCCGTCTTCTTCACCTCCGTGGCACCGATGTCAGCCAAGGAAGACAGCACCTGCGTCACCTCGCTCTTCTTCAAGCCCGTGCTCTCGGCCACCTGAGCGGCAATGCCACTCTTCGGCATGGCGCGGACCGCCTTCATCTTCATCACCTTCATGCTCTTGGCAGCTCCCGTGGCCTTCATTGCCTTCATGGGGGCCATGGCTTCAAAGCTTGTAGGCGAGGGCGAATCAGAAGATTACGGGCCAATCTGAGCCTCGGCTCCACCAGGTGGGGCTGATGCGCCGCAGTCACGAGGAGCTGAGGTGACCTTTAAGTATGTTCAGTACGCTTCACGCCATTCGGGGATAGGCTACGTAAACCCTTAAACCCTAAACCCTAAACCCTAAACTTTAAACCCTAAGCCCTAAGCCCTAAACCCTAAACCCTAAACCCCAAACCCTAAACCCAGATGGCGTTCTGAGACCCAGCAACACATCTGGGGAGCATGAGGCTGGACAAATGCCTTGTGTAATAAGAAAGAGGTGCTGCACATGCTCCTCAGAATAACTACCTCTCACCCATCGTCATGAGGAACTGCAAGGAATTCAATCAATAGGTGTCGCCTTCAACAGTCCCCAAATTTATTTATCACTAGGGCTCCATATTAAACAATAATAAGGCACATTCAGAATTATCCCAAATCGATACCTAGATCAAGGCTGTGGGATTGTGGGGTTGACGTTGACTCAAACCGGCTGTGCCTTCTTCCGAGGAAGTAGCAGTCGAGCCCTGGCACTGTTCCAAAGGCGCTCAACGAGTGTGCAAGCATGCTGCAGTGATTGTACACAAATTGCACCTTCAACCCTGAATCCTAAACCCTAAACCCTAAACCCTCAGCCCTCAACCCCTAAACCTAAACCCTAAACACTAGCTCGGCTGCCGACTTCAATGCTGAGATGTGTGCTAGGTCCTACTGCGAGTGCAACCGGTTTGTACAGGGCCACGTAGGGCGACTTGTCGATCCCGATCTACAACGTGAAACACTGCAGCCGTGCTGCGAGAGCATGAGGGTTTAGGGTTTAGGGTTTAGGGTTTAGAAGTTTAGGGTTTAGGGCTGATACGAATACTACTTCAAACGTACGAACAATGGCAATAAGAAGGGGGTTTCCGTCCGGAATTAGGGGTACCTTATCGGGGTCCCTTAATAAGGGAATCCTACTATTTCGGGTAATCGTAAACTGACAGATGGAAATTCCAAGAACAAAAATGCACATAACCATAACGATGCTAATAACAAACATTGGGATGTTCCCCCTTATACTACCAGGCCTTATTAGGAACTATAGTCGAGGGTACTATAATCCCTACTGAGGACTGTTAGTATCAGGAGGAACATCCCAAAATAGACATACTAGTTGACAATAATCATCATCACAAGAACAGCTAAACCCTAAACCCTAAACCCTAAACCCTAAACCCTAAACCCTAAACCCTAAACCCTAAACCCTAAACCCTAAACCCTGGCATGGCATTTTATGAGTGCAGGTTGCAGCTTCGGAGGTACTCGATGCAGCGCCCTTCTCCCCACCTCATCGTCGGAGTCCGGCTGGCTGGCGCCTTCAGGGGTTAGGGTTTAGGGTTACTTAGGGCTTAGGGTTTAAGGTTTAGGGTTTCGGGTTTAGGGTTTAGGGTTTAGGGTTTAGGGTTTAGGGTTTAGGGTTTAGGGTTTAGGGCTTAGGGTAAGGGTTAAGGGTTAAGGGTTAAGGGTTAAGGGCTAAGGGTTAAGGGTTAAGGGTCAAGGGTTTAGGGTTTAGGGTTTAGGTTTAGGGTTTCGGGGTTAGGGTTTCGGGATTCGGGATTCGGGTTTCGGGTTTAGGGCGCCTTCAGGGGTTTAGAGTTTAGGGTTCAATTCGCCGTGACGGTCGGTTTCATCTTCCCCTCCAGCCACAGCTTGAAACCCATCACCACCATTGGCCTTGGGTTTAGGGTTTAGGGTTTAGGGTTTAGGGTTTAGGGTTTAGGGTTTAGGGTTTAGGGTTTAGGGTTTAGGGTTTAGGGTTTAGGGTTGAGGGTTTAGGGTTTAGGCCTTAGGGTTGAGGGTTTGGGGGAATTAAACTTTACTAGACCCAAGAGTACCCTAGGAATCAGAAGGGGTGGGGGGTGGGGGGTGGCGTTTTGTTTTGAAGGGGCTGTTCCGGCAACCGAAGCCCTAAATAAAGGGAATTATGATTATTAGGGCTTACTCTGCGTCCTAGACAACCAGGATGGCCCTGAGAACCTTCTGAAAACACATTCATACATACAATCCGTTTAAACCCCAAGAAGGGACGATATGAAATATCCCAAGGGCCTATCTAGTATAGTATTCTGTGGGGAACTGCAACCCTAAACCCGAAACCCGAAACCCTAAACCCTAAACCCTAAACCCCTAGACCCTGCCCAAACCCGGGGAAATGCAAAAAAAAGCTTGCGCCAGCCAGAGCAAACAGGCCTTCCCCTGCGTGGGCGCCTCAGGTCTCAGGCTGAGAATCGCACAAAGGCTCGTGGACCAACCCTAAACCCTAAACCCTAAACCCTAAACCCTAAACCCTAAACCCTAAACCCTAAACCCTAAACCCTAACCCCGAGGGTTCGGCAGGGCTTTGGGTTTCGGGCTCCTGAACATCACTGTTTCCAGAGGCCATTCTCCGCCCCATACCCATCTCCCATTTGCTTCAGAACCCCCAAAACTAACAACTGGTTTAGGGTTTAGGGTTTAGGATTTAGGGTTTAGGGTTAGGGTCTAGGGTATGGAGATTATGATGATGTTCTTCTAATTTTGTGGGGTTCTTACGCAAATCGTAGCCATCAATTGAGGCAGAGACCTTAAACGCCACCGTCAGGATCCCATATGGTCTACTTGGAGGTTCATTGGGAAGAAAAACAATCGGGTTACAAGTGCCCTATACGGGTTTATAAGTATAGTTGCCATACTTAAAACCCTACTTCTAACTACCCGGGAACCTCTAAGTAAGAGATGTCCTTTAATCTAAGGGATACCTCCCCTAACCCTATACCCTAAACCCTACACCCTAAATTACCCTAAACCCTAAACCCTGGCACGGCAAGAAAAGCCTCTGAACTGTTATAGGGTTCTTCAGGGAGGGGGGTTCATGGGGGGTTTAGGGTTTAGGGTTTAGGGTTTAGGGGTACCTAGGGATAACCTTTGGGAAGCTTAGGGAGCATTGTGGAGTAGTGGGGAGTATTCACGACCCCTTGAACCCCTTCGCCTGCATTCCCTTAAGAACCCTATAAAACTGAGGCTTAGCACCAATGATCTCGTTCACGGGGCCCGCGGCATTGTTGGGCATGATATGCATCGACCTGCTTTGGTTTTAGGGTTTAGGGTTTAGGTTTTAGGGCTCCTACTTGGAGGTTGATTGGGTAGTTATAAGTAGGGTTATAAGTTATAAGTACCCTGAAGAGGGTTAGAAGTGTAGTTAAACCATACCTTACTTGTGACGCTACGTGTAGCTACCAAAGAACCTCCAAGTAGTTCGTTCCCAAGAAACACAAGACCCCTTAGTTAAGGGGGTATTGGGCTCTTTGGGTACCTCCAGTCTTGACACAAACCCATGAGCGCGAGAAATTTATACCCACTTGAAGGTTCATGGTACTTGCTAACCAATTATAACTGTACTAATAACCCTACTTCTCATACCCCTAAAGGGCCTTCTAGGGGATATCCCGATTAGAAGTAGGGTTATAAGCTCAGCTATAAGTGGTTAATAAGTCCCATGAACCTCCAAGCAGGAGCTCGAGGGATGAAACGGAATCGGCCTGCTGGGCGGCCTTGCCACGTGCTGCAAGGCCCCGGGCGGCAAGTGAACGGGATCCTGTTGCCAGGAGATGGGGTCAAAAACCGCTGAATCCTAGGTGAAAACCGAAAGCCCTAGCCCTAAACCCTCAACCTCCTAAAAACCCTAAAAGCCCTAAACCCTAAAAACCCTAACCCCCCCAAAACGCTAAACCCCTTGAACCCCGAAACCCAGCCTCCTGAATTCCCTGGCCAAAGAAGAGGGCGGCTGCATGGGAGCGCGCTGGAGACGCGTTCTGGCGCGCTGGAGCTTGGAATGTTTCGGGGTTTAGGGTTTAAGATTAGAAGGGTTTAGGATAAGCGTTTAGAGCTTAGGGCTTAGGGATGAGGGTTTTAAAGCTACGGATTTAGAGATGAGGGTTTGGGGCTTATAGGGTTCGGGGTGTCGCGTTTGGGGCTCAAAGTTTGGGATTTGGGGTTGGGGGCTTGGGCTAACTTAGTGTGTTCCCGCGCCCCCGCCCTCCCTCTGACCAGTCGAAGCTTGCTTTCGCTCTGTTCAGACCGGCGATTTACATGAGGAGTTTATGTTCATGTGAGTTTAAAAGAGACAGTGAGGCCCAGCAAAATTGAGTTTAAAGGCGAGCTGCGCGAAATTGTCTTACGACACCCGGACGATTTGACTTCATCGCGGACCCCACTCGCTACCCCCAAGCAGCCAGGGTGTCCTGAATAGCCCAGCCAACTGGACTTTTTTGAGGGGACCCCTATCCACCCTAAACCCTAAACTCTAGACCCTAAACCCTAAGCCCTAAACCCTTTGGTTTCGGGTTTAGAGTTTAGGGCTTAGGAACTTCGGGGAATTTTGTGGCGTCGACGGAGGGGTTGGGGAGGCCCCTCTGGCAGAAGCCTGGCCTCCAACCCCATATGAAGCTGACCCGAAAAGAGCAAAAAAGCACATGAGCAAAAAGTAGGATAAGGATATCCCATATAGACCCCCTTATAATGAAGCCCAATAAGGTAGGAACATCCTTATAAAATGCTTATGCTTATGTCCTTTTTGAGTCCCTAAGTATTTGCTGTTCTGCCAAAAAAAAACAGGGGACCCCCGAATAGTAGGATCCCCCTTAGAACTAAGGACCCAAGCCCCTGTTTGGGGCTCTGGCAAAATAGGGGGTACCCCGACGAACCCCAGTAATCCTGAGAAAAGAGGAACTCCTACCCCCTCCCGATTCAGCCCAGAAATGATTGCATCAGGTTTGGGGTACAGGGTTTAGGGTTTAGGGTTTCTTGAGGAATGCTTTTGGCCCCAGGTATCCTAAAGGGCCCAAGTCTCCGAAAGGTCCCTGCATACTTCAAGGTGCATTCCCGAAATAAGGGCTTGGTGTGATTCTTTACAAAATCTCAAAACCTTGAAAGCGAGGCCCGAAAACTGATGAACACCCCTGGAGTGGCTTCTAAGCCCTCAACCTTAAACCCTAAACCCTAAACCCTAAACCCTACGTCCCGAATTCCTGAGACCCCGTCATGGCGGCCGCCCCCACGGCTACGGAGATCGCAAGCAGCACGCTGCTGCCTGCAACGACGGTTTAAGGTTTAAGGTTTAGGATTTCTAGCGTTAACTTCACTGGAACTGCTTGGCAAGAATGAAGGAATGGGGTACAGTTGTTATGTGTTTATGCTCCATTCCCTCGTTGCCTATAGAAACCATCAGGAAGGTCCGGGCTTTCGGGTTGTCTGGCATCTTAAGGTTAAGGGTCCAGGATTTAGTGCTTAGGGAGTCTAGATTTGGCGTTTATGGTTCTGGGCATGTCGCCTCTCCTCCCGAAGACAACAAAACTGAGGGCGACGCGCGATGGAGCAGCTGGGGCTTAGGGTTTAGGGTTTGGGCTTGAAGCAACGAACAGCTGAACTCTTTAGTTGTTGCACTGGACGCTGTGGATGCAGCATGTTAGCCTAAACCCTGAATCCCTGAATCCCAAACCCTGAACCCTGAACCCTGAACCCCAAACCCTCAACCCTGGACCCTGGACCCTAGACCCTAAACCCTAGACCCTAAACCCTAAACCCTAAACCCTCTCTTGAATGAATGAAACTTCGGGGTCTCCCTCCCATACGGCCTGCCTTTGCCGATCCCGCTCCAGGACTTCCTCACTCTGGAAACGATTGGAGGAGGAAACCACCTGCAAGAAGCAATGACGTAGGGTTTAGGTTTAGGGTTTAGGGTGTAGGGTTTAGGGTTTATAAGGTTTAGGGCTTATCGTCATGCACGCATCTCACGGGTACGGGAAAGCTCACAGCAGCCCGCTGCCAAGCATCCCCATCCGACTTGCCAGCAGCCCGACTCCCCAACCCCTAAACCTCCCAAACCCTAAAGCCTGCAAACCTCACAAGCCCCACAAACCCCACATCCTTGAGCCCTAAGAACTGACTCCAAGCCCCCTAATATTCAACCCCCCCTCCCCTACCCCCTGATAATAAATTGAATCCTCCCATTGTGGTTGTATTGTAGTGTATGGGTAGTATTTAATATTGGGGTGTAGGGGGGTTAAAATTTTGGGGGGGGAAGGAATTATCGCAAGAGACCCTTTTTGGTCCGCCACTCGCAGCAGACGTCGGTTCTCTTCCAGCGCGGAAGAAGCATGCCTTGAGTCCCCCTAAACCCTAAACCCTAAACCCTAAACCCTAAACCCTAGACCCTGAAGCCCAAACTGGGCCCAACCCACCCCCCCGCCCGCCTGGGTTCAGGGTTTGGGGGGTTTATGGATTTAGGAAGCTTGGGGATTAGGGATATCATCATACTCCCAGACCCTACAACCCTACAACCCAAGGTCAGCTTCCTCCAATCACAGCAATCACAGCGAGGGCGGTCATGCTTTCTCCGCCTCGCAAGAAGGGTTTAGGGTCTAGGGTTAATTGAGGCTGTTTAGGGTTTAGGGTTTAGGGTTTAAGGTTTAGGGTGTGGGGATTGGTGTGTAGGGTCTACAGCACAAGTTTAGGACGGAAGCTCCGCGGACAAGACATGTAGGGATTGAGCTCTAAACCCTAAACCCTAAACCCTAAACCCTAAACCCTAAACCCTAAACCCTAAACCCTAAACCCTAAACCCTAAACCCCTAAACCCTAAACCCTAAACCCTAAACCCTGAACCCAGGAAGTTTCGGGCCGGGATCTGAAGAATGTAAGTTTTTAGGGTACGCCCACTGAGCATGGGACTGCTCTTGCGGCTTCTCCAGGTCTTATCAACTTACACCCCCCCTATATATAAGATTATACATTATATATATATATATATGATATCTTATATACCTTTTCAAAGGGATCATATAAGGTACCCCATTCCCCTATTCCCTACAAAGAACACCCTCTAGCTTCGGCGTGAAGCATCTGGCCGCCCTTCTTGGAGGCCGGAGGTTTAGGGGTTGAAAAAGGGTCTAGGGTGTTTAGGGTTTAGGGTTTAGGGTTTAGGGTTTCGGGTTTCGGGTTTAGGGTTTAGGGTTTAGGGTGTAGGGCTTAGGTTTGTTTATGCTTGTCTTTGGCAAACCTTCAGCCCTAGACTGCTCCGAAACATTGAGCTCTAAACCCCCCAAAACAAAGGCTGGTTCTTACTCGGCAATGAGGGAATGGGGTACCCGATAGAATTCCTTAAAGGGCATATATAGGGCCCTCTTTCCCTCATTCCCGACTAAGAACCAGGGGGAAAAACCGAAACCATGTCAGAGTTTATGGGCTGAACAGAGCGTTTTGGAGCTTCGTGGCGGCTTTGAGGGTTTCGGGGGTAGAGGGAGCCCTAATTCAATACTCATGGGTTCCCCTACACCCCCCTCTATGCTACCCGCCCTGGGTTCCCCCCAGAATGAAGGCAATTTAGGGATAATTAAGCCTCATTGAGGTCATTTAAGGGGGGAACCTAGGGGAATTGTATAAACGGCCTCCTAGAATACCCTAAGCACTAAGCCCTAAACGTAAACCCGATAGCCCAAACCCTGGGTAGGGTTCTGGGTTGTCATTGGCTGAAATCAGGGCACTGGAAGAATACAACCTAAACCCCAAACCCTAGACTAGCCGTAGGATTCGAGTTCTACAGTCCCGAAACTCGAAACCCCCTAAACCCTAACCCCTAAACCCCTAAACCCCTAAACCCCTAAACCCCTAAACCCCGAAACCCCTAAACCCCTAAACCCCTAAACCCCTAAACCCCAAACCCCTAATCCCGAAACCCTAAACCCCTAAACCCCTCAACCCTCGACCGGCAGCACGGGCCTCCTCCTGCTTCGACTCTTGGCTCAACCTCGACCGCCTCTCTTCTCTGTGTCTCGCCTGCAAGGACGGTGTCGGGTTTGGGGTTTGGGGTCGGGGGTTTTAGGGTTTAGGGTTTAGGGTTTGGGGTTTAGGGTTTAGGGTTGCGGTTCAGGGTTCCTTTTCTATCCTGAACCCCGCATAGACTGCTGCATTGAGAACGTGAAGCGTGAGTTACCAATAGCCATTCGCACAAGTGCTAAGACCGGCAACCGTAGAAAACCACAAAAACACCCAACCGTAGAAAAACCAAAAAACCCCTTCCATATATGTCCCGCCGCCGTTGCAACCGTACCCTATTTTTATTGAAAGTTAATGTTTCGCCTAGGCGAAATGCATATTTTGGCAGCTGGAAAAACGAGCCTATTTTTGACGTCGTCGTTGCGAGTCCTCGGGTTTTTGCAAAATTTTGGGGTCCAATTTTGGTTTCGGCTCGCAGAGCAATGCAGTGCGACTTTTGCTTTCTTGCATGTGCCGTCGGGAGGCAAGTGTCAAAGCTTTGCAACGGCTTTGCCGGTTTATTGAAAGTTAGTGTTTCGCCTAGGCGAAATGCATATTTTGGCAGCTGGAAAAACGAGCCTATTTTTGACGCGGCGGCACGTTGATCGGTCAGACGAGCAACGGTGGCCATCATATGCAACGCCGTCCAGTCTCCAGAAAAGCGATTCCACACCAAGCGCCCGCTCCCCATTCCAGGTCGCCCTGTCTCCTGGCTGTCACCCTGCTCGCCGTCGACGACATAGTCCAGCTCGTTTTTCCAGCTGCCAAAATATGCATTTCGCCTAGGCGAAACCCCCAAAGGAAAAGGACGGGTTGGCCAGGGTAGACAGGAAAGAACGGAACTAACCCCCCCCCCCCACCACCCCAAAACCAGGTACGGTTTCACCGCCTTCTGCATATATGTGCACCCCCGACATGCCCCCTCGCAATCATATTAGGGTTTAGGGTTTAGGGTTTAGGGTTGAGGGTTTAGGGACAAAGGCTGTCCAAGGAGGGCAGTTGCATGGTCCCTGAGTATGGGCCGTGAATTGGAGACCCCTTCTGTACCCCTTGTGTGCCCCATTAACACCACGGGCCCATACTTCAGAACCCTTTACCGGTTTAGGGTTTAGGGTTTCCGTACGGGACCATGTAACTTCCCTTAGACCCTAAACCCTGATTCCTGAGTCTGAGTATGCCCCTGTTTTGCAATGGGATGGAGTTGAGGCCACGGCTCTCCCAAACCTAAGGTCTTCAACAAACATTCCCAAATTTCCCAACACAGCTTCAGGATTGGGGAATCACATTTACAGCTTAGGGATTAGAGTCGAGGGTCTAGGGTTGGGTTCCTTGCTGGTCTTAGAATTAGGTAACCTGCTACGTAATGCCTGAATGTGTTGCACAGGGGGATACGACAAGTTCTCGCAATTCCCTGCAAAGAAGTAGTAAGCTTCACTAAGCAATGTTATGGGACCCCGCGGAAAGGCAGGGGGTTTACGAAAATAGTGCACCCCTAGAATAGCGCCCGAATAGTAGATTCCTCATATAATACGGACCCCAATAAGGTACCCTCCCAATTTCGGAAACCGCCATATCCCTTCACCATGCTGGTTACGAATCTGGGTATGCGCTGCATGAAACTGCATTACGGGGCAAGAGTTTCCAACCGCCAAAAATCTAGGATTGCCCGAGAAAGCCCCTAGCAAATCCCTGAACCTCAAACTTCCTAAAACCCGAAACCCCTAAACCACAAACTTCCTTTACCCTGGACTCCCTAAACCCTAAACTTGCAAAAATCCTCCGCCCTGGAGTCTCTTGCCTGGGTCCCTCCAACTGTCCCTTCACAATAGCCCATTCCTCCCACACATACCACAAAAACAGCAACCCGAATCTTCCCCCCCATGTAGGGTTTAGGGTTTAGGGTATAAAGGTTTAGGGTTGTTTGGGGCTTAGGGCCAATTCGGGTGTAGGGTTGAGGGTTTAGGGCTTAGGGCCACACGAATGTTGCAGTAGGGGGGTCGAGGAGGGTTTTTCACACGCGGGGGCAGGGCAAACCCTAAACCCTAAACCCTAAACCCTACACCCTAAACCAAAATGCGCGCTTGCGGCCTTCTGCGCAGCGTCCGCTTCGCCGTCGAAGTAGGCGCCGAGCTTTGGGTTCGCCTTCATCACCTTCTCCTTCCCATGTGTCGAGCTTCGAAGGTTTAGGGTTTAGGGTCGAGGGTTTAGGGTTTAGGGTTTAGGTTTCTGGGCCCTGGGGCTTAAGGGTTTTAGGGTTTTGGGTGAGGGCTTTTAGGGTTAGGGTGAGGTTTGGGGGTTGAGGTTTAGGGTCTCGAGGCTTACAAAACATCTTGTTGTGAACAATTGTTTTTACACTTTTTAGGTTTTCGTTTTTGTTGTGTCAACTCTGCTTTTCAAAGGGTGTGGAGAGGCGTAGGGCCTGGATTGTACCGCCTTCAGGGTGTCCAACATCCTAACCCCTGAACTTCAAACCCTGAACCCTGGACCCTAACCCATAAACCCAACTTGGAGGTTCTTTTTGGGGTTGGCTACGTTATAAGGGAGCCTAGAACCCAAAAAAGGATCAAGGGTACCACTGGGCTACCAAGTAACTACCCAAACCCTAAACCCTAAACCCTGATTTAGCCCTAAACCCTAAGCCCTACAGGCCCTAAACCCAGCAAGAGCCTTCAGCTTGCAGCCTTAAGCTATTCTGCGCTGCGCCTTGCCCAGCACAAAGGGGCTGAGCGGCGGAGAGTCCTGACAGGGGTTCAGGGTTTAGGGTTAAGGGTTTAGAGTGGAGACACCGCGTGCGAGCTCGATGGCCAGAAGGGTTACAGCAAGATCAACCCTAAACCCCAAACCCCTAAACCCCCAAACCCCCAAACCCCCAAACCCCTAAACCCCTAAACCCCTAAACCCCTAAACCCCTAAACCCTAAACCCTAAACCCTAAACTTAGGATAGCCCATCGACCTCCAAGATGTACTTGGACCGCAGGCACTGGATGGGATTCGTCGATAGGTGTGTGGCCGCCTCCTGGCAGGGTCAGTCCAAAAAGCGAGAGGTTTAGGGTTTAGGGTTTAGGGTTTAGGGTTTAGGGTTTAGGGTTTAGGGTTTAGGGTTTAGGGTTTAGGGTTTGGGGTTTAGGGTTTAGGGTTTAGGGTTTAGGGTTTAGGTAACAAGATCCAAACCTGGGGCTTGCGTTCTGTTAGGGCTTAGGGCGGAGGGTTGAGGTCTTAGGGCTTGGGGTAGTTCAAGAGGTCAGGCCAGCTCTCTGGGTACTAGGTTCCCCAGTAACCCAACATCACAAAAGGTGCCCTTTTTGGCCTGAGTTCATGAGGGATCCTGACCCCTTCAAGAACTTCAGGCAATCCAAGCTCCGCGTCGGGCTTGCAGTATGGTTGAAGGTTTGGGGTTGTGGGGTACCTTTCGGGAAGTCCTACACCTACACCCTAAGGCCGAAGCACTGGAGGTCTGAGTCTAGGTCAATACAACAACAATTCTCTACGTGATGGTCCTTTTTGGGTACTCGAAGTATAAGGCCCCGCATGATAATGGGTGCCTTCAAAGTTGGGACCATAAATTAGAAAACTGCCCACATGGAGATGGGTCTGGCAGACACTGCACCCCAAACCCAACTAGGGTCTTGCAGTATGTAAAATATGTGTATGTGTATATATATATATAGTGCACGCATACCTATTTGAGATATCATAAACCTCTTTATGAAACATTATGTCGTATAGAAATCTGTTCTGAAAATTGCTGTCGCAGAATATGAAGAAAGCATGATCTAACGTAGTTTCACAGCATATAAAGAATGCAATATGCTGACGACATGTGGGTATTTCCCAAAATAGGGGTACCCTTTTATACCCCAAACAGAATAGAATCACCTCGAAGGGACCCCCAAAAGGGTACCCCCCCACTTTCGGAAACCCCCATATAGCGCCCGGCAGTCCTCTTCTGCAACTTTTGAAAACGGCACCTCGTTGGCAGCCTCTGCACGCGAATGCTACTTAGACCCCTAAACCGAAACCCGAAACCCGAAACCCTAAACCCGAAACCCTAAACCCTAAATCCTAAACCCTAAACCCTAAACGGGGATGCCATGCCTGCAGAGTTTGCAGTCCGAACCGTGACATGTTGGGATGTTCCCCCTTATACTAGCAGTCCTTAATAGGGTTTAGGGTTTAGGGTTTAGGATGATAACAGGGTGCCATAACCCCTATGAAAATTTTAATAGGGGGTACTACATTCCCTATTAAGATGATAATAGGGGGTACTATTCTCCCAATTAAGGACCGTTAGTATACTACCAATGGCTTAAGAATCCCCCAAAAGATGAAATAATATTTTCCTTATAAGGTAATATAGGGATTATGAGCTTTCATCTTTTTGTTTTTTTTTTTGGGGGGGGTATCTTCAGCAAATAGTAGATTAAGGACTGCTAGTATAAGGGTTGGGGGAACATCCCGACATGGCACCCGATCTCCTTCAAACGCCCTGAAGCCTACGACGCCCTGAGCAAAACACAAGAAGCACCTTGCACCTACCCAGAGAGCCCAACACCCCGTAACTATGGAATATATCTTATAAACTTTAAAGGGGTCCTGAGTATGAGTTAAGTTAAGGGATATTCCTTAGTTAAGGGGTATTGGGCTCTTTGGGTACGATTCTCGCATGGCCTTGTCCGGGTCTGAGCGCATCCTTGCATGTCACCACAAGGTGGCGGGCAGGGGGGCCTAAACCCTAAACCCTAAACCCTAAACCCTCTGCTGGTTGAGGCACGCTCCTTAACAAATGTTGAGGGCATGAGCGTCAGCCCCGCGATTGCGTAAGGGTGGACCCCACTTTTCGTAGGGTTTCGGGCTTGGGGCCTGTCCCCCAAGCCCCGACCGCATAAGGGTGGACCTGCAGATCTTGCGCAAGATTAAACCCCAGAAAAGAAACCTGAAGCTAAATGCTTTAACCGCTGCACTTGGCTGCACTTAGGAGGGTAGCTATAAATTAAATTTTTAGCGGCCTTATTAAGAAACCCAATAAGCCCAAAAAGGCTAAGGATCTAAAGTTGCAGTAAAGCACCACAAAGTGCACAAGAACTAAGAAGACGGTCTGGGTCAGGATGCTTGAGAAAGTGTCTTTGACGAATCTTGCTTGAGTCGAGAAGGTTGGATCAGCAAAGAATGAGGCGGCACTGCGTGGCTATGGGGCAGCCATCGCAAACTGGCTTTCTCGGTCCCTGTACCCGATTTGAATGGTATCCACCAGCAATCAGCTCGTGCATGCATTCCCTGTCTGTCGATCCGAAACCACGAAGCACGAACAAAACAGAAGCCTGAAACGGGATGCTTCATGGGATCCTAGATACTACCCCACCCGGGTAGTTGTGTGAGTAGGGTCATATTTAATTAACCTGAATACATGGAAGCTCTTTGACGTAGTAAGTCTGCGTAGTGTCCCCTAGAAATCTTTAAACTACTCCCTAACCTAGCTTACGAACCCTGCTTGCTGAGTCAACAGGGCTTCCAAGTAGGGTTATAAGCATAGTTTCCACACCTGTAGCCCCACAACCACCTACAAACCTCCCAGTAGACGACCCCACACTAAACCCTAAACCCTAAACCCTACACCTTAAACCCTAAACCCTAAACCCTAATCTTGCCAAAGGAACGGCTTGACGACAAAGCTCAACCTCCAGGGCAGGGCGCTGTGGCTGGGAACGTTGGGAGCCATCCCTACTCGTTCTCCAAAATATGGTCCCTTTCGCGAGTCCTCATAATAAGGCGTCCCCTAGTATCTGGGGTACCCCAAAAGGGACTATAATTTAGAATTTAGAGTACTCACCGTACGGGTTGTTCTCTAGATTGGGCTTCCCATGTAAGTAGGGCACCAGAAAACAGGAGCCCATTTTGGACTCTCTTTTTCGAAAAGTAAGGTATCTTCCTCAAGTATGCAAAATGTACTCCCTGGATGAACTGGATACATGTGGAGGTTTCATGGGAGCCAGTAACAAGTAAGTTCCAAGTTGCTCTCATAAAATGCAAGTTCGAAGTACAAGCGCTCCAACTTTCATGCCCAATGCTTCTAAACCCCCGAAACCCTAGCAACCCTAAACTCCAACAACCCTAAACCACAATACCCCTCAACTCTATACTAACCCTAAACTCACCCTAAACCCGAAACCTTTCTTCAAAAAGGCAACTAACCCTCAACTCAAATAGCTCTAAAACACCCTAAACCCTACACCTTCACTCACCAGCTAACTAACTAACCCTAAACTCTGATAGCCCCAAAAACACCCTAAACCAGAACCCCTAGACCCTAAACCCAAAACCAGAACCCCCAAACCCTAAACCCTAAACCCTAAACCCTAAACCCCTAAACACTAAACCCTAAACCCTAAACCCAAAACCTTCCTTCAAAAGCCAAGTCAGGTGACAGCGCGAGGTGCACGATGACGTGGAGGGTAAAGGCCCCAGCCATCGCGCCCCACAGCGCCGGCCCCTTGAGCACCTCAAGTTGCAGCAAAAGGACCCCCAAAGAGCAATGAATAGGGTTTAGGGTTTAGGGTTTAGGGTTTCGGGTTTAGGGTTTAGGGTTTCGGGTTTGGGGTTTAGGGTTTAGGGTTTAGGGTTTACGAGCTGGCGTTTAGGGTACAGGGTTTCGAGATTAGGATATCTTACGGGGTAGAGTTTTACACAGAACGGGGATCCCTACATGTGTAGTTAGTTCACGTGGTCTTGGGCTCCCTAAACCCTAAACCCTAAACCCTAAACCCTAAACCCTAAACCCTAAACCCTAAACCCTAAACCCTAAACCCTAAACCCTAAACCCTAAACCCTAAACCCTAAACCCTAAACCCTAAACCCTAAACCCTAACCCGGGTTGCCATTCGCAAGGGAGCCGAGTGCGATGATGGCGACCATGATCTAATGTTTGCTAAAGAACCCCCCCCCAAAAAAATGAAAGATGATAATCCCGACTGTATATTGCCCTTAAATTTAAGAACCCCCCCCAAAAAAATGATAGATGATAATCATATTGCCCTTATAAAGGAAGTATATTGTTTTCCATCCTTTGGGGGCAGGGGGTTCTTAAGCAACGTGTTCAGGACAGGACGAGACTTAAGATTGAGGTGATGATGGCAACATGGTGATGCTGATGCTGGTGGTGATGATGGCGACGGTTATGCTGACTCATGGCGACTGTTATGATGACTGTCGCGACTTTGCTGACGAAGATGACGATGATGATGGTGGTGGTGCTGGTGCTGGGATGTTTCTTGTTATTGTTCCTGTTGTTGCTCCCCTAAACTACCCCAAACCCGAAACCCTAAACCCTAGGCCCTTCACCCTAAACCCTAAACGGTGGCGGATGATGATCCTCATCTTCATTTGATCCCAATCGTGTCAACAGCCAACCGTCTGAAGTAAACCAGGACCCTACTTGGAGGTTCATGGGCAGTTATAAGTGGTGCTCCAGGGGCCTTAAACGGGGTTATCAGTATGGTTACCATACTGACAACCCTACCTATACCTACGCAGATGAACCTTCAAGTGGCCCTAAACCCTAAACCCTAAACCCTATACCCTAAACCTTAAGGGACTCTTCATTACCCATGAGCCCCCAAATCAATCCTTAAGAAACCGACGTCAGCTGCTGACAAGCTGCTCCAGAGCCTAGTCCTCCATTCACGCCTCCACTCATCCTTGAGATCATGAATGGAGAGTACTCGGAGGTTCATGATACTTATTAACCAATGGTTTAGGGTTTAGGGCTGCTTGGAGGTTCATGGTACTTCTAACTGTACTTATAACTTATAACTGTACTTATAACTGTACTTATAACTGTACTTAAGTGCCCTAATGTGGCTATAAGTACAGTCGAGTAGCCAGAGGGTTCAGGGGTTTGGGGGTTTAGGGGTTTAGGGTTGAGAGGGGTTTAGGGTTTAGGGATTTAGGGTTTAGGGGCTTAGGAGTTTGGGGACATACTTGGAGGCTCATGTGTAGTTATTAGGGTTGTAAGAACCCTTAATGAAGTTGTAATTAGGGTTATTCTAAGTACCCTTGACGGATCTATAACCCTAACTGTTTGGTTGTCTTGTTCTCGGGCCGCCAGCACAGTGGCGCCTACTTATACTTGCACATTGGGGCTTTCGCTTGTCCACCGTTCCAGCTCGCAAGCCCCGTCAGGTGTCTTCTTTCCATTGAGGACTATGTTCTAGTACGGTTTGTGTGATTTGCGTCTTGGGTGCACCAAAAAGGATGGAAGGAGAACGGACCATGTAGTCCTTGGCCTTGCAACATTCTCCCTCAACCCCCTGGACCCCAAACCCCTGAACCCGGGCTGTGCAACCCCAAGATTCCCCAAAGCCCTTGAACCCTCAACACCTTTCAGCCAGGCTTCTGGTTGAATTTGAAAACGCCGCTTGCTGCAAGCACCCCCAGCGGCAGGCTGAGCAGCTGCTGCCCGAACCAGTGCACCTAGGTTTCTGGGGCGTTTTGGGTTTCCAGGATTTAGGGTTGAGGGTTTGTGGGGTTTTAGAGGGCTTATGGAGCTCTATCGTCCCTGCCATGAGAACATCAAGTAGAAACCAGGTCTCAGGATGTACAACTGACTTTCGGGTGTAGGTTTAGGCCTTTTAGGGCTGAAGGATTTAGGTTTAAGGGTTAGGGTTTAGGGTTTAGGGTTTAGGGTTTAGGGTTTAGGGTTTAGGGTTTAGGGTTTAGGGTTTAGGGTTTAGGCTTTAGGGTTTAGGGTGGCTTCCCATTCACAGCGGCATTGCGTGCGCTCATGGCAGTTCAGGGACCTCATCGCTGGAGAAGTAGAACTTCCGTGCCCATCGAAGGGTCTTCCAGTGGTCATACCAGTAGATATACCTGTGGCAGCGGCATGGTGACCCTAAACCCTAAACACTAAACCCTAAACCCTAAACCCTGGCCAGGGTGAGTTCCCTAAAGTATGGTCCTTTTCTGGGGTTCTCCTACAAGGCTGCAAGGCGGCCCCTATTACATTAGGGTACCCAAAAGGGACCATAGTTCACAGAACTGACCATATTTCAGTTGGGGGCTGAATACCCTAGCCCAAAAGGTTAACCTTTTCTAATAAGATTATTTAGAAAACTTTTATAACCAAAAAGGTTACAGGTTCTCTACCCAGCCCCCTTAAGGAATTGTCAAAAGGAGGTCTTGCATCGAGTAGGATTCATTCTTCCATCACTCTGGGCGGCCACAGACTCCCTAAGCCCCAGATCCGGTTTAGGGTTTAGGGGGTTTAGGGGGTTTAGGGGGTTTAGGGGGTTTAGGGTTTAGGGTTTAGGGTTTGGGGTTTACCTTTCTCGAATCACTCTACAGTAACTACCAAACGTGGAAGTGCCAGCTACGGATGCTCAATCCATGCAGGGTGCAAGTGGGACAGCATGAAGGTGCCATAGGTCATCGCCATGTAGGCCTTGCATGCGGCGCGAACACTAGCCGGAACTACACCAGCCGGATGCCGGCCGGAGCCGAACCCTAAATTCCAAACTTGGGGATGTTCTCCCTTATACTCACAGCCCTTCAGAGGGATGATAAGAACCCCGATGATAATCCCTATGAATTAAGAACTGTTCGTAGAAAGGGGGAACATCCCAACTCTAAACCCTAAAGAGACCCCAACGGGTGTCCTTGTGCGCAGCATCCCTCTCTTACTCTAAACCCTAAACCTTAAACCCCTAAACCCTCAACCCTCAACCCTAAACCCTAGCGGCCCAGCGGCTGGCGCTATGAACGGTATGCAGGCAACGAGGATGAGGTTGAAGATTACGTCCGCGTATCTGCCCTGCTCCATCTCGGACCTTAGAGACAACAAATAACACCAAAACTAAATCACGGTAGTACCGGGGTAGTTTGGGGGGGGGGGGGGGCGCTGCGAAAACTACACATTATGTTCCAACCTCCCGGCATAGCGAACAGAAAGACCAAATGCAGCAGAGTGAAAGCACGCTCCGGCCGAACCAGAACTTCGAAGGGGGAGGGCGGTTCAACAAAACCACGCTCGTGCTACTTAAACGCGCTGATAAGGAAACCCGGCCGGAACCTTAACAAAAAGGACTAAGCGCCGACCCTGGGTCCTAGAAACCCCTGAACCCTGAAGTTTAGGGTTTAGGGTTTAGGGTTAGGGTTTAGGGTTTAGGGAACCTGAACCCTCCACTAAACCCTAAATCCTAAGCACGGGTCCTAGGCGAAGTGGGTCCAGGCTGACTCCCAGACACCTTGATTAAGGAATATGCCTTAAAACATACTAGGGCCCCTTGCATGGTTTAAGGAATCCCTAAACCCCAAACCCCAAACCCTAAACCTTATGTAATTAGGGGGTCTGAGAGTCTCTGGCAGGCTCCTGGCCAGGGCACAGCTCCAGGGCCCGTTCTGCGTTCTCCCCGCGGACTCTCCTTCGTTGCGGATTGGGTCCAGGGAGTTCCCAGTTCCGGTTCTGGCCTGAAGGAGCTCTCAGCCCTAAACCCTAACCCCCAAACCCTAAACCCCAAACCCTAAACCCTAAACCAGGTTTGGGTTTGCTTGCGATGCTGGCATTCTGCCGGCCGTCATTCTGCAGGGGCTGCAAGCATGTGTGGTGCACTATGCCGTTTAGGGATTTAGAGGGTTTACGGTTTAGGGTTACCCTAAACCCCAAACCTTAAAGTTTAAGGTTTAGGGTTAGGGCCGTAGGCGTCCGCCACCGATATCAGCTCAGTGGCGCATTGCTGCGGATAAGCAGGGAGCCGATGTGGTAAGGGCCTCGCAATCTCGCCCCCTCCGGCATTCTTGCATGAATCCTCACTTTGTTAACCCTAAACCCTAAACCCTAAGCTCTAAGCCCTAAGCCCGAAGCATCCCGAAGCATCCCTACTAGCATCCCTCAGCCCTCGACCCTAAGCCCTCGTCACGGAGTGCTCAGCTCCCTGAACCCCGGGACTCCAGTACCCTTTCATGAGGGAATATTCATTTTAGGGTTTAGGGTTTAGGGTTTAGGGCTTTAACCCCCCCAAAAAAGTTTAACTTTTAGCTCCTTTAAAATGAAATCAGAGGAACCCCAAAACTCATGAAGTGCTAAAGTTGTTGTAAAGTACCACCTAGCAAAATATGAGAGGGTGCAGGGCTTTAGGTTTTAGGAATATTCCTTAAAATCTGAGAGGGTTCGGGTTAAGGGTTTAGTTTAGGGTCTAGGGTCTAGGGTTTAGGAAAATCCCTTGAAATATGGGAGGGCTCCTTCTATGGTTTAAGGAATGTCCCTAAACCCTAAACCCTAAACCCTAAACCCTAAACCCTAAACCCTAAACCCTAAACCCTAAACCCTAAACCCTAAACCCTAAACCCTAAACCCTAGGGTCTTGGAGTCGCTGTCAACAGGCCGCCCTGCCTAGCTGCGCCAGGAAGGGCTCCACCGCAAAGGGCACCAGGAAGGTACAGGGCCAACCTTTGAATTCAGGTTTAGGGTTTAGGGTTTAGGGTTTAGGGTTTAGGGTTTAGGGTTTAGGGCTTAGGGTTTAGGGTTTGCGCATGGGCGTGCTTTTTAGGAGGTTTTCCGGTTCAGGGTTTTTCGGTTTGGGGTTTTGGGGTTTTTGGGGCTTTCATTAGGTTAGCAGTTTGGGCTTGGGAGCTTTGCTTAGTTGAGTTTGGCGTGGGCGTGGGAGGGGGGGGGGGGGGGGGAAGTCCAAGATGTAAGGAGAAAGGCAGAAAACCGGAGTGCAACCAGAGCACACGAATCCCAAACCCTAAACCCTACACCCGAAACCCCTGAATTCCGAAACTCCAAAACCGGAAGCCCCACCGGGCTGTTGTTTCCTAAGCAAAACCAGTCGCCACTCAGGATCTTGAGTCTGGAGCCCAGCGGCAGTACTTGAACAAGAGCTTGCCCACAGACTTCTGCATGGGGAACGACTCGAAAATCTCCTTCCCGGTGTGGGCCAGAGCCGCCAGAAACCCTAAACTCCAAACCCGGATGAAGAGGATGTAGGGTTCAGGATTTAGGGCAGGAATCTGTCCTGGAAGCTTTCCAGGCTGCCCAGGAGTCGGCCGTCTGCCACGCGCGCGCCCACACCCACCATCTGAAGGTAGCTGAGATAACCTCAGGGCTTAAGGTTTCTGGATGACCGAGTTGCCATCAGCATCCACGCTGGCCACCCCAAAGCAACTTTGGTGGTCAATGGTAGAGACCCTAAACCCTAAACCCTAAACCCTAAACCCAGAATGATTCATCCAACGACCGAAGCCCCAAACTGTGGCGGCTGTGATTAAGTTGCATCCTTGTTGCCCTGGAGGGCGATATCCATGACGAGATTGAGAATCAGTGCGGCGTTGTAGAAGATGATGTAGACTCTGTGCTTCTGATCCTGGCCATATGGGTGGCTGTCAAGATGATGATCCCTTTTTTGGGGAACCCTAAATATTAGGTGCCGTATTCTAATAGGGATCCAAAAAGGGACCAGAAATTTGACAACCACCTAATATGAAACACAGTCCGTGAAGGCCGATTATGACCGGCCTCCTGACGCGGCAATTCTTCACCCAGAGGTGCCCAAGATCTCTTAGCTAAACAAATACATCTTCACATGAAGGATCCCTGCGTAGTTTAAGATGTACTCCTTAACTCACCTGAGTTGTCCAGTAACCTGGGGGAACTAAAGGTTAACCTTTAGGATTATAAGGGGATTATGTTACCCCAAAAAAGGTTAAAGGTCACCTACTCTACTACTAAGTCACAGATAGCAGCATTGGGCTCTCCGGGTCCCAGCGGATGCCAAACACAACCTCACAAACCGAGGCCCGCCTCATAGTGGCACCGACCTCAGCCATCGTTTAGGGAAAAGGGTTTAGGGTAAGTGTGTGTAAAGTCGTGGATTCCTTTCCCTGGGGGTTAACGGTCTCACAAAGTGTCTGGAGCAGCCGACGGCCGCCGTTCAACCCTGAAATTCAAATCTCATAAGGCCTAAACCCTAAACCCTAAACCCCAAACCCCAAACCCTAAACCTAAACCCTGAAGGTTTTGGGCTCGCGTTGCGAGATGCGCATCTTCGGCTGACCTTCTTGGAGACTTGGAGGGTTGTAGAGGGTTTAGGGTTTAGGGTTTGGGGTTTTGGGTTTGGGCAAAATGTTTCTCCAGGTACAGTGAACAGTTTGCGAGACGTCGTGCTCGCGTAATGAATTAGCGCACGCGCTACGTCTGAGCGGTGCGCGCCAATGCAAGCAAGAGCTTTTCCATGCAAAACACAGGCAGTTCGTGCCTCTAGCTCGGAACTCTAAGCCTTCTGCCCTAAGCCCTAACCCTCTAAGCCCTAAACCCTAAACCCACACCACCTCAAACAACTCTGAACTGGAGAGGGCCATGCTGCTGATCTCTGTATCTACTCGACCTGGGTGACGAGGATGCCCAGCTAACCAGGATGCCCGGCAAGCTCAGGGTTTAGGGTTTAGGGTTTAGGGTTTAGGGTTTAGGGTTTAGGGTTTAGGGTTTAGGGTTTAGGGTTTAGGGTTTAGGGTTTAGGGTTTAGGGTTTGACTCCGATACTCCTTAAACCACATTAGGGTTTAGGGCTCAGAGTTTAGGGTTTGGGATTCAAGAGTTTAGGGTTTAGGGGTTTCCCTTAATTACAAGGGTATTGCAGTCCCTGGGAATACACCGGCCCAACTCTAAAGTGGTGAGTACAGGTCTACCGGCCGTCCTAGCGAAGTCATGTAGGCCAAGGAAAGCTCGAGCATGAAACCTTTGGCAGTGCAAGCGCAAATTACCGCCTGTTCGCGCCAGCAGCCCAAGGCTACAGGGAAAGGCGCGGGTG
>CAJNDS010001891.1:125000-232500 GCA_905221605.1 Symbiodinium natans
AATAGGGGTTTAGGGTTTAGGGTTTAGGGTTTAGGGTTTAGGGTTACTTGCCGGCTCATGGGTTGTTATGAGTGGGGCTAGACGTGCCCTAAAAAGGGTTATAAGCAGAAACATGCCATACTTAGAGCCCTACTTATACCGATCCATGAACTTCCAACTAGCCCTAAACCCTAACCCCCCCCCCCCAAAAAAAACCCTAAACCTCTAAACTCTCTAAGCCCTTAGAAGCCCTAAACCCTAAACCCTAAACCCGAAACCCTAAACCCTAAACCCTAAACCCTAAACCCTAGGCCTGATCGAGAAGCTGCCGTTCGGCATCTGCCGACGCCTCGGCAACCTGAGGGCCAACTCGCTCAATTCGAGTTTAGGGTTTAGGGTTTAGGGTTTAGGGTTTAGGATTTAAGGATCAGGGTTTAGGGTATCAATTCGGGTTTAGGGCTTCGGGTCTCCGAAACGTGTGTTTTGTTTCTTTTGTTTTATATATCTGTTGCCTGTTCGGGAACTTAATCGAAACTTACATGACTCACATGATATAATGCAATATCTATGTGCATATTTAATGCGTGCACATGCTTAATCTGATTTTACTTTTTAGAGTTTTTTGCGGGAACATAAGCTCAATTTCCTGAACGACCCTAAATTCCCTAAGAGAACCCTGAAAGCAAGAGCATAGTCCTTTGCTAAGGAACCCTAAACCCTAAATCCTAAACCCTAAACCCTAGACCCTAAACCCTAAACCCTAAACCCTAAACCCTGATCTTATTGGGACCCTGGGTTCATTTCCGGTGGATAAGGGTTTCGGGTTTCTCTTAGGGTCTTAGGGTAGCTACAAGGTCCTTTAATATGGGCCCTGGAAAGGCCCGGTTTAGGGTTTAGGGTTTAGGGTTTAGGGTTTATATACCCCTTATATACCCTACACAACCCAAGGGCCATACATCATAACCCTTTAAAGGAGGTAAGGGGCCATATTAAGGGGCCATGCAACTTCTCTTAAGGTTTAGGCTTAAAGTGCCACCGTTCCCTGGGCCAAAAAGCCCTAAAGACTAGAAACTCAAAGAGCACCATTCCTCTTAACCAAGAAACATTACATCAGAATAAGGATCCCGATTTGTAGGGGATAGAATTAGGGGGACCCTTGGGGATATAGACCCTCTGAATAAGGTCCCTGTATAAGAGAGCCAGAAGAGGGTTAAGAAGGGGTTCCCTGTTAAGGGTCCCCCTTATCCTGCCTAGGAATTAGGGTTCAGGGTTCTGGGTTCTTCCTTGCATGACACCGGCCTCTTTTCTGTCGTAATTCATGGGTACGTGGAGGTTCGTAGGGTGCTAAGTACCGTAAGAAAGGTTGCAGGTATCGTTACCACACTGATAACCTAAACCCAAAGCCCTCAACCCTAACCTTAGACCCTGAACCCTAAACCCTAGACCCTAGATCCTAAACCCTAAACCCTAAACCCTAAACCCTAAACCCTAAACCCTACCTCTCCACGTATGATTGCTTACCGAAGCCACCTCGGAGAAGCGGCCTGTGGGGCAACGGTGCAGGAAGGCATCGTACTCGCGCGAGCCGCGCCGCTGTCTGTGTTTCCCTCGATTCGGGTTTAGGGTTTAGGGTTTGGGGTTTGGGGTTTGGGGTTTAGGGTTTAGGGTTTGGGGTTTGGGGTTTGGGGTTTGGGGTTTGGGGTTTAGGGTTGAGGGTTTAGGGTTTTAGGGTTTTAGGGTTTCAGGTTTTAGGTTTGTGAATTTGAGGGCGTGCGGTTGGGTCCTAGGCGTCCCTAAGCCCTAAACCCATGCTGCATGAAGGCTCACAGAACTCAGTGGAGCTCTGGTAACCTCAAGGTCCTGCCAGCAAGGGTTTAGGATTTAAGATCCCTGAACCCTAAACCCTAAACCCTAAACCCTACACCCCAAACCCTATACCCTGAACCCTAAACGGAGAAACTGTGCAGCCAAAGCGGCGGTACATGACCTTGCTGTAGTGGTAGCTCGCTGCATGGAAAGCTCCATCCACCGCGATTTTTAAGTCCAGCAGACATGGAAGAATAGAGAAGCACGTCATCTTTATCCTGATGGGACATCTAAAACAAGAAAATAAGCGCCACATGCCAGCAAATGCCTAAACCCTAAACCCTAAACCCCTACACTGAGGGGGCCGTAGCTCTAAACCCTAAACCCCTAAACCCCTAAACCCCTAAACCCCAAAGCCCCAAAGCCCCCAAAACCCCTAAACCCCTGAGCCCCTAAGCCCCTAAACCCCTGAGCCCCTAAGCCCCTAAACCCTAAACCCTAAACCCTAAACTCTAAACCCTAAACCCTAAACCCTAAACCCACTGAAGGCAGGCCAGGGTGCCACAAGCGGTGGTCTTCCTCCTTCTGATGGTGCATGACCGCCGCACAGTCGAGGCACAGGATGCAAGTCCAAAAGACTGGAATGGACAACCTGGGTTTAGGGTTTAGGGTTTAGGGTTTAGGGAATTTGAGATGCGCGAGTTTTTGTTGATGACGCTGGTGGTGGGGCCCCACTTGGTGAGATTCCAGTAACTACGGCGGTTACTTGGAGGTTCATGGTAACTGGTACTTACTAACCAATTATAACTGTACTTATAACTGTACTTGCTAACCAATTATAAACTGGACAGCTGGTGGGCGTAGGGAGTGTTTTCTCTTGTTTGAGGCCTGGGCTGGGGGTAGTTAGCATTGCGCAGCTCTTTCGTGAGGCAAATCATAAGACACACAAAAGTACGCAACCATACTTACCCGATGCAGCTAGAACACACATCCTTCTGCTCAGCTTAGTTGTCCAGAAACCTGGGGTAACTAAAGGTTCAACTGTAGGATTATAAGGGGAGTATCTTACCCCAAAAAGGTTAAAGGTTACCTACTCTACTACAAAGTAACCCTAAATCCTAAACCCTAAACTCTAATCACTAAACCCCAAACCCCAAACCCCACTACTAAGTCAGAATATACTTAGCACTGGCTGACCACGATCCGTGCCAAGTTCGGGAACATCCTAGCTCACGGGCTCTTAAACCCGAAGCAACCTCCTTAGGATCTACACCCCCCTCCCAAACCCTAAACCCTAAACCCTGAACCCTGAACCCTGAACCCTGAACCCTGAACCCTAAACCCTAAACCCTAAACCCTAAACCCCAAGCCCGAAGCCCGAAGCCCGAAGCCCCAAGCCTAAGCCCTAAACCCTACGTAAATCCTAAACCCTAAACTAAACCCTAAAACCTAACCCCAACCCCCCCCCACCCCAAATTACTAACCAACCCACCCCCCCCCCCAAATTTATTTGCCAGGCCAAGGCAACACGAAGAATTTCCGCACGATATCCCAGAATCGGAAAGCTGTGTACGACCCTGGTGGCTCCTCCGTTGCTCACAAGGAGCCGGGGGGGGAGGGTTAGGGTTTAGGGTTTAGGGTTTAGGTTTGGGGTTTAGGGTTTAGGGTTTAGGGTTAGGGTTTAGGGTTTAGGGTTTAGGGTTTAGGGTTTAGGATTTAGGGTTTAGGGTTTAGGGTTTAGGGTTTAGGGTTTAGGGTTTAGGGTTTAGGGTTTAGGGTTTAGGGTCTAGGGTCTAGGGTTTAGGGTTTAGGGTTTAGGGTTTAGGGTCCTATATTCCCTGAGCATGGTCCGTTCTACAATAAGACATCGTCCTGAAAGTCCCTTAAGAACAAGACCAGCGTGAAACCCTAAACCCAAAACCCTCACAAAACGGTGGAGGCTCCTCCAAACACCAGCCCGGCAAGGCAAGCTGGCCTTGTCCTGAGTCTTAGGGTTTTGGGTTTAGGGTTTAGGGTTTAGGGTTAGCTTGCTTCAGGGGCTTGGGATCTGGGGTTTGGGGTCGAGGGCTTAAGCCCTTGGGGTAAGAGCTGAACGGCTGAGACTTTTTAGTAGACCTCAAGGGCTTTAGGGCTTGGGGTTGAGGGTTTAGGCTTTGTTTCGTGTCCTAGGTGGCACCAAACAAAACCCCAAACCCTGAACCCTAAACTCTGAGACATGGTTTAGGGCTCAGGGTTTAGGGAGCCCCAAACCCTGAACCCTAAACCCTAAACCCTAAACCCTAAACCCTAAACCCTAAACCCCAAACGGCAAACCCTCGAGGCCCCCAGAACAGCGTGCCGGAGGGCTGGCCATCTTGACCATGGCCGACACCAGCAAAGTAGACAAGACCTGGTCGGGTCCCCCTTGCTTCCCTAAACCCTAAACCCTAAACCCTAAACCCTAAACCCTAAACCCTAAACCCTAAAGCTTTCCTAGACCCAAGAGTAACCTTAAGGAAAAAAAGGGTACCCTTTTTGGGCAAAAAGTGATGGCTTATGAGGGAACCTATAAGCCGTAAAAAGGGGAACGCGGGCCTACTCTGGGTCCTGTTCTTGGTTTGGGGGGTTAGAGCTTACGGATGAGGGCTTAGGAGGGTTTAGGGCTTTAGGGGTTTTGGGGTTTAAAAGGTGACAGGATGACAGGTTTAGGGCTCAGTGTATCGGGGGGGGGGGGGGGTCTGAGTGTAAGGACTCTAGCAGATATGGGGGTTTTCCGAAATTAGGGGTGCCCTTTTTTGGGGGGTTTCCTTGAAAAGCATTCTGTAGTATTTTGGGACACATACCCTGAATCCTAAACCCTAAACCCTAAACCCCCCCTATTTTCGGAAATCCCCAAAGAGGAGGTGCCCTAGGTAGGCTTGAGGTTGCAGCAGGGCCGCTCTCTGAAGGTTTAGGGTTTAGGGTTTAGGGTTTAGGGTTTAGGGTTTAGGGTTTAGGGTCTAGGGTTGAGGGTTTAGGTGCTGCGAACTCGCTCGTTTGCTGATGGCTCAGGGCTTCGGGCTTAGGGTGTAAGAGGGTCTAGACGGCTTGGGCTTAAGGGTTAAGCCTAAACCCTGAACCCCTAAACCCCTAAACCCTAAACCCTAAACCCCAAACCCCAAACCCTAAACCCTAAACAACCCTGAACCTTCAACCGTGAGCTTGAGGAGCTTCAGGGCTCACTGGCTTACCCAGAGAGACCTTGCTTAAGGAATAGACCTTCACAAGAAAACGTGGAGATCTTTCTTGCGGACTAGGGTTTAGGGTTTAGGGTTTAGGGTTTAGGGTTTAGGGTTTAGGGTTTAGGGTTTAGGGTTTAGGGTTTAGGGTTTAGGGTTTAGGGTTTAGGGTAGGGTCTCTGGACCCAGGAGTAACCTAGGAATAGAAAGGGTTCCCTTTTTGGTTTTAAGGGATTATAAGGGAACCCCAACCCTAACAAAAAGGAATTAAGGGCCTACTCCGGGTCCTAGGCCTATAGGGCTTCGGGTGACCCTAAAGCCTAAACACTGAACTCTGCACCCTAAAGCGTGAAGCCTAAACCCTAAATCTTAAAGGTAGGGTTTTGGGTTTTGGGTTTTGGGTTTAGGGTTTAGGGTTTAGGGTTTAGGGTTTAGGGTTTAGGGTTTAGGGTTTAGGGTTTAGGGACTTCACAAAGCTGAGCAGCCAGGTTGAACAGAAGAGGCGCTACGGCGCCGACGATGGCTATGCGCCGGAGCACCTACTGCTCTGACTTTGGCATACTTTAAGGGACTCCAGTACCCCCTAACTTAATCCCTGTTCCCCTAGGAAGAAAAAAGGATCCTTTTTGTTCATATAAAAGAAAGCCCATAACCCAAAAAGTAAAAAGGATCCCTAACACTGATCTAGCTAAGTAAGGAAGATTCCTTGAACCCTTAACCCTAAACCCTAAACCCACTTACTTAAGGGGTATTGGGGTCTCCGGGTACAGGGTTCTGGGAGTGGAGGCTCGAGGGTTTAGGGGGATTTAGAGGCCTTGGGTTTTGGCGTTTTAGGGTTTAGGGCGCAGGGTACTTGGAATTCGGGCTTGGCGTTTTGGTCGCACGGACATTTTGGATCAGGATTAGGGGGCCTAGGATGGAGGTGGTTAAAGCCTGTAACTCTTACCTATCCTGAAACCGAGTGCCCTAAGCTACGTACATCCCGATCGTTCTCCTAGACCCTAAGCCCCGAAACCAACCCTAAGCCCTAAACTCTAAACCCTTAACCCAAAACCCTTCAAGGTAAACTTCTCTCATCCAGGGTGCATCCATCTCATCGTCCACACGTTTCTCGAGGAACAGCCTCGGTTCAGGGTTTAGGGGCTTAGCGTTTTTGTTTTAAGGGGTCCGCCGACCTTAGCGGCGGGGTGGTGGGGGTTAGGGGCTTAGGGGTTTGGGATATGGGGTTCAGGGGTTTTGGGTTTTGTGGCTTTGGGGTTTTCAGGGTCTTAGGTTTGTGCCCGAATTATCCCACTCCCGGTGTTGAAGGAAGGTACATGCTGGGTTTTCAGATAAGGATGGGTCTGAAGGACTCGAGCGTTCTGGAGCTCGAAGGTTAGGATCTCAGTGATGTGAGGGTCTTGGGGATTCACGAGGTAGCATGTGGACATGAGTCGGGTGCTCAACCCTACAGGAATTCAACCCTAAACCCTAAACCCTAATCCCTAAACCCTAAGCCCTAAACCCTAAAACCCTAAACCCTGAACACCCAGATCGGGTTCCGAAACCCCTAAAAGAACCCTCTCTGCCGTAGCCACGCCGCATCCATGCACCAAGGACCGTCGACTGCAGCAGAAAGCTGGCAACCAGCGTGAGGATGCTCAGCACAAGCCAGGACTCTCTGTTCAGCCACATGCATGACAGCATCCTTTCCTACACAGGGAACCCTGAACCCCTAAACCCTAAACCCTAAAGGCTAAACTGGCAGCTCCTGTCTGAGGTGCTCTCTTCCTAAACAGCGCCGCGGCAGCGTGTTCTAGCCAGTACTCCACCTGACTACACATTCAGACCCATTACACGTCGACTGAGGAACACATCCCTTACACTACCTAGATCCTTGTGGCATGCTAAACCCTAAACCCTAAACCCTAAACCCTGAGACCCTAAGGTGTATGCTTTGTTTGAGGGGTGGGTGGGCTCCCTGGGGTGTTTTTTTGTCACACCCTGAGGATCCAAAGGCTGCAGAGGAAGGCAAAGACGGACACCGACGTCCCTACATGGGTTCAGGGTTTAGGGTTTAGGGCTGAGGGTTGAGGGTTCAGGGTTCAGGGTTCAGGGGTAGGGTGGTTAGGGGGTTGCATTTCCCTTTCCCTGAACCCCACACCGTTTTGGGGTTCAGGGTGTACCCTACTTGGAGGTCATGGGTACTTAGAACCACAAAAAACTTTCTACCTTTCAAGGGTAACATAGAGATTATTGTCTTTTGTTCTTTTGGGGTTCTTATGCAAATCGTGATCTTTGCTAGATCTTCCAGAATCCCTTCGCCCATGGAATATGCCTCTAAACCATGAAGGAGTATGAGCCGCGTTTTAGCGAACGCTTCGTAAGTAGGCGATTTCAAGAGATCTGCATGGCATCGGGCCTTCTACTGTGCTGAGCTATCGGAATATACCGCATGTAAGGGAAACAGCAACGCACCCCATACTTCAAGCAACCTGCACCCCCACCCCACGCGCCGTTAATCCATACTGAGGACCAACATAGGTTCGGCAAATGCATCCCAAACTTATTCTATTTCGAACATCCCCACCCTCTCTGGGTAGAGATACTCTGGGGTTGGGCACTCCAGGGACAATCTGGGGCTTGGCACTCCAGGCACACTCTAAGCTTGGGCACTCCAGGGACACTCTGGGGCTGGGCACTCCAGGGATGAACGAGGAGTAGACCGCGCCAAGAGAAGAGCTCCGGGCGAGGAGAAGAGCTGAGTGTAAAATCTAACAACCCCACACCGAGGGTGGGGAAAAAGACCTGGCCACTTCTCTAAAGTATGGTCCCTTTTGGGGGTCTTTATTAATACTGCGGCCCCTCTTACTTACCCTAAACCCTAAACCCTAAATCCTAAACCCAAAACCTTTAGGCCACCCAAAAAGGGACCACAATTTAGAGAGCTGACCACAGAAAGCTTAAAAGCTGCGCCCTACAACCAAAGCTACGGACCAGCTTGACGGTTTGGGGTTTAGGGTTTAGGGTTTTGAGCCGCACTTGGGCACCGTGCATATCTCAGCACCGATGCTGCTGGCCACGAAAAGTCCAACCTTTTAAAAGTTTGGCAGGGTTCAGGGTTTGGGGGTTAGGTTTTAGGGTTTAGGGAAACCCTTAAACCTTGGGATGTCCCGCCTGATCCTAACAGTCCTGAATAAGGATTCTCGTAACCCCTATATCATAATCCCTACTAAGGACTGCTCGTATAAGGGGGAACAGGCCAACGAAAAACCCTGAAGCCCGAACCCCAAAAGCACGTCTGGGCTTCGAGTTCATGCAGGGAGTTTGGAGATAGCCGACACCTGGAACATGCTGGGGCGTGCAGTCTCGTCCCTTTCCCCCCCCCCATCTTAAAACCCTACCCTGCACCCTAATTTCATCAACTTTGGGGGTGAACTTCACCCTACACCCTAAACCCGATTCTTGGGATGTTCCCCCTTTTTCTAACAGTCCTCAATAGGGATTATAGTACCCCTGTTATCATCCCCGTTAAGGACTGTTAGTACAAGGGGGCAACATCCCAAATCTGATCCCCAAAACCTCGTCAACTGTTGGGTTGCCCACTGGCCTGGGCACCCACGACGAGGCCGACGAAGACACCTAAGCTTTGGGGTTTCGGGTTTAGGGTTTAGGGTTTAGGGCTAGGGTTTCGGGTTTAGGGTTTAGGGCTCGGCTGGCATTCCCACAAGATCCCATTGTGACCATCATCGGTGAAGGAATGCGCCCTAACTGTGCAAGGGTTCTTATGTCTTCTCATCAGTCAAGGAATGTTCCTCCACGAGAGGCAGAGTTTCTTACTATGGGTTTAAGGTCTGTGCCCTAATCAAGGTAGCCCAGCAACCCATTTCGTCACTTCTCTAAAATACGGTCCTCTTTGGGGTTACTATTGTATGGCGGCCTCATTTTTTTAAGGGCACCCGGGAACCAAAAAAGGGACCAGAATTCACCATATCACAAAAGGGGACGTTTTTCAGGGCTGGCTGCTATACGGTAACCCAGAACTTCGACAGGGCAGAAGGGTACCACTGAGCTGCCACGTCATAAATAACCAGAGATTCCAATGGCCCCCCCTTACTTAGGGAAGCCTTCAACTACAACAAGGATAATGCTTTGAGGCTTAGGGGTAGTTATGAGTAGGGTTATAAGTACCCTGAGCAGGGTTATACATGGATGTATGGCTACAGTACTACACTCAGTTAGAGCCCTACTTAGAACCATCCATGAACCTCCAAGTGAAGTGACTTAGGGACTCTTCATTGCCTAAGGGGGATTGGACAGTCTGGGCTCTCATGTTCTACCTTGACACTACGGTTTGTTGTTCAGGGTCCAGTCTCTCAACCCTAAGCCCTAAGCCCTAAGCCCTAAACCCTAAACGCTAAACCCGAATACCCTAAACCCGAATACCCTAAACCCGAATACCCTAAACCCTAAACCCTAACCCTAAACCGGAAAAAGCCTTCTTGTTGGCAGGTTTCAACACCCCGCCCACCCCGACCCCCTCCCTGTCTCCCTGTTTCCCTCGCCAAAAAACACAAGCTGCAAACAGTAGGAGACCCTAGTCCCTAAGCGCTAAAACTGCCCAAACACAAACCCTAAACCCGAACCCAAAACCCAAAACCCAAAACCCAAAACCCTACACCCTAAACCCTGAGCCCGAAAGATCATCTGCGCCAGGTTGCTCTCTGCGATCGGGCTTGGCTCGTCGCCGTTGGCGTAGGAGAAGGCGGCCCTCGGAAAGGATTTGGGGTTTGGGGTTTAGGGTTTAGGGGTTTGGGGCTTAGCGCTTGGGGTTTGGGGTTTAGGGTTTAGGGCTTGGGGTTTAGGGCTTGGGGTTTGGGGTTTAAGGGTTCGGGGTTTAGGGTTTAGGCTTAGGGCTTGGGTTTTGGGGTTTAGGGTTTAGGGCTTGGGGTTTGGGTTTAGGGCTTGGGGTTTGGGGTTTAAGGGTTCGGGTTTTAGGGTTGGGGGGTTTTTGGGTTTAGGGCTTGGGGTCTGGGGTTTAGGGTTTAGGGCTGGGGGTTTGGGGTTTAGGGTTTAAGGGTTCGGGGTTTAGGGTTGGGGGGTTTGTGGTTTAGGGCTTGGGGTCTGGTTTAGGGCTGGGGGTTTGGGGTTTAAGGGTTCGGAGTTTAGGGTTGCGGGGTTTGGGGTTTAGGGCTTGGGGTTTAGGGTTGTGGGGTTTGGGGTTTCGGGCTTGGGGTTTGGGGTTTAGGGTTTAGGGCTTGGGGTTTGGGGTTTAAGGGTTCGGCGTCTAGGGTTGGGGGGTTTGGGTTTTAGGGCTTGGGGTTTGGGGTTTAATTAGGGTTTGAGGGTTCGGGGTTTAGGGTTTGGGGTTTGGGGTTTAGGCTCGTTGAAACGCTCTTCCAGGCAACCCTTTCAGCAAAGCCAAAGGCACATGTAGTGTGCATAGGGCAGGTAGAGCAGGACCGTCCACGCCATGCACACCAAGAAAATGCAGGCCTTGCTGCCAGCGGAGCACAATACCCCCCTCCACTGGCGAAGATACTGTCTATATATTGTGTATATATATATAAATATGTTCATTTATACATTTTAAATATTTTCTCTCTTGATTATAATATCATATGCTCCCCGTCCCTACCAGGACCACCTTCCCATGAATAGAACCGACTTTATCCTTTGTGTGGAGCTGCCGGAAACCCTGGGCGGCGTGGACTAGAAGCGCGATGCCTGCAAACCTAAACCCTAAACCCTAAACCCAGCAAAACAAAGGCAAGAGCAACGCAAAAACATCTGGGCACCTAGTACCGAGACTTTCCCAAAAAAACACCTAACACAAATCTGAGCACTGGTACTGAAACCAGGTCCCAGAGACTAGTTTTCTCTGTTGTTCTTTAATATTGCGTCCATTTTGGTTTTTGCGCCCGAGGAGTCTACGGTCTCCGTAGCTCTAATACAAAGATGCTCTATTACTTCCGGCGCGGTGCTTTGGGCCTTGGTCCACTGCCACCAACTGCCCACGGGAGCTGAAACTCTGCAAACACCGAAAACTGTAAGCAGCTAAGCCCTGAACCCTGACCCTAAACCCTGAACCCGAACCCTGAACCCTAAACCCAAGATGGTCAGGCTCAGGGTTTGCTACTTTCGGACAGGCTGCGCTTGCAGCCGCAAAGTACCCTGATCGCTGGGACGGCGTGACGTGGAGATTGTGCCAAAAGAGGGCCTGGCCGTCTCAACCAAAGAAATTTTAGAACGTGCCGTGCGCCCCAGGCCCTCAGCACCCCAAAACCCTGAACCCAAAACCCTATGAACCCAAAACCCTATGAATCCAAAACCCTATGAACCCAAAACCCTATGAACCCAAAACCCTATGAACCCAAAACCCTATGAACCCAAAACCCTATAGACCCAAACCCTATGAACCCTTAACGCTAAAGAGGGCAGAGGTGCCAAGACCTTACAACAGAACGCGCGCCAACGGAAATTGTGCCACCTCGCAGCAACAAGAAATTTGAGTTTTTAGTTTAATTTAAGGCATGGGTTTAGGGCTAAGGGTTTAGATTCAGCAATCTACCGTATACTCGACAGGGGCTTAGGGCTCAACTGTCGCCTTCTTTTCTTGTCCAAACATTGACAAGGAGACATCTGAACTCTCAGCCCTAAACCCTATAAACTCTAAGCCCTGAACCCTATAGTTAAGCCCTAAACTCTATTAAACCCTATAGTCTTTCCTATTTTACTATATATATATATATTTACACATGTTAAACACAATTTGGGGTTCTTCAGCAAGTTGTAGAAAACTGGGGAACGGTCCAAAAAAAGGAGCCTAGAAAAACTAGAATAGGGTTTTGGGGGGGGTCATTCTAGTACACTTCCAAAGGGACCCTAAGGGAATAATCCCTAAACCCTAAACCCTAAACCACCTCCGGCTCGTAGGTCTCAGCCCGCAGGGAGCATGTGGCGTCCTTTTGAGCCCTAAACCCTAAACCCTAAACCCTAAGCCCTAAACCCTAAACCCTAAACCCTAAACCCTAAACCCTAAACCCTAAACCCTAAACCCTAAACCCTAAACCCTGCACTGATTTTTTAGGGCTAGTCAGGACTTAGCCGGTTGAATTCGGGGCCCACCAGCTGAGGAGTGCTGAAGAACAGTGCAGCAGGCTATCTAATATGGGGTTTAGGGTTTAGGGTTTTAGGGTTTAGGGTTTAGGGTTTAGGGTTTAGGGTTTAGGGTTTAGGGTTTAGGGTTTAGGGCTACAAGCTTAGGGGCCTTAATAATTCGAACAGGGTTTTGGAAGTTTGCATAGTACAATTAGGTACAAAGGGACCAGAAGGGAACACTATTAGTAATCATTCCGACCCTTATATTACATCGACTCCCTTGACGACACTTTCGGAACTTTTCTAGACCCAGGAGTAACCTAGGCATAACAAGGGTACTCTTTTAGTTTGAAGGGGATTATAAGGGAACCACAACCCTAACAAAAAGGAAGTACGTGCCTACTCCGGGTCCTAGCCGACGAATCTTTCGGAACGTTTCAAGCAAAAACAGCTTGAAGCACCCCTAGACGCTGAATATGAAACCCGGGGAGTGATGATCCCATAAGCGATGAAGTGCAAGAAGCCCTAAACCCTAAAACCCTAAACCCTAAACTTAAACCCATGAGTGATGTGCCCGCGAGTGATCCCACGAGTGATGAAGCACAAGTCCTTGATCTTGATTCCGGAATCCTTGACAGCCTCGATGGCTTTGTCCCTGAGCAAGCAACTGACATGCTGGGCTTCAGGGTTTAGGGTTTAGGGTTTAGGGTTTAGGGACCACAACACCCCTTCCTTGCTCTGTGGCAGGAGGTTCCAGGGACTCGGACGTCACGGCGGGCATAGGGAGTATCGGGAAACTCTTCTCTTGCTCTCCATTACTCTCACATCGAAGATCCGCTCAATTTCAGCCGTCCTGAAGCCCTAAAATCTGCAGCTGCTAGGAGGATCCGGGGACTTGGTCAGTCTCTTTTGAGTACAGTTTTTCAGACCCTAAACCCAAACCCCAATTCCGAAACCTCCAAGCGCTCCAGGCCTTGCGTCCTCTTTCATGAAGATGACGTAGGAAGTCGGTGCTGTCTCGAGGCTCTTCAGATGCTGCCTCATTTCGCTGTCTCGCCACGGCGCCCTAAACCCCAAACCCTAAACCCTAAACCCTAGTAGGCCGAAACCCTAAACCCTAAACCCTAGTAGGCCTACAGCCGAAACCCTAAATCCTAGTAGCCCTAAACCCTGAACCCCAAACCCCGAACCCAAGACCCCAAAGCACCCGAAACCCTAAATCCTAGTAACCCTAAACCCTAAACACCCAGTGGCTTGAGATCCTCCACCTCAAACTCGTGGCCGACGCCGTCGAGGTGGACGTGCCTAGGCGTTGGCTCGGTGGCTTCGGAAAGATGTGGGGGCATACGCGATAATAGGGCAGTGGGGTCTAGGGTTTAGGGTTGAGGGTTTAGGCTTTAGGGCCCCAATATAGACCCGCACATAGCAGGATCCCCTGATAATCGGGACCCCAATAAGGTACCCCGAATTTCGGAAACCCCCACGTGGGGCTTAGGGCTTAGCCAGATTGGGCTCAGGGTTTAGGGTTTAGGGCTTAGATTTTAAAACTTCGGGCTCAGTGTGTAGGGTTGAACCCTGCAATTAGGTTCAGGGTTTAGGGTTGACGGTTTTGGGTTTAGGGTTTAGGGATTAGGCTTAAGGCTTTAGACATATCAGAGTTTCGGAATGAGCCCTACATTGGGTTCAGGGCTTGGGGCTTGGGGTTCAGACCCTGTAGGCCCTATAAACCGATGAACCCCATAAATCATAGATCCACAGGGGGGCTTCCGAAAATAGTCGGTGCCCTTTTGGGGGGTCCCTTCCAGGGGATCCTGTTCTCTTTGGGGTATAGAAGGTACCCCGATTTTGGGAAATACTATAAAAATGCTCACGTCTGGAAGCAGCGCCCCGCCACAACCACCAGCGCCCAGAGTTGGAGCGGGCGGCTCGCTGGCGCGCCCGCTGTTTTTGGCGCTTGCTCAGCGCAGCAGATGGAGAGTCCAGCGAGGAACTCATAGTCCCTAAGAGTCCATGTACCTAAATAGTATATACTTGGGCCCTAAAGCTACTATATGGGAGCCCCTTTAAGGCCCAAGTATGTACTATATAGGTACATGGACCCTTAGGGAGTCTTGTGGAATTTTCCATGTTGAGTCAGCCTCTGCCCTTACCGGAATACCAGCCTGCTGCGGCCCAGTGCTTGCCGAGGACCACGTGTAGGTGCCGCAAGCAGCGGTGCGACACGGGGAGACCCTCCCTAAACTGGATTTTTAGGGTTTAGGGTTTAGGGTTTAGGGTTTAGGGTTCTTTAGCGTTGTGTGTTTCAGGGTGCCTGATGCTTTGGTGTAAGAGCAAGACATTGCGGGGTGCCCTAAGCCGGCCGCGAGAAGCGCGTGTTCCCAAAAGCGCCAACTACAAAAAGAAGCCAAAGCATGGGGAATACCCACATACCCTCGAAAACTCTAAACCCTAAACCCCAAACCCTACCAAGCCGGTGAGCCCAAAAACCGACAATCTCTAAGCGCCTAAACCCAAAAAAACCATACCCCAAAGTCCCTTCCCCCGGGACAAAACCCCTAAAACCCCTAAAACCCCTAAAACCCCTAAACCCTGCAAACCCTACCTACTTCCTCAAACCCTCCTCAAGACCCTGAACCCTAAAACCCAAAACCCTGTAAAACCTCTAAACACTGCATCACCCTACCCTAACAGCCCTAAACCACAAAGCCCCAAGCCCTATGAACCCAATAAACACTAAAAACCAAAACCCTGGGAGACCCAAAAGGTTGAAGCCCTCCAAACCCTAAACCCATACCCTGAAAACCCTACAAAGTACAACCTAATCCTCAAAACCCTCAAAACCCTCCAAACAAACCAAACTTACAAACCCCGTAAACCCTAAAACACCCCAAATCACACCTCCTAAAAACCTCAAACCCTCAAAACCCCAACACTCTTGGTAGCCTAGTAACCATACTAAATTCTAAGGTTTAGGTTTTAGGGTTTGGAGTAAGGGTACCCTTCTTGGGGTCGGTTACAGGGAATCTGGAACCCAAAAAGGGGCACCCTAAGCCTAAACCCTAAACCCTAAACCCCAAACCCTAAACCCTAAACCCTAAACTCCAAACCCTAAACCCTAAACCCTAAACCCTAAACCCTAAACCCTAAACCCTAGGCACCCCCTGGGCTACTTAGAGCTGCCAACCCGAGCCGCCACTTCTCCAGGACCAGCTTCGAGATCTTGCCGCAGCCAGCGAACTGAAGCGCTTAGGATTTAGGGTTTAAGGTCCAGGGAGGGTTCAGGGTTTAGGGTTTAGGGTTTAGGGTTTGGGGTTTAGGGTTTAGGGTTTGGGGTTTAGGGTGGCTTGGTGTATTTTAGGGCTTTGGGTGTTTTAGATGTTTTCTTGAAGCGTGCTTGTTAAGGCATGTAGGCTAGACAGGGTTTCAGGGTTCTAGGGGGTTTTAGGGTCTCAGGGCAGGGTGGCCTCTGTCCAGGCAGGCACCCACGGAGCCCCGTACCCCTTAATTGTCAGGGGGCTTAGGGTTTAGGGTTTAGGGTTTAGGGGTTGTTACATGGTCCCATTATATGGGCCCTGAAAAGGAGACCCCTGATACACCCTATACAAATTTAGGGCCTATACATCAGAACACTTTAAAGGAGGTAAGGGACCATATTTAGGGCCTTAAGGAATATCGAGGGCCTAGGGTTGAGGGTTTAGAGTTAAACTTCGTACGGAACCTTATTGTGGTCTAAGGTATATTCCTGAGTTGAGAGGTCTTGCGAGCTCGCAAATCGTATTCTGGCTGGGGGGGATTCTCCCGAACCCCTAAACCCCTAAACCCCTAAACCCCTACACCCCTACACCCCTAAACCCCTAAACCCCTAAACCCCTACACCCCCAAACCCAAAACCCACAAACCCCTACACCCCTACACCCCAAACCCTGCAGGGACGCGAACTCTGCTAGCCAAAAGCTCTTCAAAAAGGGAGCTCTTAGGTGGGGTGGCATATGAAAGGCTACTCCTTGAGGGGTCTATAAGGGCACTGAGGGGTCAGAAAGGGTCAGTTACCTATCAGGGGTATATTGGGGTTTTGGGCTTCCGACCTGAAATGGGCCTTGATGTAGGGTCTAAGGTCATGCATGGGGAAGGCTGTAAGGGATCGGAAACCCAAAGCAGCCCCTTTTCCTGAATTCCTCGTATTCAGACGAGATGCTTCGTCGCCGCTGCCCTCAGGGATTTCTTTTGGCTCGCCATTCTCGGCGTGAAAATCTGCGACCTCCGCAAAGTGAATCTTCGCAAGCAGCTGGGGGCAGGGAGCGGGGGCCGAGCGCTTAAGAGCCCTAAACCCCCAAAACCCCTTAACCCCGAGACTCCGAAACCCTTAAAACCCTAAACCCTAAACCTTAAACCCCTAGACTCCTAAACCCTTAAAACCCTAAACCCTAAACCCTAAACCCCTAGACTCCTAAACCCTTAAAAAACCCTAAACCGCACCAAGGTTCTCACATTTGGGTAGTTATAACCAGGGTTCTAAGTGCCCTAAGTCGACTAGAATTTAGAGTTACCATGCCGATAACCCTACTTAGAACTGCATGAACATCCAATCGCTGTTTACGGATCTTCCAAAAGCCTGATACGCCCACTCCAGGATTCTCCGCATACCCTAGACTAGATGGGCATTCAAACTATACTAGACCCAGGAGTAAGCTAGGAACAAAAAGGGTACCCTTTTTGGTTTAAAGGGGCTTATAACGGAGACCAAACCCTGAAAAAAAGAACAGGAATAAGGGCCTACTCTGGGATTCAAACTATAACTGTGAATTGAAACATTTCGTGAAGGCGTCTGGGGCCCCAATTTAGACAACTACCCATGTATTGGCTTCGATTGCGGTTTCAAGGTCTACTGCTGGGTCAACTGGATGTTTAAGCTGAATGCGCTGAGGGTGCCCGCGCATCGTGATATCCTATATCGCGCATGCCAGGCAAGACATGCGCGGCTTCACAACTTGCTTTGGGTGTTGGATGGCAGAAAATTCTGGAAACTTTGCTACCGAAGCCCAAACCCTATGTTCCTTGGTCCCTAAACCCTACACCCTGAGACCCTGTACACCCTAAACCCTAAAGCCCAAAGCCTAAACCCAGCACCTGCAACCATTCCCTGCCTCCTCGTCAATGAAGTGTCTCACCTGCCCAAGGGGTTCGGGGTTTACTGGGGTCGGTTTGAATGAAATCTAAACTTCCATATCCAATGGGAGCTATAGGGTAATATCTTATAGGGTTTAGGGTTTGGGGTTTAAGGTTAGGGTTTAAGGGCATCGTGGGCATGAAGAGCGATACTTATAAATCAGCCTCAGCTGGCGTGCATTTGAGACACGCTCCCGAACCTGAAGTTGTACCGTGCCCGACATTCAAAACCCTAAACTCGCTCGAATCTAAACCCTAAACCGTAAACCCTAAACCCAAGCCCTAGACCCTAAACCCTAAAGCTTAACCCTAAACCCTAAACCCTAAAATGCCATGAGCCTGGGAGATGTACTGGGAGAAGTCCCAGCCGACGGAGACGGCAATAACATCCTTGGCCACCTCTTCACCTTCTCAGAGACTCCAATAACCCTTACTTGAGGAATATTCCTTAACTTACAATAGGGTTTAGGGTTTAGGGCTTAGGGTGTAAAAGAGGGTTCCTTATATGGTTTAAGGGATATTCCTTGAATAAGGAGTATTGGAGTCTCTGGGCGATAAATTTCTGGAAGGTCCCCCCCAAATGTGCCAAAATGGCTTCATCAGCGACTATGACCATACCTCAAGACCACAACAGAACACTTCTGTACGTCAGGGAATGTTCCTTGTAAGCCCGTCGATGATTCAAGGAAGCTTGCCTAAGCCAGAGTACGTTGGAACTATACCCTATACCCTATACCCTATACCCTAAACCCTAAACCCTAAACCCTTAACCCTAAACCCTAAACCCTAAACCCTAAACCCTAAACCCTAAACCCTAAACCCTAAACCCTAGCCCTAAACCCTAAACCCTAAATCCTACACTCGGTGATTTTACTGGGCAAGGAGGTTCGGCTTGTGAAGTTCACGCCTGGGCCTGGAACTTCAAAACTCTTCTCGGCTACTCTAGAGCCCGCTGCCTCCCAGAAACCAAAAAGGTTTAGGGTTTAGGGTTCAGGGTTTAGGGTTTAGGGTTTAGGGTTATAAACATCCCATCCTATGGTTTCGGGTCTATTTCTGAATTAAGGACGATGCGCTCTCGGACAAGCTGAGGTCAGGACCAACCGCATCCTCCACGGCCTGGAACAACTCAGTCTATCTTTTGTAAGCCCCAAACGCTCTAAACCCTAAACCCTAAACCCTAAACCCTGCACCCTAAACCCTAAACCCCTTATAACCTCCATAATGAACCCCATTAAACCCTAAATCCTAAACCCGAAAGGTTCATTCCCGAATTGAAGGGGTGTAGGCTCCTCACCGGAGGTACGAAGAAACCAGCGTCAGGGCCCAAAGAAAGCCTTTAATTACCACAAAGTCCGGGGGGGGTTGGGGTGTTCAAGCGGGGTAATTCGCCCCAGGTTCCCTAGTACTCCCCAGTACTCTCCCCCCCTCCCCCCGCCCCACCCCCCTTAATCCCTGAAGGACCCTGTAACTTTACAAGGCTTTCAGAATCCCAAGAAAGCCTTGACAGGGGAAATACTTGGAGGTTCACGGGTATTCTTCAGTAGCGTTCAAGAACTCTGAGTACGGTTCTAGGTCAAGCTGCCATACATAATTCGAACCCTACCTGAAGCGCCCAAGTAGCCCCTTCCCAGGGTTTAGGGTTGGTTAGGGCCCCGACCCCTAAACCCCTCCTATATACATGGTAAGTCTACTTTTAACCCTAGTTAGCCTGTAACCCTCCTTAAAACTACAGTACCGACCAACCTCCAACAAGTAAGGTAACCCTAAACCAGAAAACCCCTAAACCCTAAACCCTAAGCCCTAAACCCTAACCCCTAAACCCTAAACCCAAAACCCCAAACCCTAAACCCCAAACCCTAAACCCTAAACCCTAAACCCTTGGCCATCCATTCCATGCTTCAGGCCTTCTTCAACAGATCCTCCGCGGGCTCCTCGCCCGAGATCTTTGGCACGCCCTGCTTTCCGCACGGGCTGAAGATTCGTACGGCTACGCGCGGTTTAGGGTTTAGGGTTTAGGGTTTAGGGTTTAGGGTTGTCAGGTAGACCCTAATTCTCTGAACCCTGACCCCTTCGTCTCAACTAAACATGTTTTGTTTTTTGGGGCGGGGGGTGAAAAGCAAATAAATAGAACATACTTCCTAAGGGAACGATGTTAGGCTTTTGGCTTCCCCCCTTTCGGGTTCAGGCTGTGAGGGTCTCTTGAAACCCTGAAGACCTAAACCCTCAACCCTTGACCCGAAAGGCCAAAACCTCGTTTTCGGCAACATGCGGCCGTCCAAGCCTCCAGCACCGCAACGTAGTCAGAGAGGGTGGCGCCTAGAGTAGCTGTTGTTTTTTGGACTTTTGGGTATTTAGGGGTTTAGGGTCAAAAGAAAGGGGTACCCCTACCAATCTAAACCCTAAACCCTAAACCCTGGCAACATGCGGAGCTCAGCTGACTTCAGCTTTGCCCTTGTGTGAGGATCAGTTTGTGGAACCCTACTTGGAAGTCCATGGGTTGAGGGTTTAGGGTTTGAGGTTTAGGGAGTGTTCAGCAGGGTTATAACTATGGGAACTATACGGTACTTATAACACAATTTATAGCATCTTATAACTCACCATGAACAACCAAGTAAGGAAACAATATCGTCACTGTACCTGCCCTATCCTGCACTTGTTCTTTAGGGATTCGGTCTCATTCTTTTGAAGTTCGTTGAGAAATTGGGATGTACCGGGTGCACGGGCAACCTGTCAGAGGGTTTGACGGACTTTGTGCCTTAGTTTAGAGGCCTCACTCATCATAAGGCCCCCTCACTCCTCTTTAAGTCCTAAACTCTAAACCCATAAAAGAGGCAGAAAAACATCTCTTGACCACGCCCTTTTGAGCTTCTGGCGGCGTGTGATCGTTCTACGACTGCCCCCCCCACTGGGATGGGCCGAGGGGGGGGCAGAAATCCATGCGTTCTCAAGCATTGGCAACCTGGCTGTCTCGAAACGACGGCTGTTGAGGACAAACCCTAAACCCTACACCCTAAACCCTAGACCCTAAACCCTAGTCTTTCACTGGATCTATGAGCACTGGTTTGGAGACGTGCCTCTCTCACCTTGCGGCCCTGACAGTCGCAACTGCGCAAGCAACACCGAGGAGTGCTTGCGTTCGGGAAGCTGAGGTGAAAATCATCAGAAGAACCATCAGGTGGAGGTGAGTTCCATCAAGATAATCATTTTGCAGGGTGCAGAACATGTGCCGAACCCTAGCCCTTGCACAGCCGTGCGAGCAGCAGCGCATCAGGCAAGCCTGCGTACATTGAATTCACGAAAGCTGCAAGACATTCTTAGACGTTCTCAGCAGCCACCGCGGCGAATGAAAGCCGGACTGGAGTCTCTGGCTTCGCAGGTGGCACTCGTCTTGGGCTTCCATGTGAGTCCCTTCCTGCTGGCCCCAGTGCTGGCGTCCCTCCCCCTCCTCCTGGGAGCATCGGCCGGCCGAGCCCGGATTTGACTCAAGGAGTTGGCGCGCCTTCCAGCCGTTTCCTTTGGGCTCGCTTCCTTGATGGCGATGGGAGGCATGACCGGTTTCTGCACCTCCGCATCCTTGCTGCACTTTCCCAGCCTAGGAGGGTCTGTATGACAAAACATGCCTTACATATCCTTAAATATGACCCTCTGAAGTCTGAAGCCCCGAAATAGGAAAAATATGTTAAACAAATCCAAACTATCATCCTCTTAACATCCCCCAAATAAGAGAAAACTCGTGTAACGGTAGTATCCCTAAACCCTACTTTGGAGTAGACCCTGGAGAAAAAGTGTCTACACCCTAAACCCTAACAACATCCCGCACCCAGGAAGCTGATCCGGTAGAAAGGCGTACATGTCCTCGAGGTCGGTGCCTTTGGGCCGCTTGCCGGCCGTTGCCTCCATCAAGGCCTGGGGTTTAGAAGCTTAGGGTTCAGGACTTAGGGTTTGGGGTTTAGGGTTCTAGGGTTCTAGGGTTTTAGGGTTTTATAAGGGTTTAGGGCTTGGGGTTTAGCTTTAAGGTTTAGGCCTTGCTGAAGATCACGTGGCTCGGGGGGCTCAGGGCCCGCGCCTTCCTGGCCTTGGCTGCCATCTTCTGCATGTACAAAGGCTTTGGGGTTTAGGGTTTAGGGTTCAGGGTTCAGGGTTTGGGGTTTAGGGTTTAGGGTAAGAATATGTTCCGAGAGCGAGTGAGAGAGAGATTGGGGAGAGAGAGAGAGAGACAGACGTATAAATAAGTAAGTAAATGAAAAATACTAAAGACAAAAATATGTACATGTATACACGTATATACATAACACAACTGTACATAATATGCATGTGGTCTAGCTCCGATATACTGCTTCCCAATTCCCCGGGCATCCGAAGGGCTGCTCCAAAAGCAGGCGGATCATCGGCATCCATCGCAAAGCACATGGGAGGCATCGCCATTGCTTCGGTTTGCCGAACTCCAGCTCCTACTTCAGCTGCGCAGCACCCAAACCAGAACAAGGGAATAGTACACCAAAGTAGCCCTAAACCCTAAACCCTAAACCCTAAACCCTAAAGTCGCTTGCTGCGAGCTGGAGCTATCCAACAGCAGGGGCCGAGACTGCTAGGAGAGGACCTTGCAAGCCCCGAAGAGCAGCCCCACATGACACGACTCCAAAGCACCAAAAAAGGATAAGAACGACCACTCCTAAAGTCGTGCATGATTCCCACCGAATCCTAAACCCTAAACCCTAGACCCTAAACCCTAAATACTAAACCCTGAACACTTAGCCCTAAACCGTTGCATCCAGTGCTTGTCGTGTCCCTTGCCAGTACTACAGGACATGGCACGTATTAACCAAGTATAACTGCACCTATAACTGTACTTATAACCATGTCAGGGCACTTAAGGCGCTTTTAAGTGGGTTATAAGTACAATTATAATTGGCTAGTAAGTATCCCTAAAACCCTAAACCCTAAACCCTAAACCCATGGGTACAGTTATACGTTTGTTAATAGGTACCATGAACCTCCAAGTAGAGCACATGGCAACCCCGGGTCGTCTATTGACTCTTTCAGTGAACGGCTGGTTTACAGGGCTTTGCAAGGTTTTAAAGGTTTGAAAGGGTTTAGGGTTTAGGGTTTAGGGGTCTGAAGTTGCTATAAGGGCTTAGAGTGTAGGGTTTAGGGTCTAAACCCTCCAGGATTCTGCGCCCACCTGGGAGTTAAGATGAACTTGCGAAAAGCGCCATGGCACGTTCGCTGTCATACTGGACGAAGTACTTTGCCATCATGACCCCATAGACCACAGCACCTGCCAGTGTTGATGTCTGGCATTGAAATCTAGGTTTAGGGTTTAGGGCTTAGGGGTTAGGGTTTAGGCTTTATGGTTTCAGTGATGCAACCTGATCTAACCTACGTGGGTGGAACCCTTTGGGGCACCTCAAGATATTAGTTCCACAGGCCAGCCCCGTATTATCATAAAGAACCCTCCAGCAGCCATAGGGTTTAGGGTTTAGGGTTTAGGGGTAAGGGTTAAGGGTTTAGGGTTTAGGGATGATGCTTCCGTAAACTCGAACCCCCCAACACCAGCGTAGTGCCCCGCTTGTTGGAATCCTAATTGCTGCAACAGGTGCATAAGAACAAGCTGCAGGAGACCTTTGAGAGTGAACATCATAGGGTCTAGGGTTTAGGGACAGAAGGGGAAGAATTCCTGCCATTCACTAAGTTGGCCTTGTAAAACCTTTGCGTCATATTCCTAAGCAAGACACACTTAGTATAGTAAGACCCATGCAGGCAAATTGCAAAATAGCAAGGGCCTACATAGTCAATCCACACACACACATATTAAACTTTCCTATGCCAGAATATGCCCCAGACCCTGAGGCCCTAACCGCAACCCTAAACCCTGATCGTTGTCAGCATCTCCAACGCAAATCCAAAACTGTCAATGCGTTGCAGACCCTAAAGCCTAAGCCCCTTGCTTCTTGCAGTTTCGGTTTTGAACCCTAAACCCCAAACCCAAAGCGCTTAACCCTAAACCCTAACCCCTAAACCCTTAACCTAACTGCAAATGCCAAGTTCAGCCCGGAACCGCATCCTTCCACCCTCTTGCGTCCCCCTCCCCAACCCCCCAAAACAACAAGGGTTTAGGGTTTAGGGTTTAGGCTTTAGGGTTTAGGGTTGGGGAAGCCACATGTGTAGTAGGGATTAGGGTTTGTCCCTTCATCTTCTAGGTTGGCACTGAGAACCCTCCAAGAAAAAACAAGCCGCAAATGTAAACTTCTTCAACCCAACAAGGGAAAACATGCACAACGACTCCAACACGCCATAGGGTTTTTGTCGGTTTTTTTGGCAGGGTTTGGGATTTAGGGCGTTGGGGTTTTTAGGATTCGGGGCAGTTTTTCCAAACCGGCTAGAACAGCCCTAAACCCTAAACCCTAAACCCTAACACCTGCAGTGCGAGAGGCCTATGGTACCCAGCAGGTAGGCACAGAGGATCCAAACGCACTTTGTCCAGACGAGTTCCATCCTCGGGTCTGTCGGAGTTTGTGGACTCTGAGGCTTTGACAGTTTTTGGGGGGTTTAGGGTTTAGGTTTAGGGTTTAGGGTTTAGGGTTTAGGGTTTAGGGTTTAGGGTTTAGGGTTTAGGGTTTAGGGTTTAGGGTTTAGGGTTTAGGGTTTAGGGTTTAGGGTTTAGGGGACCATATTAAGGGCCCATATAACTGCGCTTCGAGGTCTGAGGGCTTTGAGTTCTTAAAGTTTGAGGTTGGGATGCTCCCCCCTTGTACCAACAACTCCTTAATGGGGACTAGAGTACCCCCAATCATAATCCCTATAAAGTAGGGTTTAGGGGTTAGGGCTTAGGGTTTAGGATTTATGATTTAGGGTTGAGGGTTTATAGAAGGGGGAACATCACAAGATTGAGGGTTTGTTAGGGTTGATTGAGGGTGATTATGGCTCGAAGGGTTTAAGGGTTCAGGGTTATAAGAGTCCAAGGGCTTAGGGTTTAGGGTTTAGGGTTTAAGGTTTGTCCCCCCCCCCCCCCCCCCCCCCCCCGCCTATCACCCAGTGCAAAGCAGAGTTGCCAGGGCCAGGGCCCTGAACTGGGTGACATGCCCTAAACCCTAAACCCTAAACCCTAAACCCTAAACCCTAAACCCTAAACCCTAAACCCTAAACCCTAAACCCTAAACCCTAAACCCTAACCCTAAACCCTAAACCCTCAACCCTAAACCCTGCAGCAAAGCAGCTGCCTGTGGCGCCCCCAAAAGACAACCTGATGCTGCTGGGTTGACAGGAGGGGCCCGGATCGGCTTTGGGGCAGTGCTGCTGTTGTAACATCCAAAGGGTTTAGGGTTTAGGGTTTAGGGTTTAGGGTTTAGGGTTTAGGGTTTGGAGTTTAGGGTTTAGGGTTGAGGGGAAGTTTAGGGCTCCCACCAAATTGCAGAAAGGCTTTGTGCAAAGCAAGCTAGGAGCGGCAGCTCGGGTGTCAGAATCTGAATGGGCATGCCGCAAGAGGTCTTGGGATTGAGGGGTTGGAGCTTAGAATGTGTTTCCAGCGCAACTAGGTTCACTTAAAAAGGTCTTCGTCTACAACAAGTTGGCGTGCCTTTGCAAGTGAACCCAAAAACTACTGCGGGAATCATGCTCATCACCTAGTCAACCCCTGAATCGTAACCCGTATAAGGAGTGAAACATAATCAATAATCCAGCCCTTGAAAGGGGGGGAAAGTCGGCCTTAACCCTGAACCCTGAGCCCTGAACGCTGAACGCTGAACCCTGAACCCTAAACCCTAAAACTCCCTGCTTGCGTGCCTCACACAGCTGGCGCGGCGTGGTTGCTGCGCGGTTTCCGAGGATGAGCAGGTCCTTGCTAACCTGCCGGGTTTAGGGTTTAGGGTTTAGGGTAAACCCTTACGAAATCCTCGACCCTGAGCCCGAAACTCCAAACCCTCAAAATGCGAAGCTTCTCTTGGTGAGGTGCGGCAGAGCACTGGAAACCTAAACCGCAAGCCCTGAACTTAAACCCTAAACCCTGAACCCTAAACCCTAAACGCTAGGTTTTGGAGGTTGGAAGCACGAAAACTGAGGACGGGGCAAAGAGCACGAAACCGAACCAAAGGCCAAGCCTCAGACGCTGTTGGTTTGGGGTTTGATGGGAGGTTTGAGTTTTTTTCATGGGTGTGGCATATAGAGTGCTACTGCATAAACTCACTAATTAAGAGCTTTCAAAAAATCTGCAACTGAGAAGTTCCCCGCGTACCTACATACATACGTACGCACGTACGTGCGTACATACGTATGTATATGTATGTATATGCATGTATCTGTATGTATGTATGTATGTATGTGCGTATGCAGTGTGCATGTGCATAGGGTGCATGTATGTAGACCTGTACATATCGATACATGGTCAAAGCGCGTTTCGGGTCCGGCCGACCGTGAACGGGGATGTGCGTTTCAGGTCCGCCGTGCGTGGCCGCGGAGGTGCGTTTCAGGCTCTGCTGGACTGCGTTTCGTACAGGCCAAGGTGCGTTTCAGGTCCGGCACCACCAGAAAGACACAAGTCCGAAGCCCCTGAAGCCACCCGCTACAAGCCATCCTAAGCCCTGAACCCTAAACCCTAGACCCTCAACCGAAAACCCTAAACCGTAAACCCTAAACCCTAAACTCAAAACCCTAAACCCTAAACCTGAAACCCTAAACCCGAAACCCTAAACCCTAAAACCTAAACCCCAAACCCTAAAGCCTAAACCCTAAACCCCCTAAACCCTAAACCCTAAACCCTAAACCCTAAAACCTAAACCCTAAACCCTAAACCCGAAACCCTAAACCCGAAACCCTAAACCCTAAAACCTAAACCCGAAACCCTAAAGCCTAAACCCCCTAAACCTTACAACCTAAACCCTAAACCCTAAACCCTAAGCCCTAAACCCTAAACCGTAAACCCTAAGCCCTAAACCGTAAACCCTAAACCCTAAACCCTAAACCCCAAACCCGAAACCCTAAACCCGAAACCCCACACCCTAAAACCTAATCCCCAAACCCTAAACCCTAAACCATAAGTAGTGCGCCTGAAATGCACCATGTGTGCGTCTGAAATGCCCCCTGTGTGGTTCTGAATTGTCTCCCGTCTGGTTCCTGAGCACCGGACCTGAAATTGGTACCTGAAACGACCCTAGGTGCGTCAGAACCGTACAACACTCATCGATACATAGATCTATATGTATGCAACACATACACATCTGCATATACATACATATTCACATATGGATGTAGCGAAATAAACCCTAAACCCTAAACCCTAAACCCTAAACACTAATTTGTGTATATATGCATGTATATGTCAAACATGCTCCATCGAGCCTCGCTAGTCCAGCCAAGATGCACGAGGAAGCCCCAGATGAGCACGGCACCCTGACGTCTCGTAATGTAGGGGCCTTAAAAATTAGAATAGGGTTTAGGGTTTAGGGTTTAGGGTTTCGGGTTTCGGGTTTAGGGGTTAGGGTTTAGGGTATAGGGTTTTGGGGAATGTTATGGTTCATAGTATAGTTGTACAGAGGGGCTATTCCAACCCCCTTCAGGGGCTTTTCAAAAGCGTTGTATCAGGCACAGAAGGAACTCTTAACTTCGAGAGCTGTCCATATGCGATCTGCATGCCTTCTAAGCCCTAAACCCTCAACCCTAAACCCTAAACCCTAAACCCTAAACTTACTGTCCGTCACCTGGAAGCGGAAGAGCGCGGTCGTTCCAGGCCCCGCCACGTGCGCGGACATGAGGTTGGTGTCGAACCTATGTTGGAAGCTACTTAATTCGCGACCCTAATACCCCGTAAGTAGGGTTTAGGGTTTAGGGTTTGGGGTTCGGGGTTCGGGGTTTGGGGTTTGGGGTTTGGGGTTTAGGGTTTAGGGTTTAGGGTTTAAGGAATAGTCCTTAAAGCATGAGAGGGTTCATTATATGGTTTAAGGAATATTCCTTAAGCAAGGGGTATTGGAGTCTCCGGGTACTGCTCTCAGCGGAGTCAGGTTTTTTTTTGGGTGTTTTTTGGGGTTTTTGTTTGGGTATGTTTTTGGGTTTAGGGTTTAGGGTTTAGGGTTTAGGGGTTTGGGGTCTGGGGTTTAGGGTTTAATTAGGATTAGGTTTAGGGTATATTGTTAAGGGTTTTAAGGTTTTAGGGCTCTAGGGTTTTAGGGTTTTTGGGTTTTAGGGTCTTAGGGTCTTAGGGTTTAGGGTTTTAGGGATTTAGGGTTTTAGGATTTTAGGGATTTAGGGTTTTAGGAGTTTAGGGTTTTAGGGTTCTAGGGTTTTAGGGTTTTAGGGTTTTAGGGTTTTAGGGTTTAGGGTTTAGGGTTTAGGGTTTATAGGGTCTGATCCCAACATCTTCCATATGACGGATATGGCCACTTCTCAAAATTATGCTCCCTTTTTGGGTAGTGTAGATATTTTGGGGCCGCCTCATAAAAGTAACCCCAAAAGCAACCATCATTTGGAGAGGGTTTAGGGCGGCATTCCGCCGAAGGGGCTGGGGGGGGGGGGGGTTGGTGTGAGACCAACATAAGACTCGCTTTAAGTCTCGCCAGTATCCTCTTTAGCCCCCCACTAGAAGTTTAACTTCTAGCTCCCGTAATATGAAATTAGAGGAACCCCAAAACTCATAAGGTGCTAAAGTTATAGTAAAGTCTCACCTAGACAAGAATGCCGCCAGTGCGGATATGAGGCGGGTAAGGCTGGCCCTCGTCTCCATGGTGGTCCTGCTTTCTCAACCCCTGAACCCTAAACCCTAAACCCTGAACCACAGGGCTTGCTTACGCCACTGGACCGAGTTTGTGGCCATGGCCAGCGTGGCTTCAGAGTTCAAGCACAAACCCTAGCACCCTAGCACCCTAACACCCTAACACCCTAACACCCGAACACCCCAACACCCCAACACCCAAACACCCTAACACCCAAACACCCTAAATCCTAAAGTCCAAAACCCTGGCTTCTCATCCCTGGTCTCTTTGCCTGGGTGACCATCATTCGCATCTGGCTCGCTTGAGCATACCTGGCAAAAAAACTAGTAGTTGCTTAAGAAAATGTTCTTCCTTATAAGGGTAATATGGGGATTATCGTCTTTTATTCTTTTGGGGTCTTAAGCAAGTAAGTAGTTGCTTAAGAACCCCCCCCCAAAAAAAACAACAAACATGTTCTTCCTTATAAGGGTTATCTGGGGATTATGATCAAAACTAGTAGTTATGAGGGCAATATAGGGATTATTACCTTTTAGTCTTTTCGGGGTTAAATGTTCTTCCTGAATAGTAGTAGAAAAGAGGGCCGAAACCAGGGCTTTGGGATCCCCCTGGGACTCGCCTGTGCCTACACAATGAAGAGCAGCTCGGCCATGCGAGTGAAAGTGAAGCCACACCCGACAACAAACCTAAACCCTAAACCCTAAACCCTAGGCCCTAAACCCTAAACCCTAGGCCCTAAACCCTACACCCTAAACCCCAAATCTTAAACCCTAAACCCTAAACCAATCGTGAGCCTAAGCACATCTGAGGGTGGGGTTGATATAAACAACGGGCCCTGTCAGGTATTCAGGAAATCATCAACTCAAAACCAAAACTACCCTAAGCCCTGTGCCCAAGATACCCGTTCAAACCCTAAACCCTAAACTAAACTAACCCTAAGCCCTAAACCCTGAACCCTAAACCCTAAACCCTAAAACCCAAAACCCTAGGGTAAGAGAAGAGTCCGGCTAGGCTGCTTGAGACCGTCCGGGTTGACGGTGCTCTTCATGGCCAGGCTCGTGTACCAGGCCCTGTTCGATGCTAGGGGTTGAGAGCTTTATTTTTTTGGGGTTTAGGATTTAGGGTTTAGGGTTTAGGGTGAGGGATTTAGGGTTTTCGTGCTTTTTGGCTTACTGGCTTTTGGGGCTTGTAGAGCTTCAGAAAATCAGGGTTTTAGGGGTTTTAGGGTTTGGGGGTTGATGTTTCCTTAAACCCCTGACCCCAAACCTTAAACCCTAAACCCAAAAACCGTAAACCCAAAAAACCTAAACCCTAAAACCCTAAACCCCCTAAACCCTCAAACCCTTCTCAACCTCAAGACTCAGGCAGCTTGCATCTTGCGCTCCAAGGCACGCCCCCAAAAGCCCTCCCACGACGCCAACCGCGGCCAGCGCCAGAAAGACGTCGTCGCCGTGGCTGACGCACTCCTGGCGCTGTTCGAGCCCTCGCCTTTTGTGCGCGTGAGAGTGGGGGGTAGGGCATTGTAGGGTGTGAGATGCCCACAACCCAAAAACCACACCCAAAAACCAAAACCCCCCCCAAAAAAAACAAAATCCTAGTCTCAACAGCCTCTTGCCTGCCTGAACACCAGCTCTTCCCTTGACAAAGACTCACTTGAGGGAGGGGGTGTTCATGGGGGGTAGGTTCCTTGGGAATCTGAAGCTCAGGGAGCCTCAGCGAGTAGGGAGTATTAGGGGGCCTTGGGTTGCATACCCAATGAACCCCCCCCTCCCTTAAGAACGAAATATATAATCACTCGCAAGGCTCCTTCTTGTCTTCCGACCTGGCAGGCATATGGGGGGCTTCCCCAGATTGGAGCGGTAACCCTATTCAGGTCCTTGAATGTCGGTAAGACTCTGCGAGAAAAATCAAAAACGCTTAAGCTCCGGAAAAGGGTTCAGCGCGATGCAGCCAAAGCACAAAGTGTATCCTGTCATGCACTGCTCGCAGTGCTCCACCTAGGTGCACACCGTCATCTCTTGAAAACCCGCCATTTCCCTGGCCACTGCATATACTCTCGACTGTCTCGCTAAGGCTTGCAAGCTCTGCCTAAACCCTAAACCCTAAACCCTAAACCCTAGACCCTAAACCCTAAACCCTAAACCCTAAACCCTAAACCCTGATCATGGTATTGTCCTCCGCTTAAGTGGTCTGAGGGGCAACGGAGGGTTCAGGTGTTTTAGCTTGTTAGGGTAGGGTTGATGGCTCCCAGGTAAGAAAATCAAACCCTAAACCCTAAACTCCAAACCCCAAACCCTCCGTCCGACAGGGGGCCGCTTCGTCCTCCTCACCAGGCTTCGAGGAAGTGCATCGGGCGCAAGCTTCCACTTCGCAGTACCGGCAGTAGGGGTTCCTCGGCTTAGGGTTTAGGGTTTAGGGTTTAGGGTTTAGGGTTTAGGGTTTAGGGTTTAGGGTTTAGGGTTTAGGGGTTCCTGGGCGTTCTCAGAAGCTACCCTGACTCAAGGAAGACTCCCTTGATCGCATTAGGATCCTTAGTACAAGCTAGGAATAGTACATAAGCCCTACACGTAACCCTGAACCCTAAACCCTAAACCCTAAACCCTGGATCCAAGCATCTCTTTCACCTTCTCCTTCTCCGGGATGGTCTGGTTAGGAATGGTTCCTTTGGTTCCGCACTCCTGCACTGGGTATTGTAGGATTCTTAAAGGAGTGGGGTGTAGGGTTTAGGGTTTAGGGTTCAGGGTTTAGGGTTTAGGGGTACCTCGGGAAGTGTAGGGAAGCTTAGGGAGCCTTAGGGAGTAAAATAGAGAGTATTAGAGTTCCCTTGGGCTAATTACCCCCCTTGCTTTCCCCCTCCCTTAAGAACCCGATAAGGGTCGGTCTCTAAATGTGGGTTTAGGGTTTAGGGTTTAGGGTTTAGGGTTTAGGGTGTTTGGGGATCCTTTTATTTGTAGAGCTGGGCTAAGCCCCTGACTCCAACAGGTCTCTAGGGGCTTTAAAGAGCGCGCCTCCGGCTTGACGCACTTGAAGTGGCAGTACCTGCAACGGAGGGGCTTTTGGGGGTTAGGGTTTAGGGCTTTAAGTCTCTAAAACCGATAAACCCTAAACCCTAAACCCTAAACCTTAAACCCTAAACCCTAAACCTTAAACCTTAAACCTTAAACCTTAAACATAGGCTCGGGGTTTTGGGGCTGAGGTAGGGATGTAGTGTCCCTGACGATCACGGCTTCTGCGGACATCCCTTTGCCCAAGTTCAAGTTGCGCGCACACTATGAAAACCCACCCCAAACCCCCTAAACCCTGAACCTAAACCCTAAACCCAAAACCCTGAACCCTAAACCCTAAGCCCTCAAAGCCCTCCAAGACCGAACTTCCCAAATACCGCCAAGCTCTACCCTGAGCCCTGACTTCTGAAATACGTAGGCTTTGGATGGTACTTAATTATGCTTGTAACCCTATTTAGGGTACTAATAACCCGACTTTTAACTACCGATGAACCTCCAACCTTAAACCCTAAACCCTAATTAAACCCTAAACCCGAAACCCTAAACCCTAAACCCTAAACCCTACTCATAACTATCCATGAACCTCCAAGTAGGCCCCACACCACCCCCGCCAAGATTGAGGCCGCAGGCTCTTTTGGGTTGTTGATCTCGGCGCTGAAGGGGCAGTTCTTGGGACAGGCCTGCGCTTTTGTTTGTGATTTTTGTTTGGGGGGGGGGGGGGGGGGGGGGGGGGGGGGGGGGGGGGGGGGGGGGGGGGGGAGGTGGGGGGGTTTAGAGTCTACAGGGTTTTTGGGCCACAGGGACTTTGGGGATTTGGCTGCGGACCTTGAAAGCCATCCGCCGTGAACCTGCCCAAAGAGTACAATACTTCTTGATCAAGGAATAGGCCTTAAGCATAATGGGGGGCCCCTACTAGGATTTAAGGTCTACTCCTTAATTAAAGGGTATTGGGCTCGTTGGGTACCTGAGAGTCTGAGAGCACCCTAAGGAATCGTGTTGAGTTGGAGTCTGGGTAGGGTTTAGAGCCCGATACTCCTTAATCAAACAGCAAGCACAAGGATAGCCAATGGAGCTCTTATGGGCTGGGCAAGGGGACTGCACGCGGGCCCAGCATAAGGGACCCTAGGGGCTTTGCAAAAAAGAAGGGGAGGGGGCTTAGTAGGTATATAGGGAGTGTATATGGTCAAGGGTCATTTCGAGTGCTCACTTAAAGCCGTAAACCTGAGGCTGCTCCAGTTGGGTGTTAATAGTATGACTTTTGTGTAGACATATACAGCGAGAACGACATCATCTCATAAATACAAGGAAATTCTTGACAGTAAGAATTTTCTACAGTGAGAATACGTTACAACAACCTGATCCCGAAACCCTCGAAAGCATGTTGGTGGCCGCCCTCTGCAGCCCAAACCCTAAACCCAAAACCCTAATTAAAACCCTAACAACCTAACACCCGAACACCTAACACCCTAACACCCTAAAACCCTAAGACCCTAAAACCCTAAAACCCTAAAACCCTAAAACCCGAAAACCGGGGGGCCGATTCACTCTTAAAGCCGTCACATGGTCCCTGAGCATGGGCCCTGAAACGGGGGACCCCTTATACCCTATACAGACTAAGGGCCCATGCAACAGAGGTCAGGGACCATATGACTAAGGGCCCATGCAACTACCCCAAACCCTAAACCCTAAACCCTAAACCCTAAACCCTAAACCCTAAACCCTAAACCCCAAACCCCAAACCCTAAACCCTAAACCCTAAACCCCAAACCCTAAACCCTGCCTCCTGCGGGTTGGCAGGAGCCTGCGCTTCCATGAAAAGTCTAGCTGGGTGGGTGTCCATGGTAGGCTTAGGGCTTAGGGTCTAGGGTCTTAGGGTTTAGGGTTTAGGGTTTAGGGTTTAGGGTTTAGGGTTTAGGGTTTAGGGTTTAGGGTTTAGGGTCTACTTGGTTGCTGAGTTCAGAAGCACCGAAAAAGTGTAAACTTTCAGTTCGATATCCCAAAAAGTGTAAAGGGTACTCATTCAGCTACTAAGTAAGAACCCCAAAAGAAAAATCAATCATCCCTATATTTTCCTTATGAGGAAGATTCTTCTTATTTTTGGGGGGTTCTTAAGCAACTACTAGAGGTTCAAAGGAAACCCCAAATTATAGGATTTAGGGTTAGGGTGAATTCTCGGGTTTAGGGTTAGGGTGTGGAGTTTAGGGTTTAGGGCTTCCGAAAAAAATGGGGGGGGTTCAGCCAGCTTTACTCATGGGGGGGGGGGGGGGTTTAGGGCTACTTGGAGGTTCATGGGTAGCTACAAGTAGGGCGATAAGTACAGTACCCTGAAGAGGGTTATACGTGCCCAAATGAATCCCCAAGTAGGACTTCCATGGAGGGGCACCTCAGGGGAAAGTCGAGTTCTAAGGGCCCTCCCTAAAATTGGGCAAGAAAATTCTGGTTCTGAACCTGAAGCCCACAAGCTTCTATACGCCCCTTCAGTTCGTTAGTTAGCAGGGCTCCGAGAAGGGCTTTGGGCCGATCTTGATTTTGGGCCCTTCCAGGGTATCTAGTGTCTAATCTAGTAGGTTAATTTTCCTTACAGCTTAGGAAACCGAAACCAGGGTTTTGGGTTAGGGTTTAGGGTTTAGGGTTTAGGGTTTAGGGTTTAGGGTTTAGGGTTTAGGGTTTAGGGTTTAGGGTTTAGGGTTTAGGGTTTAGGGTTCAAGGTTTAGGGTTTTGGGTTACCCCCCCATGTCAGAAAGAGGGCGGATCCCCTAAACCCCTAAACCCCTAAACCCCTACACCCTAAACCCTAAACCCCAAACCCTTACACCCTAAACCCCTAAACCCTAACCCCTCAAACCCTCAAACCCTAAACCCCAAACCCCTAAACCCAAAACCCCAAACCCCTAACCCCTCAAACCCTAAACCCTGAACCCTAAACCCCGAACCCTAAACCCTAAACCCGAAACCCTTGCCCCCGACAGCCTAAACCCTAAACCCCTAAACCCCAAAACCCCTAAACCCAAAACCCTGAACCCTAACCCCTAACCCCGAAACCCTAAACCCTAAACCCTGAACCCTAAACCCTGAACCCTAACCCCTAAACCCTAAACCCTAAACCCAACTTTCTGCACTGTTTGGAGCAGACCTCGCCTTCAAATCCGCCTCGCACTCGTCGGTGAGGACCTGGCGCAGACTTCCCCAGCCCAAAGAGCTCACGGCTCCTCCATAAAGGGTTTAGGAGTTAGGGTGCAGGGGTTCAGGGTCCAGGGGTCCAGGGTTTAGGGTTAGGGGTTAGGGGTTTAGGGTTGGGGGTTTAGGGTTGGGGGTTTAGGGTTCAGGGTTTAGGGTTAGGGGCTTAGGGTTTGGGGTTTAGGGTTTGGCGTCTAGGGTTATAGGTATATGGGGTTATGAAGTTGTAGGGATATGGGGCTATAGGCTTGTAGGGTTACCGGGTTTGGGTTCTTGGGTTCCTCATGGGGAAGTTCAGGGTTTATAGGGTTTGGGGTTTAGGGCTTTGCGGCCCCGTGGGAATTTCGGACTTCACTCAAAGAGCACATAAGGATTCTTAGCGTGATTTTAGCCATGCTCCTTAGTGGGGGACGCTGGGTACAGCCTTGGTCCCCAAACCCTGAACGTTGCTATACAATAAGATACTGCAAACCCCATCCCCCAAAAAACTGCACAGGGCGGCCCAGGCCTACGGAGGCAAAAGAGCGCTCAAAGATTTTGGGATCCAGGGCCTATCTCCCCTAGTGAAATGGGGTTTTGGGTTGTGGGCCCAATAAATGCGGAACATACCTCAGTTCAGTATCAAGACCCAGTCTAGATAGAAAGAGGTCGATTCCTAAATCAAACGCATTGGGGCTTCTTGGGCCTAAGCGAAAGAACACTAAGCGCACATGCACATCTCCTTGTTCCAACGAAACCATAATACGATATAATACTAGTCCATCTCATAGAAAAGAGAGCATGTGCCTATATATATATATAGGTATATACATTAGCTACCCCCCATTGTACCCATATGTGTATGTGTATATATATATATGCACATAAATGTGTCACATATATATGTATATGTGTGTATGTATATATATATATAATACATGCATACATGCATACATGCATACATGCATACATGCATACATGCATACATGCATACATGCATACGTGCATACATGCATACATACATACATACATACATACATACATACATACATACATATGTAAAACATCTATCTATATATATATGTATATATATATATGCAACACATAATACATGACATGATGAAACTCCCTGAAGCATGCCAACGGCTGGGCGCCCACCTGGGCGTAGCGGTGCTGCTGGTGCTGCATTGCTCGGTGGCTGTGGTCCTCGTGCATGGCCTGTCTTCGAGGCTTTTTTGTCTTTCATGGTACACAAAGAGCCCTAAAAACCTCTGAATTATAAGGAATAGACCCTAAAGAGCCCTAAAAACCCGGAATGAAGGAATAGACCCTAAATTAGTTTAAGGGACAGACGAAGGATCCTTGTATAGTTTCAGGGATATTCCTGCGGGGTCTTGGGCTCTCTGGGGTGGCAGGGCATGTAGAACTTTAGGGTTTAGGGTTTAGGGTTTAGGTTTACGGTCAGACTCGACCTCCTGAAGAATCTCCCGAGCGCATGCCCGCATCCAATGCCGCCAAGCCACGAGTTCCTCCAGCTCTTCATCTCCTCTCAGGTTTTGATTTAGGGTTTGGGGTTTAGGGTTTAGGGTTTAGGGCTTGGGATCTGGGGTTTGGGGTTTAGGGTTTACGGTTTAGGCTACCAAAGCCAACTTTTGGGGTGCAAAGTCTAAACCCTAATCCCTAACCCTGAACTATGTATACTTTGGATTACTGGGAGCTTCTGGGTACATCACGTGTAATCGTGTAGTCTTACGATGACGACTGTACACAGTATGTTTGAGGCGCATGTGCAGCACTTGAGGCAAGGAGCTCCTCTCACCCAGCAGCCTCTTTTTGCACGCAACGGGTCTGGGAGTCTCGTTGTTTGCAAAACAGTACAAAGACTGGCTCAATCCATACGTGAGAACTAGGGTACACGCCCGTTGTTGCTCGCGTGCTCAGTAGTCTGCCTTGAGTCCTTGCATGACCCGCCTGAATCTGTGGACACAGCAACCATACCGACTGTCCCGACTGTCGCCCCACCCACGGCGCCATAGGTTGCTGCTGTGGAGGTCATGGCTGCAGACTGCAGCATGGCGAAAGACGATCCTGAAGCGACGACACCGATGCTCGATTGCCAGGCAGCGGCTGCAGAACCTGCAGCGATCCCGCTCGAGGTAAATCCTGCTGCGCTCAGGGCAGCAGGCGCACCCAACCATCCAGCTGCAGCTCCAATAAGCGGCCAAATGGCACTTGCAGGCTGTGCCATGAAGCAAAGGACCATGGCCAACGAAGCGCGCATCATTCGAGCTTGTCTGCCGCTCAATGAAACAGAGGGCAAAAGTACCAGTAGGATGTGCAGTTTCACTGCTGGGTTTACTGACTGGTTCGAGCCCGCAACGACAACTTGCAGTTGCCAACCATCAACAAGGAATGTGCGGGTCTGGGGTGCAGGGGTTGGGGGCTTTGGGTGAAAGGGTGAGGAGCTTAGGGGTTTCATTTTATTGGCTTAGGGTTTAGGAGTTAAAGGCTTAATGGTTCAGGGCTTGAGGGTTCAGAAGCTCCGAAACTGCAAAGTTGTGGACAGAGTTTCCTTGCCAGCAAAAGGCAAGTGCAAGCGCAGATTCAATAGGAAGAGAATTGGCAACAACGAAAAGCTTGTAATCACGAGTTTTGGTTAGCATGATGCTCTGACTCTTCAGATTCTTCTTCTAATGATGCCTATTATGATAGTTTTGATCATTTTGAGTATCATTCTGACTGTTATGACTTTCTGGGTATTCAGCTTTGCAAAAAAAATAATGGCTCATTATCATTGCTATACTCCCCTTAAAACCTTAATACGCAATAATATGTTTAATAGCCTCTTGGCCTTAATATAAACAGAAATAAATATAATTCCCAGGGGTATATAGATATAGATTATGATTCCTCGTATTCAGTCGAGGGTCTGGCATTCGGCCGGACGGCCGCTGTTAGCCACAAGCACCAGAAGACGAGCAAGCACCTGGGTCTAGGAAGTTGCCCTAAACCCTAAACCCTAAACCCTAAACCCTAAACCCTAAACCCTGAACCCTGAACCCTAAACCCTAAACCCTAAACCCTAAACCCTAAACCCCAAACCCTAAACCCTAAACCCATGCAAGTGCCTCTTGCAGCGGGGTTACCGAACCATCGGGGCGCAGCGTGCTGAAATGGAGATGTCGGGCAATTCGTCAGACCTTGGCTCTGGAGCAGCCGCCGTGTGCCATGGGTAGTTCTCGAAGTTAGGGTTTAGGGTTTAGGGTTTAGGGATTAGGGTTTTAGGGTTTAGGGTTTAGGGTTTAGGGTTTAGGGTTTAGGGGTTTAGGGTTTAGGGTTTAGGGGTTAGGGTTTAGGGCTTAGGGCTTAGGTCTTAGGGTTTACGGGGTGGGACGGGGGGGGGGGGGTTCCCTGCTTGGGGGTCCGGCTACCCAAAAAGGGAACACAATTTGGAGAGCCACCCATCTGTCAGGGATGTTGTGTGCGGTTAAGGTTTCGATTTGCCCTCCCCACGGTTCGTGGTGGGTTCAGGTTTCAGGGCTTAGGGTTCAGGCCCTCTTGCGGTTCGTGGTGCTTTTCGGGTTGATCAGAGTTTGGGGTGTTTGGGGGTGGGGGAGGGGGGGCCGGGGGGGGGGGGCCCGGAAAGGGCCCGGGGGGGGGCCCGGGGGGGCCCGGGGGGGCCCGGGGGCGGGGGGGGCCGGGGGGGGGGGGCTGGATTTTAGGCCTTGGGATTGGTAGCTGTTAGAGTGCTGTAGTAGACTAGCCGTCCTACACTGCACTGCAAGCAATCTACAGCAATGGCAGTGCAAGGGACAGAGGCTGAGACAGTGTCCCAACTTGGCCCTAAGTGCTAAACCCTAAACCCTGAACGATGCAATGCTGTACAGGGCCCCTGGTGCCATGGTTTAGGGTTTAGGGTTTAGGGTTTAGGTTTATCAGGTTGTGAATCTCATCAGTCGGCTCACGAAAAGGGATGGCCCTTAAGTCAAGCAGCTGAAGAAACTGGCGGCGCGATGCGGCATGAGATCCTACATCGCAGGGCTTCCTTGAACCCAGAAGCCTGCGCATCCGCCGACTTGGATCTTGCAAGCTTGCCGGCTTTTTGCAGAACCCCCATAATACCCTGCTTGGGGGTTCCTGGTACTTGTGGTTATAACTGTACTTATGTCCACTTGTAAGCGCCCCTTAAGTGCACCAATATGGTTAGAAGTAAGTACAGTTATAAGTGCAGTTATAACTGGTTCATGAGTACCATGAACCTCCAAGCAGACCCTAGTCCCTGAAGCCTAGCCCCATCACACGCAAAAGAGAGCCTGGCATGATCTTTCTCAGGGTAGTTTCAGGGGTCCCTTAGTATGGGCCCTTAGAAGGGGGCTCCTTATATACCCCCAAGATACCCCATAAAACGCAAGGGCCCATACTTCAGAACCCTTTAAAGAGGGTAAGGGACCAGATTCAGGGCCTATGGAAACTTCCCTTAGAGTCTGAAGGCTTTAAGCGTAGAGGGACTCAGGTTCTAGGGTTTGAGGGCTTTAGGGTTACAGGGCTTAGGGCTATTCGGGATTGTAGGGGCTTTAGGGTTTTTAGGGGTTTTAGGGCTTTTAGGGTTTTAGGGTTCTCAGGGTCTAAACCCCAGACCCCGGACCCTAAACTTCAGGATTTTTTGGGTTTCGGGATTAGGGTTGATATTGTCCTGTTCCGTTTCGATACCCGGGCCAAGCTCCAAGAACGCGACTGCTTGAGACCTAAAGCTAGGTAGGGTGTTAAGTAGGATACATCTGGTTCATCCCTAAACCCTGGACCCTAAACCCTAAATAAGAGGAGGGTAGTAGTTCTGTGGGCTGTTCTGGTTACCCTAGTGCACTAAGGGCTCGTTTTGCCCCAGGATGAACTGCAGACTCTCACTTTTAACATTCCCCTTGGGGGGGGGGGGGGGTTCCGAAAATATGGGTACAGGTACCCGTTTTTGGTCCCTGTAACAGGATTCTATTCTACACAAGGGTACCCCTGTTTTGGAAAAATGCCCATATGAACCTTGCGAATCTAACCCCCACGTCGTCAAGCCATTCCCAATTTTGACAAAATATTGGCTGCATCATTTAAGGCATGGGCATTTCCTAGACCCAAAGCCAAGAAAACACCAAGTAGAACGAAATGACGTAGGGTTTAGGGTTGAGGGTTTAGAGCTCAGGGCTCAGGCTCCTTTTCTACAAAACTCAAGGTGCAGGTTTAGGCTCAAGGGCTGTTTACCATTTGCGGTCCTTACTACGACGTAGAGTTCTGCCTAACTCTTCCGGAAGAAGAGGCTTGGGCTCCCTAGGGTGTAGGGTTTAGGGTTTAGGGTTTAGGGTTTAGGGTTAGGGTTTAGGGTTCAGGGTTCAGGGTTCAGGGTTCAGGGTTCAGGGTTCAGGGTTTAGGGTTCAGGGTTCAGGGTTCAGGGTTCAGGGTTCAGGGCTTAGGGTTTAGGGTTTAGGGTATAGGGCTGCGGGGCTGCTCAGACCCAGAGCTGCACCTGCCACCTCTGGTACACCGCATGGTTCCTGCCGCCCTTCTTCGAAGGGATGGGCTTGCCAATGCTGGAGCCTCCACACAACACAAGTAGCCCTAAACCCTAAACCCTAAACCCTAAACCCTGAACCCTGAACCCTAAACCCTAAACCCTAAACCCTAAACCCCAAACCCTGTACCTTGGGTTGATCAATATTCTGAGGGCCCCTATGCCCGAAGCCCCTACATACAAGCATATCTTCAGAGGTACCCGGAGAAGGGTTCGCTGGCACTCAACCCAGGGGAGCCACTTCCGGGGGGCTCTATGTTAGGGTTTAGGGTTTAGGGCTTAAGGTTTTGAGGATTGAGGGTTTAGGGTTTGGGGTTTAGGGTTTAGGGTTCTGAGGAGTGAGGGGTTTAGAGTTTGGGGTCTTACGGTGTTTGGTTCTGCAGCCAAGCGTGAGTGCTCGAGGGCAGCCGCTTTGGTGGCCACTCTGGCACTGACGAGCCCGAAGAAGAACAGACTCCACCGCACCCAAAGAGCCCAGTACCCCTTAAGTAAGGAATATTCCTTAAATCATACTAAGGATTCCTATCTGGTTTAAGGAATATTGCTTAACTAAGGGGTTTTGGGCTCTCTGGGCACGACAAGATGCCCAACTTCTGGTGACCCACCTGGAGCCAAGTAAAGCGGCTTGGGATGCTGCCTCGCGTGAGGAGCCCACGCTGAGGCCCGAACCGCAGCCCTTTCAACCGCAGAGGTTGAGCGTTTAGGGTTTAGGGTTTGGGGTTTAGGGGGTTAGTTTAGGGGGTTAGTTTAGGGTTTCGGGATTTGGTCGACAGCACATGGATGAAGAGGGTCGTACGCGCATGGGAGAGAGCACATGCATATGCATCTGATAGATGTATTCGTGCATACAGAAAGCTTCAGGAACAAGCCATGCTTACGCAAAGGATTGGGGGCGAATTCTGAACTGGAGATTCCGATATCTCGATATATCCCCCCAACAACCCGAAGCCCGATATAGACTGTAGACCCCAAAGTAGGTCTTTCATATACTTGGAGCCCCCTGGGTCGGTTTTAAGGCATATTATGTAGGGTTGAGGGGGCATTCCCAAGGGTAGTTTGGAGGGCCTGAACCTTGAACCCTAGATGCTTCCTGCCTGAGACTATGGACTTCTTGGCGCTCGACGCCTGGCGTGTGGTTCTTTGTACTCTGTAGGTTTTGAGGGCCCTAAGCCCTATACCCTAAACCCTAAACCCTGGGGTGGCTGATCAGGGCCTTTTGAGGGTCTCCATGCAAGTATCCTCCTTAGAGTTTAGGCTACCCCTAAACCCTAAACCCTAAACCCTAAACCCTGGGTTGGCTTTTAGTGCGTTTATCAAGCATTTTGGGCATGTTTCGGGGGGGGGGGGGGGGGGCTGATCAGTGCCAGCCACTTCTGTGCCTCCAAGGATGGCACAAAGAGCCCTGATTATTTAGGGTTTAGGGTTTAGGGTTTTTAGGGTTCTGGGTGGGTTTGGGATTCGGGATCCACCTCAATCATTCACATGACGATGTGGCCTAACGCCTGCGCTCACAGGCTAGGGCTAGAGCTTCTCCGCAGGCACGGAATGCCTTCGTCCGATGCCTGCTTAAACTCTGACCATTCCCCTAGAAAACTCCTCCTCCTCACCACCGCTTATGTTGTACAATACCCGCCCCAATACCCTCCCTCATTTACAAATTTCAGTCGTAAGGCTTAGTCAAGTGTAGTATTGCGATGTATCGCACAAAGAGTGTGTTTAGGCAGGCTCGTACTTGGGGGTTCATGGGTAGTTGTAAGTAGGCATATACGTGCCCTAAATAAGGTTATAAATGCAGTTACCATACTCAACACCTACACCCGAAACCCTCAACCCTAAACCCTGAACCCTACTAAAACCTACCCATGAAACCCTAAACCCTAAACCCTAAACCCTAATGTGATCAGCACTGCGATGGCCATGCAAGGACCCATTTCCGTACTCTCGCCTGCCTGCGACCTCGAGCCCAAAGAGCCCAAACAATACTCAAATAATACTCCGTAATTCGGGAGTATATATACCTTAGGATACTAAGGATCCCTAATACTCCTTAATTGGAAAGATACCTTAACTCATACTATTACGAAGGATACTAAGGATCTCTTATACTCCTTAATTGGAAATATACCTTAACTCATACTGTTACTAAGGATCCCGATACAGTTTAAGGGATCTTCCTTAATTGCGGGGTGTTGGGCGTTCTGGGGATCCTTGGCTTGTTGCAGAGGTCCGCAGTGCGCTCATCGGACAGAATGAGCGCGTTTAGGGTTTAGGGTTTAGGGTAGTTTAGGTTTCGGGTTTAGGGCGAAGGGATTAGGGCTGGCAGAAGGAACTGCAAGCAGGCCCATCTTCCTTACTGTTGGTTAGTAGGGAGTGGTTCACGTATGTCTGAGATGAACGACGATAAGGCGGATGGCAAGAAGGCTTCTTGCAGAGCACTCGCCCATCAGGAAATTCACAAGCTTGTTGGCGATCTCATATCTCTCGCGCCTGTCTTCGTCGGACCTTTCTTCTCAGCAAGCTTCTGAAGACTTTCCTTCTTTGCTGCGTGGGCCATTTGGGCATTTGCCAAAAATAGGGTCCCCTAATATCTACTACTTGCTTCAGAAACCACACACAAATGAAAAGATACTTCCGAAAAAGGGCAAAAAAGGATTATTACCCTGTGTTTTTTGGGGGGGGGGAACTTCAGGACATAGCAGAGCTCCTTATGAGCCCAATACCCTACAGGAGGAACCACACACGTGCACACGCACAAAGAAATAGAACTCCAAACCCCACCCACTACACACTAAACAACCACAGAGCTTAAACCCTACTTGGAGGTTCATGGTTATACGTACCCTGACTGGGGGTAGAAGTAAAGATACCATGCATATAACCCTACTTTCCAAGTAAACCCGAAACCTAAACCCCCTAAAGCCTAACCCCCTTTCCAACTCGCCTCTGACGCGTTGCCGGCCCAGGACGTCTCGCTCGCGCCCCTCCGAGTGGGCGAGGCTTGACGTGGGTTTGGGGTTTGGGGTTTGAGGTGTTCGGTTGTAGGGTGCCGAATGACTACCTCGATTACCCAAGTGCCCGTTGGCCTCCATGTATCCCTAGCACAGAACCCCAGACCCTGAAACCCTAAACTACCAATTGCTTAAGAACCCCCCCCCCCCCAATAAGGGTAATATAGGGGTTTTTCTTAAACATTTGTGGGGGGGTTCTTAAGCAAATAGCAGTAAAGCGGACCTGTTAAGGGATACTTCCATGCCCCTCAAGTTCGGAGGTCAGGGGCTTGCAGGGCTCTAGGGGGTTTTAGGGTCAGGGGTTCCAACAAAGAAGCCTATACGATAGGGTTTAGGGTTTAGGGTTTAGGGTTTAGGGTTTAGGGTTTAGGGTTTAGGGTTTAGGGCTTAGGGCTTAGGGTTTAGCGTTTAGGGTTGGGGTCGGGGTTTAGGTATACTTGCAAGCCCTAAAGCCCTAACCCTGACACCCTCAATTCGGGTGTCCGGCAAGGCCGATATGAAACTCTACACCCTGAAGTCGTGAACCCCTAAACCCTAACACTCAAACCTTGAAACCCGAAACCCTAAACCCTAAACCGAAACCCTAAACCCCAAACCCCAAACCCAACCAAGAATCCAGCTCAGGACGTGGCATCCGGTCGGGGGGCCGGTCGTCGCCTATTCGTGGGGACCTGATGCAACAAGCGTTTGCCCAGACAGGGCAGTTTTAGAGACTCAACCCCCAAACCCTAAACCCTAAACCCTAAAGCTTTTTGTGGGTTTAGCCCTAAACCCAGTTTACGGTCTATATAGGGCCTCTACACCACGAACATACGGCCATGACGAGCAAGCCAAAACAGAAACATCCTCAAGCCCTCGACATGGGTGGTTGCCAAAATTATGGTCCCTTTTTGGATCCCTATTATCATATTGGATCCCTATTATAATACGGCACCTAATATTTAGGGCACTCCAAAAGGGATCATAATTTTGACAACCGCCCAAATGGAAGCCAGCCTGGAATCCTCAAGACCCAAACCCTCGAAACATACTGTAACCTAGCCGCTGAGTACCCTGGGCCCCTAACCCTAAACCCTAAAAACTAAACCCTAAACCCTAAACCCTAAACCCAAAACAGGTTAACCTTTCAATTGTAGTAGGATTATGAATGCCCCGAAAGGTTAAGGGTACCTACGCAGCTACGAAGGTGAACTCAGTCGAAGCATCCTGAACTTCTCCTTCGGGCTTTAGGGTTTAGGGTTTAGGGAGGGTTTAGGGTTTAGGGTTTAGGGTTCAGGGTTCAGGGTTCAGGGTTTAGGGCTTAGGGTTTAGGGCTTAGCACGAATGCAAGAACCAAAGCCAGCTGCCACTGGGGCCCTAGCCCCAAGCTCCTCCATCCTCGTCCTGGCCCAGCTTGGGCGCAGGGTTTAGGGCTAGAGTTTAGGGTTTAGGGTTTAGGGTTTAGGGCTTTAGGGTTTAGGGCTTTAGGGGAACACTATCATGCAAGGGGGCACGAGTAAGGAAACCTTTTGGCAGCTCCGGGGACTGGGTCTTTGGAGTTAGCCACAAACTCTCATGAGGGGATCCCCCAGTTTATGAGCACTTTTGGGGTACCACGTAAGAACACATGTGTGTAGGGTTTTGGGTTTAGGGTTACCTTTTGTCTTCTAGAAGGCTCCGGATGATAGCAGGACCCTGCAAATGGACCAAATTCAGAGAACCTCCCACGAGCAAGGCCCTAAACCCTCAATCCTAAACTTCCCTAAACCCTAAACCCTAAACCCTAAACCCTAAACCCTAAACCGGGTATTGAAGTCCCTGGGGACAGTGGATGCGTGGAAGAGGGAGCCTCGGCTCAAGGTGGGCGACGACCGGCAACCCTGCAAAGGCCTTGGCCCACTGCAGCGGTTTGGGGTTTGGGGTTTGGGGTTTAGGGTTTAGGGTTTAGGGTTTGGGGTTTAAAGGTTTCGGGTCTAGGATTTAAGGTTTAGAGTTTAGGGTTTGGAATTCAGGGGTTGAGAACCCTGTTAAACCCGTCCCCCTAGAAACCCTCAAACGCAAGGTCGGCGGTCTTAGACACGGGGCAGATCTCAGTAGCTTGGGGTAGAGAGACGTTAGTTTTTGGGTTTGGGGCATTTTCGTGGCGCATTTCTGAAGGGACTGCGAGCCACTCGGTGAAGATTAGCGTTTAGAATTTAGTGTTCGGAGACTCGAGAAAATTCTTATGCACCCGCCTAGTTTCCAGTTTTGAGGTTTATTAAGAACGAGACCATCTCTTGCAGATTCTCCAGTAGATGCTTCCCAATGAGCAGGGCTTCTTAGGGCACGTCATCTAGAGCATCCGCGATAGAGACCAGTTGATGCTTGAGGGCCCGGGTCAAGAAAAGAGTCTAGGGATTAGGACCAGGGATTCGGGTTTACTATACTCCCCTTAGAACCTTAATAAAAAACACTTTTAATATCCTCTTGGGGTTTATATAAACAAAAATAAAAAATAATTCCCAAGGGTGTAGGGCGGACAAACATGAACAAGGCCACACCGACAACAAATCCTATGTGCCAACCCTAGACCCTCAACTTGCCACCCAACTCTAAATACCCTCCACAACCCAAACGTTCCTAAACCCTCTGAGCTTGACGAAACCCTGAACCCTAAACTCTAAAACCCACCATAAAAACCCCGGGGGGGGGGGGGGGGGGGGCCTCAACTCTAAACCCACCATGAACCACGGGGGGGGGGGGGGGGGGCATATACACCCCACTTCGCTTAGTACTTATAGGGTCCCAAGGGTTACAGGTGTAGGGTCGCTGTTATCATAGGATTCCTTCGAAAAGGACCTGCCACAGAGGGAGCCGCAATTGTAGAACCACGGATGTAGGGTTTAGGGTTTAGGGTTTAGGGTTTAGGGTTCCAAGAGCTTCCCCGGTTCATGAGGCCCTGGCTTTCCTAGCGGGGGTAGCCAAGGCATCCTGGCACGGGCACGAAAAAAGGCCATGAAGCGCAGGGGCAACCAGTTTTATGGTTTCTAGGGGGCTTCGTGCCTTTAAGGGTGTAGGGTTTAGAGTTTAAGGCTCTGTCGAGTCGAGAGGATTAAGGGTTGAGGCGCTCGTGGGCTTAGGGATTTTGGGGGGTTTAAGTTTAAGGGCTTGAGGGATTAGGAATTTAAGGGTTTACGGGCTTAAAAGGGTTTAGGGGCTTCGGGGTTCAGAGGGCTTTAAGTTTGTAAGGGTCTATACAGGGGTTCAAGGGCTTAAGCAAGTTTGAGATTGCGGGTTTCGGGGTTTGAGAGTGTTAGAGTTTGCAATTCTCAGAATTTAAGGGCTTCAGGGTTTTTGGGGCTCAGGGGGCTTACAGGTTTTGGGACAATGCTTGGAGGCTTGAACTCAACTCTGTTTTCATGTTTTTGAGGGGGGGGGAGGTTTAGGGTTTAGGGTTCAAAGTTTAGGGTCTAAGGCAAGGCGCAAGTCCACTTTGTCTGCAGCCTAGTAATTCCCTACACCCTAAATTAGAATACCCCATGTGCAGTCGCCCAGGGGTGCATTCAAGGCAAACCCAAATCCAAGCCCAAATGTTGCGAGCTTTCGTGTCCTCCCGAGCTCATCAACTAACTTTCCTCAAACTCAGACAGACTGCTTAGCATTCTAGAGCCCTAAACCCTGAACCCTAAGCCCTAAATCCTAAACAGCCAGGGATCCACTCCCCGGGCTGGGCATCATGATAAGGACCTAAGCCCCAAACCCTAAACCCTCCTAAACTGTCAACCCTAAAATCCTGACCCTCAACCCTAAACCCTAAACCTTAGAAGGCCAAATCGCAAATCGCGAAACACTAGCGATTTGGACTCGCAAACCCCAAATCGCCTTCCAATTGCTTTTAGGGTTTAGGGTTTAGGGCTTAGGGCTTAGGGTTTAGGGTTTAGGGTTTAGGGTGCGCAAATCACAAATCGCACGATTTGGGTTTTGAGCTGCGAACAGTAGATCCAAATCGCTGTGTCAATTGCTTCTGCGTTGCTCCTATGTGGGTGCTGTGGGATGCGACTGTACAAGGTTAGTGAGGACATATTCTGAGGAGGAAAATGGGTTTGTGGATGTCCAGCAAACGCACCTTGCATGCCAAACGAAGCTTTGGAACCTGCACCAACCACACCCGGAGCGACTTTGTAATCCTGTCGTCAAATGGGCTCTGGTTGCCAAAATGCGTTTAGGAGGCTTCGAATAAAGCATTTCTCTTTTTGTATAGTAGGGTTTCGAGTATACGGTTAAACCCTCAAACCCTATAGGGTTTATATATAAACCACAATCCAGCCCTGTGATATCCTGTGATCTCAAGGCGTGTTTCAGGCGCCCAAAAACGCGCTCCTCCTTCTCTACGGTAAAACCTAAAGGCTTAAACCCAGAAACCCAAAACCCCAAATCAAGCCCTGTGCTCAAAATGCGTTTTGCAGGCGCCCAAAAAAAGATTTTCAGCCCTGAACACCTATCTACAGCCTGTAGCCTCAAGCCCCGAAACTTCAACCCTCACAGTTTTCCGGCCTCAACCCTGAACCTGAACCCTAAACCCTAAACCCTAAAACCCTAAACTCTAAACCCTAAACCCTAAACTCTAAACCCTAAACCCGAAACCTCTAACCCCTAACCCCTAAACCCTAAACCCTAACCCTCTGAGGCCCCCGCTCGGGAAGCCGCGGGGAGCCGCTCTCCGAAGCGCAGAGCGAGGCGCACAGCGACGAGGGCCGCGCTGAGAGGCCTCGGAGGGGCCCCCGGACGTTTAGGGTTTAGGGTTTAGGGTTTAGGGGTTAGGGGGTTTTGGGGGTTTTGGGGGTTTTAGGGTTTTGGGGGTTTTAGGGTTTTGGGGTTTTAGGGGTTTAGGGGGTTTAGGGTTTAGGGGTTTTAGGGGTTTGGGGGTTTAGGGGTTTAGGGGTTTAGGGGTCTAGGGGTCTAGGGTTTAGGTTTCAGGGCTTTAGGGTTTTAGGGTTTAGCGTCTTAGGGGTTTAGGGTTTAGGGTTTCAGGGTTTAGGCCGCCTAAAGTTTAGGCTTAAGGGTTTGTGTGTGTGTGTGTGTGATTGATTGATTGATTAAGGTCTAAAGCTAGGGTTCATGCATCTGAGACTTGGGGATACTTGGGGAAGGCATGGATGTCGTTGATGTCCCAGGCCGTCTGACTGAGGGGCCTGTTGCGTCTCTAGGTCGTTTCGCTTGTCGCTGACTCTTGGTATTGCGATGGTTTTGAAGAACCCTAAACCCAAAACCCAAAACCCTAAACCCTGAACCCTGGACTTCCTAATTACTCACCCTGAACCCTGGACTTCCTAATTACTGTGGAAGACGGGTTTGATCCCAGAGCCTTAGACCGTGTGAAGTGGGGTAGGGGTTGAGGACTGCAGGGCTTGCCGAAAGAACTTTACACTCCCTATATACTCACCAGCGACAGCCTTACAAACCTTACTTCACATCCGTGAATTCTATACCCTAAGCCCTAAACCCCAACAAAATAGGAGTGAATAAGTGCCCAGCTTGCTTTGCTATGACATTGAATTGTCTTTAGGGTTTAAGATTATATTTACTTTGGCAAGCTTTGTCAATCAAGGCAGCTCTAAGCCCGATTAACGGCCTAAACTGAAAACCTTGTAAACCCTACTTCAAGCCCCATAAACCCTAGTGTAAGCCAAAAAAACTATAAACCCTCTATCTAAACCCTAAACCCTCTATCCACCCCCTATGATCCCCATGTCCCGGGCTTTTGGGGGTTTCAAGCGCAGGAGCCCGCCTGGTCCTAGAGACGGGATCATGCGCCCGGATGGGGGCCGCATGCCTGATGTGCGAAATTTGTTGGAGGTTCATGGGTGGTTACGAGAAGAACAGTGATTATGGTACAGTAGCTGGACTTATAACCTCTTTTTTTTTTTTTGGGGGGGGGGGGGAGTAGTAGCCTTGCTTATAGCTACCCATGAACCTCCAAGTAGATTTTAAGGGGCTTAGGGGTTTTAAGGCTTCAAGCCGCTTCGGATGTCAGGCTCGGGTCGAGGGTGTTAAATCTGCGCGCTGACATTGCTGCACACGCGTGCGATTCCCAATACGAGAGCAGGGGGGGCAGCCAGCATTTCTGGGTTGCACTGCCTCTGCAAAAAACAGTGCAGACTTGCTGTGAAACGGTTAGGATCGATCGTCAAACGGAACAGTGTCGTGTGCAGCAGCTAGATTTCATGTGTGCAGCATCCCCATGTGCGACCTTCACCAGTGACAAGCTGTACTGCAGTCTTTGGTCGCATGTGCAGCTGCATTTGTGTGATTTCGGCAAGGTTGAGTCTCGCAATCCTTCATGTACCGTGCGCTTGAATCTCTTGATGTTGCCGGCGGTATGTACCTCTACCCTAAATCCTAAACCCTATACCTTGTAGGGCCAGGCTTCCGACATCACCCAAGACTATGTCCATGCCTCGACAAGTTGGTCCTCTTCAACTACATATATATATATATAGATAATGTGATTTCTTTTTTTAATCCGTTGTTTCATATGAGGATTCAAAGGACTTCAGAGACAATCTTCTCTCAACCATCTGAAGGGCCTAAACCCTAAACGTCCCTAAACTCTCTAAACCCTAAACCCTAAACCCTAAACCCTAAACCCTAAACCCTAAACCCTAAACCCTGCTCTCTTGCAGCGGAACCCGGAGATGGCGGCCTGGTTTGAGTGCCAGAGGCACCGCCGAGGACGTCGCTGGTCGCGAGCCTCCGTTGCTTCTGAGGCTTAGGGTTTTGGGGTTGAGGGTTTGGGGTTTAAGGTGTAGGCCTATAGGGTTTTAGGGTTTTTTTCGGGCTGTAGAGGATGTTTCGGACTTGCGAGTTCATGAGGCTTTGCCGGGCTGAGCCTCAGCCGCTGAGGGCCGATGTGCAGGCTTGTGAGGCACTGGGAATAAACTTGAAAGTCCTGGTTTTCTGCTACGGTCACTTCTCAAATCATGGCCCCTTTTGGGGTACCCTAAATAATCGGGGCCGCTTACAAGCAGGATCCCAACGGAAAACCTTAATTTCGAGAAGTGACCATATGGGTAACCCTCAACTCTAAACCCTAAACCCTAAGCGTGCACCAATCTGTGCCTGCACATGAAATGTCCTTGGTGGCAACGACTTAGGGTTTAGGGTTTAGGGCGTAGGTTTTAGGGGCCCTAAACCCTCAACCCACATGGTGGGATGATGTGGGATGTCATAGGTTGGGATGTTCCCCTGAACACTAGCCAAAGCCCTACAGGGCTCTAATGCTCTCTAGCGCAGTAAAACCGAACAGTCCAGGAAACTCAAAAACCTTAAAACCCGTAATCTAGGGGTCGGAATAATTGCGAATCGTATTCCCTTATGGTCCCTCTATACTTATACTATAATACACTCAAAACTCTATTCAATTTATTAAGGCCCGTATATTGCTATACTGCATGCCCTAAACCATCAGCCTCTTCTAGCGCCAAAGACCCTGAACACCCCACGAAAGCCCTAACTTCAGAGTCCACCCACTTTCGCACACTATAACTATTACTATTACAAGTATATCACACACGCACACCTTACGGATTCTCAGTCAACCTCCCGAAGCCCCAAAACCCTTGGGCTCTATCAAGTAAAGCCCTACAGCCTAAACTCTAAACTCTAAACATCTCTAAACCCCAAACCCTGAACCCCAAACCCCAGCCCCAAACCCTAAATCCTGGACTCCAGACTCCAGAACCTTCCACACCCTAAACCCTAAACCCTAAACCCTAAAACGCGCCCAGCCTGGCTTCATCGTGGAAACCCAGTCCCGGCTTACATGAGCCGGCGCCGTGCCTGCTTCCCAAGGGAGCTTCCGGGTTGAGGGTGCCCCCCCCCCCAAAAAAAAGGAAAAAAGACCCTTTATGACACTTGTGGGGAAGAATTGTGTTCTTTGTTCTTCTTTTTTCTTTTTGGAGGGTTCTTAAGCAAACAGTAGCTTAGGGTTTCAGGGCTTTAAGGGCTTAGGGTTTTAGATCTGTAGGCTTTAGGGGTTTAGGGTTAGGGGTCTAGGGGGGCTTGGGGTTTAGGGTGAAGATGACTCCAATGACCCTGACTTCAGGAATGAACCTTGAGCTCCATGAAACGTCCAAAACAGTTAGGGGCCCTTGCTTGGGGGATCCCTTTGCCGCAGGGGTTTCTACCACATTTGAGGGAGGGTGTAGGGTTAGGGTTTCGGATCTAGGGCAGAGTGTTGTGGGGTGTGCTTGGCAGCGCGTGGCTCTAGGAGCCTTAGGCCATGTAAATCCCAGACCCCTGAATCCCATAAACTACCCTAAATCCGAACTGCCAGTGTGCGAGCGAATAAAGATTCTGCAAACTTAGAAGCTAAGAGGCTCAAAAGAATACTCTGTATACAAAAAATATACTTCTGAACACTTGAAGAAAGGTAAGGGACCGTGCAACGAAGGGTTTGGCAAAGGCATCAATCTATCTCTGATCTCCACAGCTCTGACAAGACGTTTCCTACTCGATTAAGTACAACCCCCGCCTTGAACTTAACATGATCCGGTTCAGAGAAACTACCAGGGTTTGGGGTTGAGGGTTTGAAGAGGGGGCGGCGTTCTGAGCACACTGCCAGGTTATCAGGCTAACATATAAAACCCGCTTTCAACCTCTACACCCGAAGCGATTGAAACCCTGAACCCTAAACCCTAAACCCTAAACCCTAAACCCCAAACCCTGCAAATTCGTGGGCCTCGCGCTTGAGTCTCATTGGGCTTCAACTCAAGCTCGCTTCGCGCACGAGTCCTTCTCAGAGAGGTGGCGTGGGATTCCCGAAAGCCCTAAACCGTAAACCCCGAACCCTAAACCCTAAACCCTAAACCCTAAACCCTAAACCCTAAACCCTAAACCCTAAGGAGGTTAGGTGTCAGAGTTTAGGGTTGCAAGGTGAGGAGAGTTGAAGTCCGAAGCAGCCGGGGAAAGACTGAGGGTCTGCCGGGTGCCGTGCGAAGACTTCGAAACAGGAAAAACCGTCAACCGTAAAACTTGAAAGCGGAAAAAATTACCCTAAACCCTAAACCATAACCCTAAACCCTAAACCCTAAACCACATCGGGCCACGGAGAACCCATTTTTACCCACCCTGGACTGCTCAGAACGGATCCTTAAGCCATACCAGGTTTTTTAGGGGGTTCCTCTAAGAAGGATTAGAGAACATTCGTGGCTTTTGGGGGGTACCCCTATTTTGGGAAATACCCATATACAAAGGAACTAGTTCAGTTTTTGAGCGTTTGGGGCCCTGAGCCCTGAACTATGGACCTTGCAGCTGGGCTTTTGCTGAAACTGGTTTAGGGTTTAGGGCCTTTCGGGTTTAAGGTTTAGGGTTTAGGGTTTTGGGTTTCAGGTCGCTTTGTGTCTTACTTGGGCGTTGGGTGATCCGGGCTTGTGTGTCGCTCCGAGGCCGCGACGGTGTTTGTGAGACCGGTGGCACCGGAGCCATCAACCGAGTGAAAGCTTCAACTCGCTGAATGATGTTGGCAAGCTTACCATGAGAGCCTGAGGTACACATTACTGCACTTTTTTGCTGCAGTCTACCGAGACCGGTGCTGCGAAGTACCGTGCGTCCTCCGTTGCACTGCCCGTTGGTGTAGAACGTTGCTTTTTGGGGTGCATAGCAGATGGTTGAATGTCCTACGCGTGGCAATGCCACGCTCTACCCCTGTAAGCAACCAGGCGACTCTGTATGCATGGCAAGCTACCGCGCTGTCTATCGCATACTGTAGATCGGTATGGGGGTTTCCAAAAACAGGCGTGACCTTTTGAAAGGTTCGCATAACAAGGCTAGGGAATTTTGGCGACGATTGAGCGTCTTGGATTTTGGGCAATTCCCGTGTTAGGCTTAATTTCAGCTCCTTAGACTTAGAAATTGCCCAGATAAGGATGATTCCTCATCGCATCACCAACACCAGTTTTCAGTGAAAGCCACCTGCTTGTTGCATCTGGCATTGGCATGATGCCATGAAGCATGAAGCCTGAACTACTAAGCCCGACAATTCAGGAGACTAAATAATTAACAATCGTACCCTCTGAATATCCTTACATACTTCCGCACAAACCAAACTCTCCACCTAAACCCCGGCATGAACCCGAAACCCGAAATGCCCCCCATCCCCCCCCCCCCCCCCCTACAGCACCTTTTTGCACATACCTAAACCTGGGCACCTAACCGTAAACCCTGAACCCTTGAACCCCTTTCCCAAGCCTACACCCTAAACCCTAAACTAACCCTAAACCCTAAACCCTAAACCCTAAATATAAAAACCCTAAACCCTAAAGCCAAAACCTTCAGGATGAAGCCCATGGACGACATCAACCTCAAGCCTGCTGTTTCTTAAAAAAAGTTTGGGGGTTCAGGGTTTATAGGGATTTGTAGGGTTTATAGGGTTTATAGGGGTTTATAGGGGCTTATAGGGGCTTATAAGGGCTATAGGGTTTCTAGGTTTATAGGGGCTGATAAGGGTGATAGGGTTCATGGGGGTTGATAGGCGTTTATAGGCTTTACAGGCTTTGTAGGGTTTATAGGGTTTTTAGGGCGTGTAGGGCTTATAGAGTAACCTAGGAATGCAAAGGGCGCCGTTTTTGCTGCGGTTTAAGGGGTTTAGGGTTTAGGGTTTAGGGTTTGGGGTTTAGGGTTTAGGGTTTAGGCTTTAGGGGTCATTGGAATTTTCCATGGAGACGAAGCAAACCTTTTACGCGCGCGACAGGTTGCAAGCCATCGCGAATTGGGCCAGCATCGAGGTGATCGAAGCTGGCACGTGGTGCATGCTTGCAGCGGGACGCAGCCTTAACCCTAAGACGACTCACTGAGCAGAACGAGCCGTTTGTGGCGTTAAAGTGAGCTTCCTCATTGCTGTGTGGGTTTAGGGCTGAGGCCCTAAATCCTAAACCCTACACCCCTAAATCCTAAAGCCTGGGGCTGAACTGATTGGGATCCTTTTGTTTCAGCACAGTCCTTATCATTTAGGTTTTAGGGCTGAGGGTTTAGGGTTTAGAACTTAGGGTATGAAAGGTTTGCTCAGCTAAGCCGGTTTAGGGTTTAGGGTTCAGGGTTTAGCCCTGAGCAGTATTCAACATGCAAAGTCTGTCGATTGAAGGTTCAGGGTGGGGTTTAGGGTTTAGGGTTTAGGGTCTAGGGTCTAGGGTCTAGGGTTTAGGGTTCCCTAGACGCTGAACCCTAAAATCCTAAACCCTAAGCCAAGCAGCGCCCTGCAAGACCCAGTGGAGGTCGCCGAATTCTCGTTCGCAACCCGAGCGCCCAATACCAATTCAGGAAAACACCTCAAACTGTATGGGAAGCCTCCTTATGGCCGGATCGAGGTCCCTAAACCCTAAGCCCTAAGCCCTAAGCCCTAAGCCCTAAGCCTAAGCCTAAGCCCTAAGCCCTAAGCCCTAAGCCCTAAGCCCTAAGCCCTAAACCCTAAACCCTAAACCCTAATCCCCAAACCCTAAACCCTAAACCCTAAACCCTATCATGGGAATCAAGGGCATCGGGCCCTCTGAGCATTTTTTGCCTGGGAGGTTTCTGCTGAGCCCTCACCTAGCGGTTGGGGTAGTGGTAGAGCTAGAATCTCGGGTTTAGGGAGCTTAGGGCTGGGGGTTTTAGGGAGCTTTGGGAGCTTTCGGTTTTTGACTGTCGGGTTCAGGGCAAAATGTCGATGATGCGCGATGCAGGGTCGGAAACAAATGCCAATAGCCCTCAATTCAGTTTAGGCCTGTGCCATTCAAGGTTTATACTCCTTTACCCTTGCCCTGCACCCTAAACCCTTGGCTAAGGACAATTCCTTCATTCTACTACCATTTGCTTAATAAGAACCCCCAAAACATGAAGGATAATAATCCCCATATCCTCCTAATGGGGAAGACATTTTTTGGAACTTTTTGGATCGTTCTTAAGCAAATTAGTAGTCTAAGGGTGTTGGAGGTCCCCCCAGGATCCCATGTCCCTGCTGAGGCCCGACAGATTACGGGAATTTCACCAGCTCCTCCTCGATCGCGCGCATAGGATCCTCCAAGGATCTGTGGAAGGATCTCCCTAAACCCTAAACCCTAAACCCTAAACCCTAAACCCTAAACCCTACATCCCTGGCTTTTTTCTTTGTTTTAAAGGGACCCCCCAAGGGTTAGGGCTAAGCAAAATCCGCATGTCATGTCAGATGATTCGGCATTTTTAGAGGTAGCTTACCCAACCTTGGTGGTGGACCTCCTCGGACCCCCTCACCTTAGTGACCTCCTCTCTGGAGCTTACCCAACCCCCTCCCCCCCCTTGAGGTGGGGCTCCGCCTGGGCCCCTTGGTGGTGGACCTCCCGGACCCCCTCACCTCAGTGACCTCCTCTGACCTTCTCTGACCTCCCATGAACTTGACTTAAAAACCTCTGAACCGACGAAAACGAGAACTTCACCTCAGAATCTGAAAGGCGCTAGGGCTCAGGAGGGTATGTCGGACATAGGGCTTCAGGAGTAGCCCACACTTTTCCTTGCTCTTGTGAACTCGAGTTGGAGGTGCACAGTTCGGACCTTCAGACTACTCTGCTGGCTTGAAAAGTTCGGACTACCCTTCTGGCTTGCAAAACCGGCCCTCTGCTCTCTGCCGTCCGCTGCCATCTGCAGCTGCGAAAAGAAAGCCCATGATGCGGTCGATCACCTGGCTGACAGGGTGAGGCTGGTCGGAAAGAATCGATGTTTTTAAGACGGGTTTAGGGTTCTGGGGTTTACTAAACCCTAAACCCCAAACCCCAAACCCTAAACCCTAAACCCTAAACCCTAAACTAAACCCTAAACCCTGTCACCCTGTAACCCTAAAACCCTAAACCCTAAACCGTAACCCTAAACCCTAATAACCCAAAACCCTAAACCTAAACCCCAACCAGCCGTAACCAGCCCCCCAGCTTTCGAGGCCTACCTGTAAGGTTTTAAGGTTCTGGGTTTCAGGCATCAAGTTTGGGGTTAAGTGTCTGACGTAGCCCACACTTTTCCGGCGGACTTTTCCTTGCTCTTGCGAACTCGAGTTCGAGGCACCACAAAGTTTGGACTACTCTTCAGGCTGGAAAAGTTCGGACTGCCCTTCTGGCTTGCAGTTCGGGCCCAGCGATGCAGAGATGCTCTTAGCCTTGTGGCCAAGACTTTCACAGCCACCCACGGAATCCTGCGCAAACGACTGGCTGACCATCGGGCACTCCTTTCGCTCTTGCTTTCAGCAGCCTTCCTCATGTTGTGGAGTGTCTTGCTGCCTTCACCCAAAGGAAACTGTGCCACCTTCTTATTGTAGGCCTTCATGTTCCGGCCCATGAAGACAAGCTTCTCGGGCGAAGGCACTGTCTCGAGCCAGGCCCTCAAAAGAACTAAATCATCAGTGCCGTCTCCAGCAATACCAGCGAACTTCAAAAGTGCCCTTTCCACAACCCGCTTAGTATCTGCATTGCCGCGCGCAAAGTGCTTCAGCAGGCTGCCTGCTGACTCACACAAGCAGGAAGAGCTGACAATACTCCCAAGGGTGTGGAAGGCAAAAACAAAGGCTCGGACCTCAGCTGTTTTCGGGCCATACCAAAGTTTGTCTGTATGGATGAGGCGCCACAGGGCTCTCCAGTCCAGCATCCGAAAGCGACGGCGAGGACCCAAAGTAGACCGCTCCACTCTGGGGCGAAGCCCAGGCGCCAACCAGATCTGTGTTTCGTACTTTTCGCTGCTCTGTTCGACAGGGCGACAGGGTGTGTGAGATTTAGGATGTAGATTCCAGTGTGTGTGCTGCTTGACATTCAGACGAGTCAGGACCTGCAAGGAACTGAGGTGCAACCAGGCCTCAGCATTGCCATGTACTGCTTCTGCATCTGCTCAGCGCTGGTTCTCAGTAGGAACTCGTGCCAAGGGTGTCTTTGCTGCATCCAGCGGTGTATGTGAGCAACTCTGGGAAGAAGAGCTTCAGAAAACTGAGTGTTCTTCGGACTGAAGGAGGGTATTCATGTCGAAGCCTCCCCGTGGATGAACCATGTTTAGGAAGGATTCAATCAATCATTCGCATTTGGGTAGACTATTTAGATCTTCACCTTTTACAAAAAATCTTAAATCAGGGCCCAAGCTACAAACACTGCATGCCTCCAAAACATCACAGGGCACATGAATACCTGGTGCTTGCAGAACCTTGTCGCGAAAGAACGATTGGAACGCAGTGAAGAAAGCGATAATTCCACTGATCGCCTGCTGTATTTTCTGGCTTGCAAGCCAAAGGCTTTCACGTGTCTGCTTCTGCATCAACTTCTCAAAGCCGTGCTCAGCATAAATTCCCTCGTCCAGCCTTGCTTCTGGCTTGGAGCACAAAACACAAAAACAGCTACGTCCTTCAACGTCAACCATGGTTGTTTTGTTATGGTTTTTCAATAGCAGTGAAAGACATGCAACTTGCTGTGTGCTAACTTGCATCAAGACACGCCACATTCTTGAAGGTCCGGGTGATAAGGAACATCTCCATGCAGGCGAGGAAATTTAAGCATTTGTCTTTCCACGGCTGGGTGAAAAACCAAAAAACACAATGCCATTCCTTGGGTGGCAGCGGTACAACAGATGCCTTGGCTCTTTGCGCACGGCCACGCCCACGGCCACCTGCACGTTCAGCGTGAGAATGAGCTTGAAGCGCTTTCTCGGGCAAGTCCCACAAGAAGATAAGGATATTCACCAAAATTGGCAAGAGCTGCTGCAGACCTTTCCAACTTTGTGGCTCTTCTTTGAGTGAACTGTGCAACCCGTAAACCATTGAAAGTTTGGAAAAGAAGACGGCGTCGGGCGACTGAACATGCCTTCCACAGGCAATGAAGCCAGCATCCATGTGAAAAATGTCACAAATCCCTTGCACTTGGAACACGAGCACGCTGCTGCACTTCTGCTCCATGATCTTTTCAAGCCTTCGGGCCAACTTCGGGTTCCGTCTCTTTGTGGGCTTGGCAGTTGGGTCCAGTAGTGCAGCCAATGGAGCAGAGTCCTTCGAAGTTGGCAGGAACTCATTCAAAAGAATGCAAAAAACCACCCTGCCATAATCTGAACCCTAAAGCCTTAACTCCTGCACTTTCACTTTAACTCTGAAACCGTGAAGCCCTGAACTTCTCAGACTCTCAGATTTCTGAACCAAACCCCTAAACTGGACTGGAGCCAGGTTAAGGGCAACCCCTAATCCTTAATCCTTATCCTTAATCCCCTAATCCATCCATCCTAATCCTAACTAAACATAGTCCATAGCTGCAACGCAAAAACATCCCATTGCACCTGGCCACGGTTCCCACCAAGCCGGGAACTGTAGGTGGCAGAAAACATGATAGTAGCACACGTTTCGGGAGCTTGGGCTGTAGCTTCTTCTTCTGCTCCTCGGACAAGTTGTTCGTATCACTGCCTTCATCTGAATCGGCCTCTTCGAACTTGAAAGTGCCTGGAAAGGCAGCAAGTGGCCCTGAAGCAACATCTAGAACTGTTAGGTCAAGCTGAACCTCAACCACTAACCTCAGCAGCCCTGTGTTGTTCAGTGGGTCTTTTCAACCATCGGCCTGGTTTGACTGCCCGTGGATCGAACGCACGCTGCTGGCGGAGAACTTCCTGCCCACCTGTAAGCCAAGCTGAAAAATCGGACGCCATGGCTGGCTGGAATCAGCTGCTAAACAATGACAATAAAGTTGGTCAAGTAGTGTATTCCTCCAGATAGGATATCTTCCTGCATGTCCAGTTGGTCAGTTGGTAAGCTGCAAGACGACAAAGAACGATCTACCAATTATAGTCCTTTATGAACATATCTGTCTGTGCAGCAGCAGCATCAGCCTGAATGTTGCGGCAGATGAGACAGACAACCGAGACACTTCAGGCACCACAACACTCTCAGCAGAACAGCACAGCAGCATCATCATCAAGAAGCCTGCTGGCCTGAGCCACCACGCTCTGGCATGTCTGCAGAAGCTGGCCGCAACGACCTTGCAGTGACTGTACGAGGAAGTCAGTTTGTGTCTTTCAGGCAACTCATGATTGGCTGCCCCTTCAATGATTCACAGTATACAAGAGTAAAAAAAGAGGGGGAGCAGGGTATACGGCTGTGGTGTCGGACAAACTCTTCAGAAAGAAAGACCCACCAGCCCGCGCAGCGGAGAAATTTTTTCCAGGCCCTGTAGAGTGAGGAGAAACATGGGGTGGTGGTGGCTGCCTGGCCCGGGAGAGAAACTATTCAGAAATGAAGGCCCAACAGCCCATGCAGCGGAGAATTTTTTTCCAGAGGCCCTGTGGAGTGAGGAGAAACATGGGGTGGTAGAGGCTGCCTGGCCCGGGAGAAACTATTCAGAAATGAAGACCCAGCAGCCCGTGCAGCGGAGAAATTTTTTTCCAGAGGCCCTTTGGAGTGAGGAGAAACATGGGGTGGTAGAGGCTGCCTGGCCCGGGAGAAACTATTCAGAAATGAAGACCCAACAGCCCGCGCAGCGGAGAATTTTTTTTTCCCAGGCTCTGTGGAGTGAGGAGAAACATGGGGTGGTGGAGGCTGCCTGGCCCGGGAGAAACTATTCAGAAATCAAGACTCAACAGCCCGTGCAGCGGAGAAATTGTTTTTCCCCAGGCCCTGTGGAGTGAGGAGAAACACGGGGTGGTGGAGGCTGCCTGGCCCGGGAGAAACTATTCAGAAATGAAGATCCAACAGCCCGTGCAGCGGAGAAATTTTTTCCAGAGGCCCTGTGGAGTGAGGAGAAACATGGGGTGGTAGAGGCTGCCTGGCCCGGGAGAGAAACTATTCAGAAATGAAGACCCAACAGCCCGCGCAGCGGAGAATTTCTTTTTCCCAGGCCCTGTGGAGTGAGGAGAAACATGGGGTGGTGGAGGCTGCCTGGCCCGGGAGAAACTATTCAGAAATGAAGACCCAACAGCCCGCGCAGCGGAGAATTATTTTTTTCCCAGGCCCTGTGGAGTGAGGAGAAACATGGGGTGGTGGAGGCTGCCTGGCCCGGGAGAAACTATTCAGAAATGAAGACCCAACAGCCCGCGCAGCGGAGAATTTTTTTTTCCCAGGCCCTGTGGAGTGAGGAGAAACATGGGGTGGTGGAGGCTGCCTGGCCCGGGAGAAACTATTCAGAAATGAAGACCCAACAGCCCGCGCAGCGGAGAATTTTTTTTCCCAGGCCCTGTGGAGTGAGGAGAAACAGGGGGTCGTGCTGTCTGTGGTGCAACCTATTCAGCAATAAAGACCCACCAGCCAGCACGCGCAGCGGAGATTTTTTTTCAAATGTTTCTCCCACCTTTCGTACCTATTGTAACGCAGTGTTCGCAGAGTGGTGTTGCAAAAGCCACAAAAGTTGGGACAAACGTTTTGTATGTCCCACCTTTCGTACCTATTGTAATGCAGTGTTCGCCGCGCGGTGTTGCAAAAGCCACAAAAGGTGGGACAAACGTTTTGTATGTCCCACCTTTCGTACATATTGTAATGCAGTGTTCGCAGCGCGGTGTTGCAAAAGCCACAAAAGGTGGGACAAACGTTTTGTATGTCCCACCTTTCGTACCTATTGTAATGCAGTGTTCGCAGCGCGGTGTTGCAAAAGCCACAAAAGGTGGGACAAACGTTTTGTATGTCCCACCTTTCATACCTATTGCAACGCAGTGTTCGCAGCGCGGTGTTGCAAAAGCCACAAAAGGTGGGACAAACGTTTTGTATGTCCCACCTTTCGTACCTATTGCAACTTAGTGTTCGCAGCGCGGTGTTGCAAAAGCCACAAAAGGTGGGACAAACGTTTTGTGTGTCCCACCTTTCATACCTGTTGCAACGCAGTGTTCGCAGCATGGTGTCTCACCTTTTGTGCTTCTGGAACACTAGTATTGCAAAGGCAGAAAAGAAGATAAAAAAAAACAAGTAGTTTGTCCCACTTTAAGCGCTGTTTTCAAAAAAGCGGTTAAAGTGGGACATACGTTTTGTATGTCCCACTTTATTGGCCCTTATTGGCCCATTAAAGGCACGGTTGTCCCACTTTAAGCGCTTTTTTGAAAACAGCGATTAAAATGGGACAAAAAAATGAAGGAGATTTGTTGTCCCATTTTAATCGCTGTTTTCAAAAAAGCGATTAAAGTGGGACATACGTTTTGTTTGTCCCACTTTAAGCGCATTTTTGAAAACAGCGCTTAAATTGGGACAAACGTCTTGTTTGATTTCTGCCACCTTTTGCAACACAGTGTTCGCAGCGCGGTGTTGCAAAAGCCACAAAAGGTGGGACAAACATTTTGTATGTCCCACCTTTCATACCTATTGTAACGCAGTGTTCGCAGCGCGGTGTTGCAGCGTTGCAAAAGCCACAAAAGGTGGGACAAACGTTTTGTATGTCCCACCTTTCGTACCTATTGTAATGCAGTGTTCGCAGCGTGGTGTTGCAAAAGCCACAAAAGTTGGGACAAACGTTTTGTATGTCCCACCTTTCATACCTATTGCAACGCAGTGTTCGCCGCGCGGTGTTGCAAAAGCCACAAAAGGTGGGACAAACGTTTTGTATGTCCCACCTTTCGTACCTATTGTAATGCAGTGTTCGCAGCGCGGTGTTGCAAAAGCCACAAAAGGTGGGACAAACGTTTTGTATGTCCCACCTTTCATACCTATTGCAACGCAGTGTTCGCAGCGCGGTGTTGCAGCGTTGCAAAAGCCACAAAAGGTGGGACAAACGTTTTGTATGTCCCACCTTTCATACCTATTGTAACGCAGTGTTCGCAGCGCGGTGTTGCAGCGTTGCAAAAGCCACAAAAGGTGGGACAAACGTTTTGTGTGTCCCACCTTTCGTACCTATTGCAAAAAAACACAAAAGCAAACAAAACGTTTGTCCCACTATTTTGCAATGCAGCGTTGGTAGTGCTGTGTAGCAGTGTTGGCAGCGCAGAATTGTAAAAGCCACAAAACACAACCTAAGACTGTGACTGTGACTGTGGATGCAAGCATGAAATCAGAGAGTCACCATGCGCGACATGCGTGTGCTGCTAGAAACGACTGATCACAGGGCGCAAACAGAAATCATGCAAACATGCCTTTTCCAGGTGCCTGTGAGTCACTCACTCCTTTAAAAGGAGACACAGGCGGATGGCCTAAATGGTGTTCCGGCATGCTTAGGCATCTGTACTGCTACAAGCAGGAACTGTTAACTGTTAACTGCAACACTATGTTCTAATTCTAACTATGTATACAGAAATTTTAGACACCAATTCTTATGTATTTCTGTGTATGAACAATACACAGCATGCAGCTATGCCAAGCTAAGGAAAACATGCCTCTTCGGACGATTGGGATTCTGACTCCCCACCTGCCACTGCCACCGCCTGCTCGGGCTGCATCTTGCCCACTCAAAAACATGTGCGCGCAAGCCAAAATTGCAGGCCTGGCTCCAACACCATTTTCAGATACCAAAAATGGTGTTTTTGCAATTCTCACAAGCAAATTGAAGGGTTTCATTTCTGTTTTTGCTGTTTTTTCTATTCTGGAGAGGGTTTGTAAGGTGTATCATGCCTCTGAAAATGGGTTTTTCACAATTTGTCAACCTCGTAAAGTGGGCTTTGTCTATTCTGAAGAGGGTTTGTAAAACGTTTAAGGCCTCTTTCAACCTCTTAAAGCAGGTTTTTCACGGCTTTTCAAGGCCAGAACCATACAGGAACGCTGAAAACATCATTTTCAGATAGCCAAAATGATGTTTTTGTTATTTTCGCAAGCAAATTTAAGGGTTTCATTTCTGTCTTTTTGTTTTGTCTATTCTTCTGGGGGTTTGTAAGGTGTTTAAGGCCTCTTAACGTGAGTTTTTCACGGTTTTGCAACCTCTTAAAGCGGGTTTTTCACGGCTTTTCAAGGCCAAAACCATACAGGAATGCCGAAAACATCATTTTCAGATACCCAAAATGAATTTAAGGGTTTCATTTTTGTTTGTGCTGTTTTTCTATTCTGGAGATGGTTTGCAAGGTGTTTGAAGCCTCTGAAAGTGGGTTTTTCACGGTTTTTCATGGCCAAAACCATACAGGAACGCCAAAAACATCATTTTCAGATACCAAAAATGGTGTTTTTGTTATTTTCGCAAGCGAATTTAAGGGTTTCATTCCTGTTTTTGCTGTTTTTTCTATTCTGGAGAGGTTTTGTAAGGTGTATTAGGCCTCTGAAAATTTGTCAACCTCATAAAGTGGGTTTTGTCTATTCTGAAGAGGGTTTGTAAGGCGTTCAAGGCCTCTTTCAACCTCTAAAAGCAGGTTTTTCACGGCTTTTCAAGGCCAGAACCATACAGGAATGCCGAAAACATCATTTTCAGAGAGCCAAAATGATGTTTTTGTTATTTTCGCAAGCAAATTTAAGGGTTTCATTTCTGTCTTTTTGTTTTGTCTATTCTTCTGAGGGTTTGTAAGGTTTAACGTGAGTTTTTCACGGTTTTGCAACCTCTTAAAGCGGGTTTTTCACGGCTTTTCAAGGCCAGAACTATACAGGAACGCCGAAAACATCATTTTCAGATAACCAAAATGATGTTTTTGTTATTTTCGCAAGCAAATTTAAGGGTTTCATTTCTGTCTTTTTGTTTTGTCTATTCTTCTGAGGGTTTGTAAGGTGTTTAAGGCCTCTTAACGTGAGTTTTTCACGGCTTTGCAACCTCTTAAAGCGGGTTTTTCACGGCTTGTCAAGGCCAGAACTATACAGGAATGCCGAAAACATCATTTTCAGATACCCAAAATGATGTTTTTGTTATTTTCGCAAGCAAATTTAAGGGTTTCATTTCTGTCTTTTTGTTTTGTCTATTCTTCTGAGGGTTTGTAAGGTGTTTAAGGCCTCTTAATGTGAGTTTTTCACGGTTTTTCAACCTCTGAAAGCGGGTTTTTCACGGCTTTTCAAGGCCAGAACTATACAGGAATGCCGAAAACATCATTTTCAGATACCCGAAATGATGTTTTTGTTATTTTCGCAAGCAAGTTTAAGGGTTTCATTTCTGTCTTTTTGTTTTGTCTATTCTTCTGAGGGTTTGTAAGGTGTTTAAGGCCTCTTAACGTGGCTCAGGAACCCTATCCCTAATCCCTAATACACCCTAAGGCAGCCTTTGAGCTGGGTTCACATGACTCGGGCTTAGGGCTTCGGGCTTCGGGCTTAGGGCTTGGGGCTTAGGGCTAAGGGCTTAGGGCTTAGGGCTTGGGCTTAGGGCTTAAGGTTTAGGGTGGGTTCGGGCTTACCAGCTTTTATTTGTTTAGGGCTTAAGGCTGTACGACTCGGGGTCAGGGTTTGGGGTTAGGGTTTGGACTTGGTCGGGCTTGGGCTCGGGCGCTACCCTTCAACCCTGCAACCCTTCCCCTACTTATCCCTAACCCCGAATTCTTAAATCTTAAACCCTGGCCTAGGGCTTAGGGCTTAGGGCTTAGGGCTTAGGGCTTGGGGCTTAGGGGCTTGGGGTTTAGGGCTTAGGGCTGAGGGGCTTCGGGCTTAGGGCTTAGGGCTTAGGGCTTAGGGCTTAGGGACTTAAGGAGGAGGGTTTAGGGTTAGGGTTTAGGGTTGAGGGTTCCCGGACTCCCGCCCCACCATGCAGGGCCAGGGCGCTTCACCGACAGGTGTACTCAGCATAAGTCATTAGGGTGGTTGTTTTTTAGTAGCTTTCCTTGTTTTAGGGGGTCCCTTTATTGTTTTTTGGTTTTAATTCCCCCCACAAGAAAAAAGCCAGGGATGAAACCCTAAACCCTAAACCCTAAACCCTAAACCCTAAACCCGCAAGCCCTAATCCTAAAAACTCTCAACCCTAAACCGAATTGGGTTTAGGGTTTAGGGAGTTGAAGGTCAGAGGCCAAGTTCCCCAATTAGGACTCTTAAAACTCTACCTTAAGAACCCAAAACATAATTCTTTGCAGGCTATTGCGAAAAAAAAACCTTTCAGGAAGCTGAGGCAGCCTAGTTTTGGGTTCTTGAGGTCTAACTTTACTTTCAGCCAGCGGGATGGGGGGGCACTGCTAGGAGGGAAGCGCGAATGGTTTGGGGTTTGAGGTTTAGGGTTAGAAAGTTGGGGTATGGGGATTATGAAAGGGTTTCTACAGGGGATACTAAGTAGACGGCTTCCAAGCAACGGTCATGTTCTCTCTTTTGGAGCTTCTGCTTGTTGAGGGGGAAGGAACCCTGAACCCTAAACCCTGAACCCTAAATATGAGACTCTAAACCCTAAACCCTGAACTCTAAACCGCGAACCCTAAACCCTAAACCCCTGCTTTGCCTCCTGGATCCCGAGGCCCTCATAAGGCAGAGCATCAAAGACAGCCACCTGTTTCAGGCACCAAACCCTAAACATTAAACCCTAAGCCCTAAGAGCCCAATAGCCTAGCTAAGGAATAGTGGGGGGGCGGGGGGTAGAGGGTTTAGGTGGAACATCTCTTAAACAAACCCCAGAGCCCAAATACCCCTTAATTGAGCAATTTTCACCTTAGATCATACCAAGGGTCCCTATATGGTTTAAAGCGACTATGCTCAATTAAAGGGTTTTGGGCACTCTAGGTACTTGGAGGTTCATGGGTAGTCAAAAGTACCTTCGGAGTCCAAAACCTATTTTTTGTAGTAGGTTACCTAAGAACCCTACAAGAAATTCTGTTGTAATAAGCTACAAAATGTAGGTTGGGGGTTCTTAAGGTAGGGTTATAAGTACTCTAAAATGCTCGGAATAGTGGCAGAATGTTAGAAGTACAGCTGCCATACTTACAACCTCCCCATGAAACTCCAAGTAGGACTCTTCGGATGCTCTTCTTTAGGGTTTGGGGTTCAGGGTTTGGGGATAAGGTTCAGGTTTTGGGGTACAGGGTCAAAGGTTCAGGGATTTTAGGGTTCACGGCTTGGGTTTGGGATTTAGGGCTTAGGATGTTGGAGCTTGTCTCAGAGGGCACCATGTTTGAGCCAAGGCCCTAACCCTGAGGCTCTGCGTTCAGGGGTGCGCTAGGTTTCGGGCTTTCGGGCTCGGGCCCCCTTATGCTAAGAGTCCTAAATACTAACAGTCCTAGATAGGGATCATTTTTTCCGAAGCCATACCGTGAATCGACTGTCCGTCAACTTCAAGACACGGCGTTGGCGCAGCGTACCCCCTATTATCATCCCTATTAAGGACCATAAGCCCTAAACCCTAAACCCTAAACCCCTGTTAGTATCAGGGGGAACATCCACTGCTCAGGCGTGCGGCCTTGGCGCCAGCGCATGCCTGGGAGCTGGATTCGAGTATGGAGGAGGTTTAGGGTGTTTAGGGTTTAGGGTTTGATTAGGGTTTAGGGATTGATTAGGGTTTAGGGTTTGATTCGGGTTTAGGGTTTAGATTTTAGGGTGTAGGGTTGAGGGTTCAGGGCACCAGGGGCTGTAGCGGAAATGGGCCTAGATCGTATATCGTAAACCGTCCCGACTCGGAAACTACGAAGCACTGATTCAGATAGCTTGCTGTGACACTTAGAGTTGTGAGATGTTTTGGAGTTTGAGGGCTCAGTTCGGGCTTGTCGATTGGGTGGGAAGCAGGAGAGTAGGCTCGGATCTGGATTTCGAGAAGCTTCCTGGTTTAGGACGTCGATTTGCCGAAGGGTCTGGAGTCGTTTCTACTGAAGTCGGGGGGGGGGGGGGGGGGGGGATTCGGTTTAGGGCTGAGGGCGTACAGGGTTTCTATACTCCCCTTAGAACCTTAATAACAACTAATGTGTTTAATATCCTCTTGGTTTCTATATCAACCAAAATAAAAAAATAACTCCCAAAGGGGAGTAAAGGTTTAGGATGAACATTTCTTACACTTGCTTTCGGAGTTGGTGGCAGCTACCGAAACCGGACCGAGCACTTTCCACTTTCCACAAACCAGCAGAGCGCTTCCGCATGAGAAAACTCTGGCGGCGAGGTACCCCAAAAAGTCTAGCATGTGTATGTATATATATATAATGTACATGTACAATCTACATGTATACAGATACATGGGCATACACCTGTAGATCATACTAAAAACCCTAAGCATGTTGGTTTCCTAGGCCGTCCCTTGCCAGGGCTTGTGGATCCAAGTTACCCTAAACCCTAAACCCGAAACCCTCCAAGTTACCCGCTTCCATCGACGAGTGTCACTGAGCGCACGGCCCATTCAAAAGGCGGGTCTTTCTGCAAGGAGTCGTCCACAAGTAGGATGCCCGACCTGAGGGGTCTAGGGTTTATAGGGTTTAGGGTTTAGGGTTTAGGGTTTAGTGCTTAGGGTTTAATGATTCGGGTTTAGGGTTTCGGGTTTGGGGTTCAAGCGGTTTCACGGGGTGCAGGGCTATGCGCCGGACAGTCTTGCTAAGCAGCGCTGGGCTCAAGCCAGTGCCGCAATATTAGGGTTTAGGGTTTAGGGCTCGAACTGATGGCACCTCTTTTGGTTACCCTATATTGAAGGGCTCCGTATGAGAATAGCAACCCAGAAAAAGACCATAATTTGAGTCAAACCCCAATATCGCCTGATCCTATCCCAGCAGCTCTGAGCAGCAAGCAGCAGGGTCAAACTTCAGGTCGAAAGCGTTGTCACAGGCTGCGACAGGAAGGGACCATGCAAGAGTGCACTGGCCCTGCTAGAGATTCGCCTGTGCCTCTTGATCCTTATTTCTGTAAGAACTGCTGGAATCCTTCAACAAGCTGAAGGATACCCCTTCAAGCACAGGGCTCCTCTGCGTGGCTTTGTGCTTATGGGCTCGGCCTATCCCGGGGCAGCTCATAGGCTCAAAGCTGAGCAGCCGGGTCAAACTCCAGCCCCCCCTCGGGTCTCGCAGGCATTTTCAGGAAGAGCCGGCCCAATGAGGTGGGCAGGCACTGCTAGAGAGAGGTCTGCGCCGAAACCATCAAGGGTTTAGGGTTTAGGGTTTAGGGTTTAGGGTTTAGGGTTTAAGGTTTAGGGTTTAGGGTTTCGGGCTGAAAACTGCGAGCTTAGACTATCCCAGCTGCATCGCGCAGTCAGCAGGCGGGTCAAACACTAAGCCGAGTCTGTTCTGGCAGGCCATGAATAGGAAGTGCCCCATGCGAGAGCAAACGGGGCACTGCTAGAGTTGCCTGCGTGTGTTCCGAACGTAGCTCCCCTTTCTCGCGGTTGGGGTTTAGGATTCTTGCAGCACTGAGGCTGCACTGCCCGCACCAGATCCCACATCTGGTTCCCCCCGCGGAGGCCTCAATGAGGGTTTAGGGTTTAGGGTTAAACCTCCCCCAAATTTGGATGTGTGATCGGGCATCCACAATATGTCATGCTGTGCATGCACTCGTCGACCGTAGAGTGCTGCTTTTGCCGGAAGTCACGCGCCTGTAAGCTTCATGGACCGTAGGGGTCCCAAGCTGGCCCGTCAGGCTTGGATGACAGTAGGGAGTGAGGGAACGAAGGTACCCCTAAGGGCTAGGCCACTCTAACTAGGGTTTAGGGTTTGGGGTTTAGGGTTTAGGGCTTAGGGTTTGGGCCTAGGGATTCTGAACACAAGAATCCTGGGCTTGCGACGCTTTCGGGCAAATGTCCCGTAGCATCAGCGCTTTGCTGGTGCTAACTGACCTGAGTGCAGGCTGCGCAACCTCGCCGTGCCACCCTAAACCCCAAACCCCAAACCCTAAACCATAAACCCTAACCGGGTTGAGGCTTGACCGGGTTTTGGGGCCATATACCATGTTTCACATTGCGGATCCTGATTTGGTTTAAGGGATGTTCCTGAATGTAGGGTTTAGGGTTTAGGGTTTAGGACGGGCAGCTGTATCCCTTTAATGTCGGAATACACCTCCATGCACAAATGAGGAGCAGGATGGAGTTTGACTTTAACTCATCGGGTGTAGGGGTTTGGGCGTTTCGGACTCCCGAGATGCAGCTGGACAAAACAAAACGGCAGAGTCGACCATGAAATTCGCATAACAGGTCAGGGTCCGATACACACCCAAAGAGCCCAACAAAGCTCACTTCAATAAGGAATATGCCCTGATCTTACTAGGGCTCCTGAACCTAAACTCTAAACCCTAAACCCGAAACCCTAAACCCCAAACCCTAAACCCTAAACCCTAAACCCTAAACCCTAAGGAAGGCACCTCAAACCTAAATCGTAATGGCACATACTTTCCCCTATGCCCTGAACCCGACCTAAACCCTTAATTCAGGAACGCACCCTATATCAAACGCTAAACCCCTAAACCCTAAACCCTATATATATATATATATATATATATGTCATAAGAGCCCCTGCGCCCTGAACCCAAACCCCTTTATTCAGTAGCGCACCCCTAAACCCTCAGACTCTGAGAACCGCCGCTGGACACTATGTCGCGATTGCGACACGTCCCAGATGCGGTCGCTGGGGAAGAACGGCCTGGACCCAGGGTCGCCAGGTTAGGGTCAGGGTTTAGGGTTTAGGGTTTGGGGTTTGGGGTTTAGGGCATTCACGGGCGTCTGCATACTGAGAACCCACGGCCGACAACTGGACCTGCGAAAACCGCAAGGTCTGCGTCTTCACCCTACAATTTCCGCAATCAACATCCTGCAGTTGCCCTGAGAAGCTCGAGAGCACGATTCAACAAACCCTAACTGCCAAACGGTTTCAACTCAGGCAATGCTCAGGTGGCAACTGCCACTCCGGCACGGCGTTCAGCACCTGGGTAGCCCAGGTAGGCATCTTATCGTAAGGGCTCCCGCTTTCTTGATGTGGGTTGGTTGCTGAGAAAGGGAACCTTTTTTTGACACCAAGGCAAAAAGGGTTTAGGGTTTACGGTACCACCGGGCTGCCAAGTCACACGCAGAACTGATGTGGAAATCCCCGCCGTAACGATGGCGAACCTTGCAACTTGCTGGTTCTTGGTCCCTGAAGCCGAAACCCTGAACCCTAAACCCTATTCTAGTTATTTCAAAAGCTTCCTAAGGGGATGCAAGGTACCGGACTGCCAAGTTTCCTACTTCCGTGCGGCTTCTGCAAGTCTGATGGTTAGAGTGCAGAGGTTAGGGGCTTCCACGTTGCAAAGCCCTAAGAGACGGTGTCCTTGAAACACCCTAAACCCGAAACCCCACGTCCTCAAGCCTTGCAAAAAGCAGTATCCCTCTTCCGTCTCAATCCTAAGCCCTATTCAGTTAGGACTTGGGATTTCGGGCTTTGCGGCATTTAGGGTCCTCAGCGTGCAAAGATTTATATACCCAAAACCTGAACCCGAAACCCTGTAGATTTAGGGTTTAGGGCTTCTTAGCTTTGGAGTAGACCCTGGAAACAAAGTATATACTTTTTAGGTTTGAGTAGCAATTATTGGAACCCAGAACCAAAAAAAAGTAGTAAAGTGTAGTACTCCAAAACCCAGGGTTTGGGAAGAGTGCTTGCGAGGTGCTCGGCACCCAAACCGCGCAACTTCTGCAGCCTCCGCAAGAAAACGAGGCAACTCAAGGGCTTAGGGCTTCGGTCTTGGGTGTTTAGGGTTTAGGGTTTAGGGTTTAGGGTTTAGGGTTTAGGGTTTAGGGTTTAGGGTTTAGGGTTTAGGGCTTCGGGCTTGGGTTTCAATTTGGCGGCAGGTTTAGTGGAAGTAGCCCTGAAGGATGCTAAAGGGTATCAAATATCAGATATCCGATATTCTAGGGTGTAGGGTTTAGGGTTTAGGGTTTCTGCTGACCGCTAAGTGCGAAGAACCAACAAGCTCAGGATGTAGGGGTCGGGGGGTGGGGGGGGGGGGTGGGTTCCTTTTGCCAAGCCCTACACCCTAACATCTGGAGGATGGGAGCTAATGTCGCGCTCGGTTTAGTATATGCATCCTCTTGAATGACAAGTGTCCAAAACTTATTCTGCGAACCGAGTTTGTTGGAGGTACCCGTTATTATCACGAGTTTTTTTCGGACAGTTGTTTTTGTTTAAAGGTTTGTGGTAGGGTTAAGGGCTCACGCGGTAAGGCTTGAGGCCCTGAGGGCCTTGGGCTCCAGGGACCTTGCCCGACCAGTTCCATGTAAAGCCTTATGGAATTTCAATACGAAACGAAACCCCAAACAACTTTCGTGATAGGTACGTAGCCCACGGGCCGGTCAGAGTGTCGTTAGTAAGTTTGTCTGGTCACAGTCTAGAACACACAGCTTTTTGCTGATGATTGTTTTTTTTTTTTGTGTCGGGGGGTGCGTTTAAGGTTTTAGGGCTTCCGCGGTAAGGCTTGAGGCCCTGAGGCCCTTGTGCTCCAGGAATCTTAAAGGCCGGAAAATTTCAGGCCTTGAGGTCCTAAACCCGCCCCCCCCCCCCCCCCCCCGAATTTGTTTGGGTCGCCGCGCATTACATGGGTTTACCGCAGGCCGGATCTGCCTGTGCTAGTAGGGTCAACAGAAATAGATAGCAATACTGAATTGAAACAAAAACCTCAAAAGTCAGCACATGGCATCGTGGGTGTGTGTGTGTGTGTGTCTCATCACCTGCTTTCTTTGGCTGGCTCTGCTTCGAAGCCATGGTCGCAGTCCGAGCGTCCCTGCTAAGCGGCAGGGAGGTCTCTTTGGAAGCAGACCCGGAGGGCTGACCGCGCTCAGGAAAGGCGCTGAGAAGCGACTCTTGGACACCTCTGGCATGGTGCTGGAGGGCTCCCAGGGCGTCAAGAAGTCAAAGCTGGAGAATGGGGTCACCCTGACACTACAGGTGAGGCGGCCCGCCCAGGTGTCCGTTGTGACACTCCTGGGCGGCCTGCGCCACTGGAAAAATGCTGGCGACGGAAGCCTCCAGCTATCTCATGCGGTGGAGATTCACGCCGGCCGGGACTAGGGTTGAGGGCTTGGGCCCGAGCGAATCAGGAAGCATCCCGCCTGATGAAGCTCCTTCGGGCACAGCCCTGCCAGACGTCCTGAGCCAGGATGTGATGGATGTCTTCTGGCCGGCGCGGTTCTTGTGGCACTCTTCCTGCAGTCCTCGCCTGAGGGCTTCCAGTGCATGACGGAGCCGTTAGGGTTCAGGGTCTAGGGTTTAGGGGACAGCAAGAAGTTCATGGACACCTGGACGGGCCGCCTCACCTGTAGTGTCAGGGTGGCCCCATTCTCCAGCTTTGACTTCTTGACGCCCTCCAGCACCAATGCCAGAGGTGTCCAAGAGTCGCTTCTCAGCGCCTTCCCTGAGCGCGGTCAGCGATTCCTCCGGGTCTGCTTCCAAAGAGATTCCCTGCCGCTGAGCAGGGACACTCGGACTGCGACCATGGCTTCGACTGCGCTGACTTTTGAGGCTCTTGTTTCAGTATTGCTGTCTATTTCTGCTGACCCTGCAAGCAACAAGCAATGTTGAGCTACATCTTAGAAGGAATCGAAATCTGTCTTGCTTCCGTTTCGACCTGCGTCTTTCGAAGGCTTAGGGGTTAGGGCTGAGGGTCCCTGAAGAGGCTGCCGGATCAAAATAAAAATAAAAAAGGATCAAAAAAAAATTACGCAGCCCAGGATCAAAAAATAAGTAAGAAAGGATCAAAAAGAAAATAAACTTCGAACGTTCGAGTACTAAAACTCGATTTTTGGTACGTTTTCGGAACCCGATCGAGGACCCTCTCACACGAAACGCGTGTCGAGGCGCTAAACCTCGAGTTTTGGAAAGGTTTTCCGGGCACGATTGACGACCCTCCCTCTCACACGAAACGCATCTCGAGGCGCCAAAACTCGAGTTTTGGGACGTTTTCGGAGCACGATCGACAACCCCCTCACACGAAACGCATCTCGAGGCGCTTAAACTCGAGTTTTGGTATGTTGCTCGCGACGCGATCGACCAATATATTATGCATCTCTATATTTATTTATTTATATTCATGTTAATCTTCATATTAATATTAATAGTAATATTAATAATATATTACTATAAATATTCCTATTAATATTAATATTAATATTAATATTAATATTCATATGAACATTGTATTCATATTAATATTAACATAACATATCATGTACGATATAATACAATATATTATATTATCAAGGAATATATAATATAATATTTTTAAAAAATATTTAAACATATGATATAAGATACATTATGAATAATATAATACAATAACATAGAATACACTATAATGTAATATAATTTAAGATAATAGTTTATGATATAATATCATATAATATAAACTATTTCTTTTATAATACATAACATATAATATATAATATTTAATATTTAATGTCTAATGTCTATATATTATCTAACATATATATATACTGTATATAATAAGATATATATATATATAGATATAATACATGATATTTAATATCTAAGACCTAATTTTAAAATATATAATACATAATAATGGTAGTATATAATAAATAACATATAAAATATAGTATACAATATATAATATATCAGTAGTAGTAGTAGTAGTAGTAATAATAATAATAATAGTTGCTGTAGTTGTAGTAGTAGTAGTAGTAGTAGTAGTAGTAGTAGTAGTAGTAGTAGTAGTAGTAGTAGTAGTAGTAGTAGTAGTAGTAGTAGTAGTAGTAGTAATAGTAGTAGTAGTAGTAGGAGCAGCAGCAGCAGTAGTCGTAATCGTAGTCGCAGGAGAAGTAGTAGTAGCAGTAGTAGTAGTAGTAGTTGTAGTAGTACTAGTAGAAGACCCCCAGTTGCAAACACAATGCTCGCATCATGGGTCTCGAAAAGACGTATGCTTTGAAGCAAGCTTGCGCGATTTGAAAAAGCGGGGTCTGGGGGGGGGGCGCAGCCCCCCCCCGCCCCCCAACACGCAAACACAATGCTCGCGTCATTAGTTTCGAAAAAAGACGCTTATTTTTCGAAGCAAGCTTGCGCGACTTAAAAAGCGGGGGGGTTGGGGGGGGGGCAGCCCCCCCCATTTGCAAACACAATCCTCGCATCATGGCTTTCGACACACGCGTATGCGTCGAAGCAAGCGGTTGCGACTTAAAAAAGAAGCCAAGAAGCCAAGAAGCCAAAAAGCTAAAAGCCGAGGAGAGCCAGGAAGCCAAGAAGCCAAGAAGGCAACAAGCCAAGAAGCCGCGAAGCCAAGAGTTCCACTCGGAAAACGTGCCAAAACTCAGGGTTTTAGCGCCTCGAGATGCGTGTCGCGTGAGAGGGTCGTCCATCGTGCTCTGAGAACGTACCAAAACTCGAGTTTTTGCGCCTCGAGACGTGTTTCGTGTGAGAGGGTCGTCGATCGCGGCCTTTTTTTTTTGATCCTTTTCTATTTTCTTTTTGATCCTTTTTTATTTTCTTTTTGATCCTTTTTTATTTTCTTTTTGATCCTTTTTTATTTTTTTTTGATCCCCATCCCCCCTGAAGAGCCTTTCATAGTCCTTGGTCAAGGAATAGAGCTTATATCAACATCGGGATCCGGAGTATGATGTAAGGTCAGTTCCTTAGATGAAGGGTGTTGGTCTCTCTGGGGCCTAAACCCTAAATCCTAAACCCTGAACCCTAAACCCTACCTCCACAGCTTACCAGTTTACGCAATTTCCCGCCCCCCCCCCCCCCCCCCCCCCGGGCCCCCCGAACAGACAACTCACAAACCCCCTGGAGCCCCCTCAAAGCCACATACTTCGTTTAGGGTTTAGGAATTATAGGGTTTATAGGGTTTAGGCTTCAGGGGGTTCAAGATCTGCGAGTTGATTACGGGCTTCCTTTAGAATTAGGGTTTTTCGGGTCTAGGGAGTGGGGTTTCGGGTAGATCTTCCCAAACCAAATGCTCATATATTGTTAATGAAGGAAGAAGTTGAAATAAATCTGAATGTCAGCATAAGGAACTGGTGTACTTCGCATATTCTTACGGTCCTACACATGTCAATAAATATGACGATGTGTATATTATATATATATATATACACATACATGAACACCAATTTGCTCGCACATGTTCTCCTAGTACTGCAGCTTCCTGCCGAGTGTTGCGATTCCTTCCCTACCCCGTACCCAGACCCTAGTACCCTGTAACCCTAACCCTAAAGCCTACAACCCTAAACCCGGAACCCCAAACCCCAAACCCGAAACCCCAAACCCTGTTACCAACAGCTAGGCCAGAGGCGCGCACCAATTTGCTATGGCATCGATGCGCTGAGCGCCGCCGAAGAAGACCTCTCGACAGCATGTGAGGAGGGTTTAGGGCTTAGAGTTTAGGGTTTAATTGGGAGTTTAGGATTCTTGTGAGCCAGAGGAAACCCTTGTTTATTCATTTTTACCTATATTTACCAGGAACCCTATATACAGTCGCCAATAACAGTAATACTGCGCCAGGACGAAAGTTCGTCGCATCGGGCAATTATGCCAGCATGTGCGCGCAAACCCCCCACCCCCATAGACTCCTCCACAAGATGTGCCTCTGGGGCGCGGAAGATTTACAGTCCTCCGTCGATGTGGCTCTGGGGCGCGGAGGATTTACAGTCCTCCGTCGGAACAAAAAAGTAATGTATGTTTAAAACAGCGCGGAAATTCCTCCGCTGGCCAGGCCACAGAAAATGCACTTCCGCGTACTCCGCGTCCTCCACTAACGCAAGATATGCAAGTGCGACAAAACTTTCTTCCTCCTGATGTAGGTACCCTGTTTCATAGGACTTCGGGCAAAACCCAGAGACCTCACGATCCCTTAAAAGAGGAATGTTCTTTACACTACGTGGGGATCCTTGTGATGATTCAAAGTATATTCCTAAGTTAAGCCGTATTTGGCTAGCCTTTGGGGTTGCAAGGTTTAGGCGCTGCAGGGTTCGAAATGAGTAGGTCCAATGTGTAGACCCTACACCTCACAATCAAAGCTGTAAGCTCATACAGGGCTTCGGGTTGAGACCCAAACCCTAAAACCCCTAACCCCCTAACCCCCTACCCCCCTAACCCCCTAAACCCCTAAACCCCTAAACCCTAAACTCCTAAACCCCTAAACCCCTACACCCTAAACCCCTAAGCCCCTAACCCCCTAAACCCCTAACCCCCTAACCCCCTATCCCCGCGTGAAGTCCGACCTCGCGCAGAAGCTCGTGCAGCTTGTCTTCTCCAAACGACCTCCCAAAGGATTCCACGCACTTTGGCTTGATTGCCAGATAGGGTTTAGGGTTTAGGGTTTAGGGTTTAGGGTTTAGGGTTTAGGCGTGCCAAACGGAAGCGTGCTTTGGGAGCGTGCGGTAGTCTGCAGACCTACCCACCCCAAGACCGCCGAGTCCGCACTCACGCCCTTTTGGGGACCTCCACAAGGTGCGTGGACCAGGGCATTTGCGATGCGCAGACGGAAAGGCGAGGCAGGGTCAGCGAAGACAGCTTGGGTTGGGGCGAAGGGGCTAAGGCCAGGGATGGCCGGGCCAGGAACAGACACAGGCAGCGAGGCTTGGTTGGCGCGAAGGGGCTAAAGCCAGGGAGGCAGGGTCAGGGGCTTGGGTTGGCGCGAAGCGAGTGGACAGCTTGGTTGTGGACCAGGCCAAAACTTGTGTGCGGACAGCGGGCTTGGCGCGAAGGGGTAAGGCCACCAAAGCCAGGGCCAAAACCAGCACGGGCAGGGTCAGGGCCAGGGCCAGGGCCAGGGCCAGTCAAAGTAAGGGGTCAGGGCCTGAGCATTTTTTGCCAGAGCCCCAACAAAACGCCCTGGTCCCCACAGCCCAGCGTCTGACTCGGCCTGTGTCTGTCTGGAGGGTAAGCCAAGGCCAGCAATGCCAGGGCTGCCTGGAGGGTCAGCCAGCCTGGAGGCAAGCTCGGTCGCCCGCCTGGGGCTCCCTCACAGGGTCTCACTGAGCGCTCGACCAGCGCCCGCCTAATTCAAAAGACTAAAGAGTGGGGTGTTTAGGGTTTAGGCTTCAGGGTTCAGGGTTTAGGGTTTAGGGTTTACAGGGTTGAGGGTTGAGGGTTCAGGGTTTAGGGTTCCTTATGTGGTACCAGGAATCTCCCTTCATTCCCATAGACTCCAATACCCCTGAATAAAGCAACATTCCTTAACCATATAAGGAACTCTCTTATATCATAAGGAATATTCCTTAATTAAGGGGTAATGGCGTCCCTGGGTTAAGGGGTATTGGCGCCTCTGGGGGGACTTCTACAGCTTAGGCGCGCATGCCCGAGAGTTGCGCCTGGCAAAGAGGCTAAGGACGACGTCAGGCTCCACACCCCTTCCGGCACCCGTCTGGAACTGCACCTGGACGACATCAAGACTTTGTGGCAACTTATGTCAGGGTTTAGGATTAGGGTTTAAGAGTGTTGAGGGGCGCTGGACTTTCAGGATTTGAAGTAGCATGTGACTGAGGCTTCTGCCTTTTTGCCGCGCCTGAAGCACCCAAACCCGGATAATTATGGGGCTTCGAGGTAGGCTTACTAAGTCAAAGGAGCTTCCGAGTGGAGCAACCCGTGCTTCACGTTCCTCCTTCCACCCACAAAAGAAGAATGCATAAACTGATGAAGGAATGAATGAATGAATGAATGGATGAATGAATGGATGGATGGATGGATGGATGAATGGATGCAAAACAACTTTTTATATTATGTATTTCTTCTGTTTGCTTTTCTGGGGAGGAGGTTGTCCTGGAAAAGATGGCCTCGGACACGAGTCAAACACATCACCAACGGTGAACCCTGGCAAGCTGCATGAATCTCAAGCTGATTTTGCGTTCGTTTAAGGCCTGCATAAACAAACACACACACACAGGATATATATATATATATATATATATACATATATAAATAATACACATGCATGTGTTGAATTGACTTAGCAAATAAGTGCGTAAAACAATAAGATATGTGCGCGTCTATATATCTATAGAACTGAACGGCATTGCAGCACATGCGCAAACCTGGATGGCAAAATGTGATAAGTTGGGAGCGCGGGGAGCCCTGTCAGACTTACTGGATGCTGGTAACCCCCCCCCTCCCCCCCTCCCCCCCCCCCTCCCCCCCCCCCCCCCACCCCCCCCCCCCCTCCCCCCCCCCCCCCCCCCCCCCCTCCCCCCCCCCCCCCCCCCCCCTCCCCCCCCCCCCCCCCTCCCCCCCCCCCCTCCCCCCCCCCCCTCCCCCCCGCAAACAAACCAACCTGAATAAAAAAACCCAAACAGTCAGGCAGGGAAGGGGTCAGGAGATTGAACCAGATCTCAAACTGAGAACTTGGACCTTTCATTATAGCGGACCCCCAAAACAGGCTCATCAAGTATCACATCCATTGCCCACCAACCCCATGCCATTGTGTCTTCAGTGGGAGGTGATGATGAAGTTGCCTCATTGCTTCAAAGTGTCACAAGCCACGCCTGGGAAGCCACATCATCATGAACGATCATGAATAATTGGATGATGAAACCTAAGATTCTCTCCGGGTGGTTGAGTACATCTCGAAACAACAACTCCAAATCGACAAACCGACTTCTTCCACGGCTTCTGTGACTCCGTGGACATATCTTTGATTGCAAAATGATTGCAAAATGATTGTATATCTGATGGTATATGATTGATTTTGTCTGAACATTTTGTCCTAAGCCTCCGAAAAAATGAGGGCACATTTCTCAAGTCTCTTTTGGGTTCGGGACATGGTTTTCTGGAGATGCAACAACGCTCAAGGATGTTTCACGGGGACGTGGTTGGAACATGCTCCAATCACTGTTGAACGGTCGGGTTGCTTTGCAGATCCGAACCTGAGAGGGTCCTCCGGACCTCAGGGCATGCCAAAACCATCAACTGGTACAACAAACAAACCAAGGAAATCAACATACAAAAACACACTCCCTTAGCATAAGCTAGGTTGGTTCTTCTGACTCACGAAGTAAAGATGCCGCATCGACTTTGCGATACGGACGAGATGCGCCTTTGAATTTGGTCCGATAGAGGTCTAAATCTTCGGCCCAGACGATAGAGTCTCCTAACGAAAGAATGCCTAACAGCAGGGTGAACATGCCGGAACAAAGCGAAAACCAATTTCTGATGGCAAAGTTCCATGAATAGCAGGTCAGTGCAAAGGAGAACGGTGCTTCGAATGCCGACTCAATTTCCAAAAGCCGAAGGATGGGATCCGTGGTGATCCCTTTCAGCACCGACTTCCGTGGCTCCTGCCACAACTTCTCATAGCGCCACGCCACGAAGAACTCAGCCACTGTGGAGCTCAGCACAATGAAGGCAGACAACGAGGCGAAGTAGAACTGGCCAGCCATGATCAAGTTAAAGATGGAGATGAAGTCAAGGACAACGCCATCCATGATGGCCATGCCGATGTTGAAGTAAATTCCACCTGGAAGCAGATCAAACATGAAAGGATGCCCACATTGTGGGCCCTGACTGTTGGTATCCAAGTCAGAGGCCCTTGCAACTGCGTACAGTCCCGGAAAACTAAGCTGTGAACCAATCTGAACATAAACCTAAATTTGATGTACCTAAAAAACAGCACATTGGATGAAGAAGACAATCAAGGAAACGTAAGGAAACAAAACGCATTGCACATATGAAACACATGTTGGATATGATACAAGAAACATGTAACATGGAAAAGCAAAGAACCAGCAAAAGACCTCTGAATATATCTAGTAACATCATAGTGATGACTATTCTCAAGGTCACAATCAAAGGCATCACAGGCAAAACCCAGGTACGCCGTGCCATGAATCCATGGTGTATGATTCAGTGAAGAGGTGAGATGTACGCAGTAAAAAAGGAAAAAAGGCAAACGTAGACATAATGGAGAAATCCTGATAAATCAATCACCCCTCCGAGTTTCATAACAAGTATAACTTCGTACAGCTCAACATCGCATCAACACAGAACATCAGCATGACATCACAACAAAACATCATATTCAAGGTTCAAATTCAAATTGAAATCCAAAATCTGAACAATCGAGATCGCAATAAAGATCATAAACGCTGTTCGTCCCTGCCTGGAGGAACGAACACCAGCCACTTCTCTGCCTTGACTTGCACTTCTCCATCAGGAGTCTTGATCACGACCTGTTCCACCTCTTCTGCTGCGCTAGTCAGTGCCAGCGTGCCTTCCAACTCCTCTGCCAGGCCCTCTTCTGACTCGTTTACTGGAGTTTCCAGGGTCAGAACTCGAAGCATCTGCATGACCGAAGTGATGAGCCAAACGGCAGAGATGCACCACATCAGCCGCAAGAAAGACCAATAGGTCCACTTCATCGTGGATGGCATGCGGTTGTGTGCTGGGCACACGAACATGGAAGCTGCCTTGTTGATCATTGGTGGCAGTCCATCTTTGCCAACCATCCAACCGGTCATCTTGGCGAAGGCTTTGCCTTGCTGAAATTGATAACCAAAGACGCCGTACTCGATCTCCTCGTCGCAATCTCTCGGCATTTGCGCGGCGAGGAAGAGAAAGAAGGCGGTCGCAAGGATCCTTGGTGTGCCAGCACTGCAGAGCCTACCGTAATCGCAGCTTGCGAGCAAGAGGATGGGGTGCCGCAAACAGCGGGCACCCACCTCGAACAGTCTTGGCAGAATGTAGATCACTAAGTAGACGGGGGCAAAGGCTGTCGCGCTCACCCATAACATGGCCACTCCCAGCGGCAGGAGGACACAGGCCACAACTTCCATGGCTCTCATGGCCGTGCGCAGCTTGGCTCTTTTTGCGATTGTTTTCAGTGCGAGCTTTCGAGGTCCAAGGTTGACATTCTGTGCTTGGGCTTGATGGAAGGCGCCCCAAAGCAAACCAATGAGCAAGCTGGCGAGAACCGATGCGCCCATCTTCTTTTGAAAGCTATGTGTTGAGACTCTGGCTTTGAATAAGTCCCAGCCTTTTGGAGTCGTTGCTTCCAAGACCTGGATCACTTTGTCGTACCGGTGACAATACTTCGCATGGCCACAGCTCCGCAACTTGTCCTGGGCCCGTTGCAGAGCCGTCTTTCCATCGTGGCGGATGACTTCGGCCTGGGCGCCGTGCCGCAGTAGCACATTGGCTCCTGCTGCGTTGCCATTGGCAGCCACCACGAAAAGGGCCGTCTCGCCCAGGTTGTCCCGCAGCTCCGTCGCAGCACCCGCATCCACCAGATCTCGGATCATCTCCATGTTGCTGTACCTGGCTGCCCAGATCAAGGCTGACCAGCCACTTTTGTCCTGGGCGTTAAGATCTGGCTCCTTGGCCAAGATGGCCTTCACCATGGCTGTGTCCTGGTAGCAAATTGCCCAGATCAGAGGAGTCCTACCGTCCTTATCTTTTTCGTTGAGCTCCTGATCCGAACCTGAGAACTTCTCCACTTTTTTCAGGTCTTGATTCCTCAGTGCTTCCATCAGTGAAGCCTTGGCGCAAACACTGAGAGTCAGGAGGAGGAATGTCACCCGCAAGGTGAACGGCATGGCCATGGCGTCAACACCGAGGCAAGCGAAACCCTCTGGACACTTGAGATCTCTGGGGCCGAAACTTGGCACATCTCACAGTGACTCAAAGATCTCAAAGTGACTCAAATTTGGAGGGTCTCCCACGTCAAGATGTCAAACCGTGAAAAAGATTGTGAAACCAAACCAGCCGCGAGCCGTCACAGAAACCAGGCCGCAACTGCCCCTGTCTATATGGTGCCGTGTTCCGAGTCAGTAACCCCCCCCCCACCCCGCCCCCCCCCCAGGAATATTGCGAGTGCAACATTAGAGAGCTTTTGGGTTTTGGTTCTATGGGCAATTCTCAAAACTATGGCCCCTTTTTTGGGTACCTCAAAGTTAGGGGCCGCCTTATAATAGCAACCCCAAAAGGACCGTGATTCAGAGAAGTGCCCATATATGGTCATGGAGGGAGTAAAGGGCCCACGGAACTTTCCCATCGATTACAAATCACCTAAAACTAAACCCTAAACCCTAAACTGTGCCACTGCTCCTCGCTGAGGTCAATCTCGTGCTCCTGGCACCAGTCCACAAAGGCCTGGCGTTATAATTCGAATACCAGACCATCATATTATCATAATGTACTGATATCATGACATGATAATATAACAACATAATACTACACCAAATATACTAATATCACAATCTAATTTGCACGAGGTCCCCACGACACCGGTCATGATGTATTAATGGGGTGGCGGTCAAACCCCCTCAACCTCCACGGCGTCGGATCCCCACCCCACCCCAACCGCCACCCCCCGCCCCAAGCAAGGGTTTGGGCCTTGGGGTTTCAGGTTTGGGGTTTGGGGCTTAGGGTTTAGGGTTGGGGGCTGCCCTTCCCCACCCCTACACGGCTCCAATCTTTCAAACGCGGCTGGAGCAGTGTGAGCCAGCCCGCGACAGCAAAGGATGTGGGGGTGGATTTGGGGACCTAGGAACACTTAAATGGAGGTCTAGGGTTTAGGGTGTAGGGTTTAGGATTTATAGGGTGTAAGGTTTAGGCCTTGGGGGGTTTAGGAGTTTTGGGTCTAGCACTTGGAGGCTCGTGTGTAGTGATAAGTATGGCTCTCCAAGAAAGGCTGTGGGATGCATGATATGCAGGTTTGCCCTAAACCCTAAATCCCAAACCCTAAACCCTAAACCCTAAACCCTCAACCCTAAACCCTCACATTGGCCCCAAAGGCGGCCTCGTAGTGAGGATGGGCCTCGGTCGCGTAGGGCACGCACCAGGCAAACACCTGATTCAGGGAATTGGGGTTTAGGGTCTAGGGCTAGGGTTTAGGGTTTAGGGTTTAGGGTTTGGGGTTTGGGGTTTGGGGTTTGGGGTTTGGGGTTTGGGGTTTAGGGTTTAGGGCTCAGGGTTTAGAATCCTTCTTCGAGATGAAACCCCAAGCCCTGGAGCCCTAGCCGACACAAACAAGTCCCCGGAAGAATAGTATAGGGAAAAAGCCTTAAGCCTCAAAGGCCTTAAATACCCACCCTAAACCTTAAACCGCAAGCCCTCAGCCCTGAACCCTGAACCCTAAGCCCTACACCCTAAACACAAACCCTGAACCCTGAACCCTGAACCCTGAACCCTGAACCCTGAACCCTGAACCCTGAACCCTAAACCCTAAACCCTAAACCGTATCCTCAAGACCCATACCTTAAGCCCTAAACCCTAAGCCCTAAACCCTAAACCTCATACCTTAAGCCCTAAACCCGAAGCCCTAAACACCAATCCGCCAGGGGAGCTGGAGCCCAGCCTTGTAGAAGTGCCGAATTGTCAGTGTACAGTCCTCAGCGGCTGCATGGACTTCAGTGGCGTTCACCCCAGTTTAGGGTTTAGGGTTTAGGGTTTAGGGCTTAGGGTTCAGAACTTACTATGCCAGCAGAGAGAGCAGGCAGAAGAAGGCTTTCCCTGCAGGATGAAGACACCTAAACCCCAGTCCCTAAACGTCAAGGATCAACCCCCATCCGCAACCACTTGCCCCAGACCCTTAAGCCTCCCAGCCCAATATGGGGGTTTCCTAAATTAGGGGTACCTTCTTGGGGTCCCAACCATCCTATTTTCATAAACTCCCATATCCCTTTAACCAAGGAAGAATACACCCTAAACCCTAAACTCTAAACCCTCTTAAACCCTGTAGGAATACTTATCATGATCTACACGGCCATCTTCCTTACTGAAGGCTCTATCTACCTGCCATTGAAGTAGCTCTAAGCCCCAAAAACTGTAGGTAAGTGTGGAATTTCGGGACCCCGAAACCCTAAACCCTAAACCCTAAACCCCAAACTCACTGCCAACTTCGCAGAGGGCCCTATACTCTTTAGCCAAGGGGTAGCACTTGTTTCAAGACAAGCCCCGAACCCCAAACCCCAAACCCCAAACCCGAAACCCTGAAACCCCGAACCCTAAACCCCAAACCCTAAACCCTATAGCTTGAGGTCGATTGGGTATCGGGCCCCCGAGGTTCCCAGAGGTTCCCGGGCGCCCGGGCAAAGTCGAATCCCACCAGGATGCTGCGCTGGCGCTGGCGTTTCAGAGCCTCGCGTCTGGGTTTCGGGGGGAGGGCTTAGGGGTTCGGGGGTAGGGTTTAGGGTTTAGGGTTTAGGGCATTTTAGGGCTTAGGGCTTAGGGCTTAGGGCTTAGGGTTTAGGGTTTAGGGTTTAGGGTTTAGGGTTGAGTTGAGATGACTGGGAGTCCCCAGAACCCCCCCCCCACCCCCCTAGACCCATGAGACAAGGGGGGCTAACTGAAAATTCGGGATGCCACGCTGATTTCAGAAATACTGAGCTCCGTAGATTCACACAACAATGCGGCATGGACTCACTCACCCATGAGCCCACCTCGCGCAGGGCCCTTCGGTCTTCGGGCATGGTGGGCGGGCGCGCTCGCTGCGCTGCCCAAAAAAAGTCGTGCAAGAGCACGCGGGACTTTAGACGTTGTCAGAGGGCTGTCCCCTAAACAGAAGTGCGCAGATGATTGCAGCATGCCAATGCAAAGTCTCAAGACTCAAGTGGCCCTAAACCCTAAACCCTAAACCGCAGTTGTGTAAAACCAAAGGGGTATCTGCACATCCTGCATGCTTTTGCTGTCGGCGCGTCGAGCACAGCGGGCAAAGTCGTCCAATAATTTTAGGGTTTAGGGTTTAGGGTTTAGGGTTTAATAACCAGGGCTCCCAGATTCAAACGTAGGTTGCAGCCTTTAGTCTACATACTGCATGCTTGAAACCCGCTCGTAAACTTACATTGCGGACTTGCTAGAACGGCTTCGACAGGCCTGTTTACTGTTTACACATTCGCGGAGGCAATAATGATCACACCAGCTTTGCCATCGGGAAGGGAGGGCAGGGTTGAACATCAAGGCAGTTGCCCCTATGATCCTTCTGTAGCTATGCTACAATAACCCCCCAAACCCTATTCTAACTATTAAGGCCCCCTGAACTCGTGGGGCAGCCCTATTCTACCTTTAAGGCCCCCTATATTAGATCCATGTCCGCATGTTTTGAATGCAAAGTTTGGAACGCAGATGGGCCTTGTCGATGTGGCACAGCCCGGCAATTTTGGCGGTTTAGGGTTGGGGGTTTAGGGTTTAGAATTTTCAAGGTGCACGGATGAATGCTCTCTGGTGTGCATATGACCATTCAAGATGTAGCTTCCCCCTCCCCTGCCTGCCCATCTCCCCCCCAGGTGGACATGGTTGAAACCCTAAACCCTAAACCCTAAACCCTAAACCCTAAACCCAGCATTTACGGTTAAGGACTGCCTGTCGACCCCAGGTGTCGGATGCTGTTTGCTTCTCTCGTGTAACTTCCTAGACCCAAGAGTAACCCAGCGGAAAAAAGTACCCGTTTGGTTTCAATGGGCTCATAAGGGAACCTAAACCTTAAAAAAGGGAATAAGGGCCTAGTTCTAGCACACCTGCATGCCTGACCATTTGCAACGCCTGCGTCTGCCAGGCGTCCTGAAAATCCAGCTGGACTTTGGTAGGATCGGGCCCGGGGCCGTGGCATGGGCGCACTTGAAGGTTCATGGTACTTACTAACCACTTATAACTGTACTTATAACGCTACTTATAATACCCCTAAAGGGCCTTATAGGGGTTATCCCTATTATAAGCCCAGTTATAAGTGGTTATTAAGTCCCATGAACCTCCAAGCAGATAGAGTCAACTTCCACAAGCGGGTCCCACCACCAGTGGCGGACAGCGTTGAAGGACCCAAAGAGCCCAATACCCCTCAATCAAGGATTCTAGCCTTAAGTCATTTAAGGGTCCCTGTATGGTTTAAGGTATATTCCTTAATTAAGGGGCTTTGGGCTCTCTCGGGAGGGAGGGGGGGCAGCCCAGCATTTTGGGGCTGCCCGCGAAAATCTTTGGCTACGAGGGCTGTCAGAGATCCTGCAAGCGCAGTCGCAACACATGGGGTTTCCGAACCTGAAGTTTAGGGTTTAGGGTTTAGGGTTTAGGGGTGTAGGATTGAGGGTTTTAGGGGCTTTAACTGTAGGGTTCAGTACAGGTCCTTGAAGATGAAGCTCAGGGCCTCATCCCGGATGGTTCGGAAACCCCCTTGATCAACCCGAGCCCGAAATAGCCCCTGCAGTCCCAATACCCCCTTCCCTATACTGCAGGTAATCCCTATAACCCCTATAGAAAACTAGAAGCCCTGTACTTGGAGATTCATTTGGGTAATTGTAAGCAGGGTTAGAAGTACCCTCAAGACGACCAGTTTTTGGTCCCAAATATGCCAATTACCCGAGTTTTAACTACCCAAATGAACCTCCAAGCGATCATGTTAGGGAACCCTAGACCCTAAAGCCGTGACCCTTCGTTGCACTGCTGTCCCCGACTTGCTGTGTTGCTTGACCATGCTAAACATAAAGCAACAAATCCCTAAGCCCTTCAACCCTCAGCTCTCCACCCTAAACCCGTCGGGGTTTGACAAAAACTGAGTTTTTTTCTTAAGGCATCCCTTGAATGCAGCAGCTGAAAGCTCCGCCCTCACTCGCAGCGGAAGGCCAAATCCACCAGTTGAGGTGCCAAGTCCGCATCTGCGCACGTGAGAAGCACGACGGCCACCTGAACAAAAGACTTGGTTTTCTGTGGAGCTGATCGATCCTTCTGGAGGCCTAAATCATCATCTACTACTACTACTACTACTACTACTACTACTACTACTACTACTACTACTACTACTACTACTACTACTACTACTACTACTACTACTACTACTACAACGAGGCTTCCCTTCCCGCCTCGCCGCTCGAAGAGCGCTTTGCGCAGCTGACGCAGTTGCCGAGGACTTCTTGGGGCCAAAACTCGACCTGAAGCGCGCAAACCCTAAGGGCCTAAGGGTTTTGGTGTAGGGTTTAGGGTTTAGGGTTTAGGGTTTAGGGTTTAGGGTTTAGGGTTTAGGGTTTGGGGTGTAGGGTTAAACCCTATACCCTGCACCCAAAAGCCCTATACCCTAAAACCTCGAGCGCGAAACCCAAAGCCCCAAAACCCTAAAACCTGAAACCCTAAACCCAAAGGCCAAAACTTGAAACCCGAAACTCCCAAAGCTCTCGACGGCCCTACACCCCGAAGCCCTGAAGCCTAAAGCCTACTGAAGCGCGCCACTCGGGTCTTCCAAGGCGGGCAGGTTACGCAGGAAAAGGGCCCTTACCACTGCTAAGTTTAGTTGGGGAGCTTCGGGTTCTCGGGGTTAGCGCCTAGGGTCCCTAGACCAAGTTAAGGCTCCTATAACTCTCAGCCCTTCTCCCCGCAACTCTGCTAAAAACTGGGACCCCCCCTGGGACCTTCCTGGGACCCCCCTTCCAGCCTCGGCTCATCCTAACCTTCACAGCATCTACGCCAGCTTACAGCAACCCCTAAACCCTAAACCCTAAACCCTAAACCCTAAACCCTAAACCCTAAACCCTAAACCCCAAACCCTAAACCCTAAACCCCAAACCCGAAGATACTGAGCTTCCGGCTCCCATGGCAAGGGCCGCTGCATAGCTGGCTGCAGAAGCTGCGCCAGCAAAAAGCCTTCTCAACAAGGGACACAGAAACCCACAGACCCAAAGACCCTTTTAGGGTTTAGGGCTTAGGGTTTAGGGTCTAGGGTCGAGGGTTTAGGGTTTAGGGTTTCGGGACCCTATAAGCCCTATAAACCCTATAAACCCTATAAACCCTATACACCCTGAATCCGAAATCCTGAACGCTAAAACCTGCAATTTTCAGGAATCGACCCGATTAAGTGGTCCATGGGGAAGACGTTCGCAGTCCTTAATTCAGGAATATGGGTTTTGGGTTTAGGGTTTAGGGCTTAGGGTTTAGCGTGTAAATTCTAGGAGGAGTGCCGCAAAGCGACTTCGGGCATTCCCGAAGCAGGGGCCACTCGAGTCCCTGTGCTGACATAAAGAAAGCAAACCCTAAACCACAAGGGTTTAGGGTTTAGGGTTTAGGGCTACCTAAACCCTGAATGCTCCAAGCGTCAACTCCCTGTGCACATGTTTATAAGTATTTCCCAAGATACCCGTAATATACAGCGACCCAAAAGCGCCAGCTATTTTCGGAACCCCCCCTTATACTTCTTGGAAGAGGCCTTGAAATTAGATGAGGATCCCTGTTACAATTTCTGCAAGATTCCCCGAATTAAGAATATCGGAATCTCTAGGTGTCCTACCCAGATATTCCCAAACACAGTTAGGGGATGATATGTTTGCCTGAATTAACGGCCTCATCCTTAATCACGCTATCTTGGAATATCTGGGTAAGACCAAAAAGGTTTTCTGGTTTTTGGTGCAAGCTGTTCATCGATCGCGATCTGAGGTTTCTGGCAAACGCGCCCCAAACCCCAAACCCTAGACAGACCCACATCCTCCATAAATGCAACGAAACTGAAACCACAAAATAAACCCACACTGCCATGAAAAAAACACTGCCATGAAAGAGTCTTTCACAAACCCTAAATTCCAAACCTTGAAACCTAAACATAAACCGTAAACCCCTTCAAACCTAAAACCCCCATACCTTCAAACCTGTCAACCTTACGTCCTCTAAATCTGAAGCCCTATAAACTGGGATGTTCCCCTTATACTAGCAGTCCGATGATAATAGGAGGTCCCACAACGGACAGTCCTCAGGAATTATAGTAGGGGGTCCTATAATCCCTATTAAGGACTGTTATCCCAACCCTAAACCCTAAACCCTAAACCCCTGAACCCTAAACCCTAAACCCCTAAACCCTAAACCCCATGCCGCAAAGGAGCTCTGACTCTCGTAGGGCGCTGCTGTTAGCCAGGCAGACCTTGCGCGACGCGGCTTTAGGTCGACTCAGCATGCTACCCATTGAGCCCTTCGGGTTTAGGGTTTAGGGTTTAGGGTTTAGGGTTTTGTGCTTCGTGCTAAGCATCCCTATATGGCTTAAGGCATATTCTTTGATTAAGGGGTTTTGGGCTCTCTGGGTACAGGGATATACTTGCCAAGTTTGGAGTTTCAATCCAACCCTGCGAGGTGACTGCATACTGTGGAGGAGCTGAGCAACCATCTATACCTAAACACGAAGTCAAATAAGACCCATAAGCCTTCTGATCTCTAAGACTCTAAACCCCGAAAACCCCTAAGACCCGAAGTTCGCAGAGTCTAGGCTTTAGGATTCAGAGGCTTTGGGTTTCGGGTGGCTTCGGGTATGATCAACCCTGAGCTCGAGGTTCTGAAGTCTGCAACCCCCCCCCCCCAACTTAGTTGCTGAGTTCATAAGCCCCAGCCAAAAAGTGCACACTTTCAGTTCCTATAGGGGATTAGAGTAGCCCCCCCAAAAGCGTAAAAAAGGTGCACTCTGTCAGCTACTAGGCCACACATAAGCCTTGAATTTGGGGGTCTGTATGTACTTGTCATATGCCCGATATGCACATGTAGAAACAACAGGTAGATGTGTGTATGTATATACGTACCTAGCTATCCACACCTGAAAGGGTGCCTACATTCGCCCCCAACATGGGCCAAGGGCCAAGGTCAGTCAGAAGGCCAATTATTGCCGATACATCCTAGAACACCTGCGTGCTGGAGTGCACAGGCTCAGTCCCCGCTTTTTCTTCCACATGCGCGCCAAAAACCTCCTCCTCCTTGGCCTCCTCCTCAAGTGTCCAGGAGAACTGAGCCGGAAAGTCTCCCGCTCTTTCAGGGTTTATCAGTGTACCCTTGTACATTGGTGAGGCCTCTTGTCCCTACGCGGCCTCACGGCCTGCGCCGTCGGGACAAACACAGGATCACCAAACGTGTTTAGGGCGCTCTTGCTCTTTCCCTGCTGCCATGTCTTAGACTGCCTTTTTAACCATCGCAACTAGGCTCCTTCCTAAACCCTTATTCAACCCTAAATTAACCCTAAACCCTAAACAGCAAAAATAATCTGCTGTCGTTGCCATGGGAAGGCCTCACTCGGCGCTGGGCCCCTCTCACATCTCGGTGTCCACCAGTCTGGGCTTAGAGCGCCTCGACCAGGCCGCCCACCTGGAGAGCCTTCTTGTTCAGGATGTTCCTTGCATGGCAGGGGTTTAGGGTTTAGGATTTAGGGTTTCGGATTTAGGGTTAGAGTTTGGGGCAAAGGGTTTGGAGGTCAGGAGTTTTGACGGGAAAGGGGATTGGGATGTCCTTGCATGAGTGTGCGGGTCTGGGGTTTCCCTACCGCGACCCAGGAATACCTTGAGGAGGGACCTAAACCCTAAACCCTAAACCCTAAACCCCAAACCCTAAACCCCTAAAACCCCACAGTAAACCCTTTACCCTAAACCTTGAAGAGGGGGGCCGGAGGTCGAACTCAAGAACCCAGGCAAAACCCCAGAGGCCCCGAACCCCAGAGGCCCCGGAACACTAAAGACGGGGGGTCCCCTAAACCCCACTTGTTAGGGTTTAGGGTTTAGGGTTTAGGGTTTAGGGTTTAGGGTTTAGGGTTTAGGGTTTAGGGTTTAGGGTTTAGGGTTTAACCCACTTATAAGCCCCTTAAGTGCCCTAACTATATTATAAGTACAGTTAGAAGTGGTTAATAAGCACCATGAACCTCAAAGCAGCCCTAGACCCTGAACCTCTAGCGCCTAGACGCACCCTAATACAGATGCCAAAAAAAGGAGCTGGAACCGGAACCCCGCCCTCCCCGCCCTCCCCCCCCCCCCCCCCTCATATCTATCGGATTGCAAAAGACGTTCGTGCAGGCTTAGGGTTTAGGGCTTAGGGTTTAGGGTTTAGGGTTTAGGGTTTAGGGTTTCGGGTTTAGGGGGGTTTAGGGTTTAGGGTTTAGGGCCATAAGGTACGTGGCCTAGGGTTTATCGATTGAGTAAACTTTAGATTCGTTATTCATGCTCTGGGATTCTCTGGGTGGGTTTCACAACCACACTGCTTGACTTTTGAATGCCTGGACTTGAGATGCTGAACACTAAGCCCTATAGCCCCAAACCCTATAGCCCTAAACCCTAAACCCTAAACCCAGGCAGCCGCGTCACTTCAGCGTGAGGTCGACGCCATGGCTCGGGGCATCCAGGGTCACTGGGTCGACGTAGCCTGGCTTGCGGTTTAGGGTTTAGGGTTTAGGGTTTAGGGTTTTGGTTTTGGGGTTTAGGGTTTAGGGTTTAGGGTTTAATGGAAGAGCCTAAATATGTGCCACTATCATCCCCTCGTCGTCCCTATGGAAAACAGGATATGATTGACCTAACCCAGTAATCTCCTACTACCCAGAGACCCAATTACCCTCAACTAGGACATGCTCTTTGGAGGGCCCTAAACCCTAAACCCTAAACCCTAAACCCTAAACCCTAAACCCTAAACCCTGAACACTCAAACAAAGTTACATGGTCCCTTAGTAAGTATGGGCCCTGGGGCTTGGTTATGGGTACATACGGGGCGTTTAAGGGTTTAGGGTTTAGGGTTTGGGGTTTGGGGTTTATTAGGGTTTAGGGTTCCCCAATTAAGGGACCATGTAGCCACCCCCAAGAGTAATTACTAGGTCCCAGTCACCTAGGGGAACAATCGGGTGGCAGTGCTTGAACCTAAATTACGTGAACAAATGGGCAATAAGTCAGGGATGTTGCTCAGTCCGTATTCGCGGTGTATCAAGGGCTCTTTGGGAACAACAAAGCTGCAACACAACCCCCCCCCCCCCGCCCAAACTAAGTCTTCCCCAAATGCCCTAAACCCGAAGCCCTCAACCCAAAACAAAAGGGGTTCAGGTGCAGGATTCCAAGATTCAGGCTTTAGGGGTGCAGGGTTACGCTACTGTGGAGTAGACCTGAAAAAAAGTATATACTTTTTAGGTATTAAGTAGCTATAATAGGAACCCAGAACCAACAAAAAGCATTAAAGTGCAGTACTCGGAAACCCAGGTTAGCTTCGGGTTGAGGGCTCCAAGTTTCGAGTCTTTCCCTTCCGAGTCTTGCCAGGTAGCCCCACTCGATCTTGAAGCCGCTGATGAGGTTGCCATCCACTTCCTGCTGGGCAGTGGGAGCTTCCCTACACCCTAAACCCTAAACCCTAAACCCTAAACCCTAAACCCTAAACCCTAAACCCTAGGGGCTAGGGCTTGGAGATTTCGGAGGGTATTGGTGAGAGGGAAGTCGATGAGAAGACTCGAGAGGTCTTCGGCAGGGTCTTGACGCCCATGCCATCCCAACGAGTTTTCGGGTTTATCGGGTGCCTTAAAAGTTATTACAGGGTAAAGGGTTTAGGATTTCGGATTTAGGGTTCAGAGTTTAGGGTTTGGAGTTTAGGGTTTAGGGTTAGGGATGTACGGCTAAAGCTTGCTGCAAAAATCACTGCAGGTGTCTCACAAGTCACTGCATCGGGCTGCCTCGATGAGTTTGATGCTGTCCGTCTCGCACTTCACCTTCATCTTCTCAATGATCTTGTTCTTCTGCTCCTCCGAGAGACCTTTGGTTTAGGGTTTAGGGTTTGGGGCTTGGGGTTTAGGGTTTAGGGTTGAGGGTAGTTTGCAAGGTTACGCCCAAACGCAAGCCCCCATCGGGCAAACGCACACACCTAAACTCCCTAATCCCTGCACCCCTCAAACCCTAAACCCGAAACCCTATAAACCCTAGACTTGCTCAACAGGTACCTAAGTAGGGTTGTAAGTATAGCTACTATACCTAATATAATCCAACTTATAACTACGCATGAACCTTCAAGTGGTAGCCCTAAACCCTAAACCCTAAACCCCAAACCCTAGATCCTCAACCCTAAAGGGTGGCATGCTTGCGCCAGGCCACGCACGGCAGAAGTGACCTTCACCGGGGCCACGGATTCCTCTCTTGCATGGCAGGTTTCCCCCTAAACCCTAAACCCTGAACCCTAAACCCTAAACCCTAAACCCCTGAAACTCCAATACCACTTCATTAAGGGATTTTCCTTAAAATTGTCTTAGGGTTTTCTTGCAATATTCCTTATCATTCAAGAGTATTGGAGTCTCTGGGTAGGGTTCAGGGTTTGTGAGATTAGAGTGTTAGGGTCTTTGGGTTTAGGGCATAGGGTTCAGGATTTGTGGTTTTGGCTTTGGGGTTCCAAGCCCAATACCCCTTATTGAAGCAATATACCTTAAATCATACTAAGGCTCCCTTTAGTTTAAGGTTTAGGGTGTACGGTTTAGGGTTAACCCTAAACCCTATACCCGAATCAGGAGTCCGTGAAGTATGCGCTCTGCACGTACTCGAGGCAGATGGCCTTCAATCCTCTGAGGCGCATCTTCCTCGGAACGCCGCAGAAGGGGCATCGGTCTAGGGTTTAGGGTTTAAGGCTTGGGGTTCAGGGTTTAGGGTTTAGGGTTTAGGGTCGGGTCCCACATAAGATCCTCTGCAAAGGCAGCGCCTAGCCAGTTATTATGACATTCCACGGAGACGAGATGCCCTGTTGGTTAGTAGGGAATGGGGGAATAAGGTACCCTATATCATCCCTTAAAGGGCATATATAGGGCCCTAAATAATCCTTTGAAGGTATATGTACAAGGCCCTATATCATCCCGTAAAGGGTATAGATCGAGGTACCCTATATAACCCCTTAAAGGGCATATACAGGGCCGTAACTCCCTACTAACCAATAGAAAGTGTAAGGAAAAGACCTTGACACAGAATGCGGATCCCAATCTAGTTGAAGATATCCAAATTTATGCCCGAAGTCTCAAACCCTAAGTCCTCAAACCAAAACCCTGAACCCTACACCCTAGTCCTCAATCAATGGGTTAAGTTAACTCTCTCGGGTATAAACCCTAAACCCTAAACCCTAAAACCTAAACCCTAAACCCTAAACCCTAAACCCTAAACCCCTAGGTCCCTAAAAGAGGGAAGATAAGGATGACACGGCGCCCTAAGCCCTCCCAGAACAATCTCTGCGGAGATCCCTGCATCTTTCCTAACATGCAGGGTTTAGGGTTTAGGGTTTAGGGTTTAGGGTTTAGGGTTTAGGGTTTAGGGTTTAGGGTTTAGGGTTTAGGGTTTAGGGTTAGTTTAGGGTTGAGGGCTTAACCCTTCAGGTTTAGGGTGAGACTTAGGGTTTAGGGCTAAGGGCTTTAGGTTTTGAGGTTTAGGGTTTAGGGCTTAGGGGTTTGAGGTTTAGGGCTTTAGGGTTTGAGGTTTAAGGTTCAGGGATGGCTTAGGGTTTAGGGTTTAGGGTTTAGGGCTCAGGTTTGAGGTTTTGGCTTTACGTTTCACGACGCCAAAAGCTATATAACAGGTAACAGGTAACACTAGAAAAGGATCCTGACACCTCAAACAACAAGATCCAATAGGGGATGCTTATCATGCATGATTTGCAACCTCTCTAAGCCCCACCCTGGGGCTGGGGCTAGGGTTTAGGGTTTAGGGTTTCTTTAGGGTTTAGGGTTTAGGGTTTAGGGTTTAGGGCTTAGGTCAAAGGATTCGATGGCTGTAGGGCCCGCTCTGCGTCGTAGGGTTCAGGGCTAATGGTCCAAACTTTTTAGGGAAACCTTAAACCCTAAACCTTAAATCCTAAAAACACCACCGGCGCTGTTCAAAGCCCTGCACTTCACCAACATTGCCACCACGAGGCTTGGCCAGGAAGCGGATGAACTTTGGCACCACCTAAGAGGGGTTTAGGGTTTAGGGCTTGGGGTTTGGGATTTGGGGCTTAGGGTTTAGAATTGCAAAGGCCCTACATTAAGCTAGGTGTGCCAATTCTCCCCTCCTACAAACTACTTGCCTCAAAAGTTTAGGGTTTAGGGTTGAGGGGGAGCAATGAGTAGGGCCACAAGTATCCCAAGTAGGGTCATCACCTATAACCCTACCTATGGCTACCCATGAACCTCCAAGTAGTTCCCTAAGCCCTAAAAAGACCTAAGCACTAAGCCCTAAGCCCTGAGCCCTAAGCCCGAAACACTAAACCCTGAGCCCCCAACCCTAAGCCCTCAGCCCTGAACCCTAAACCCTAAGCCCTAAGCCCTAAACCCCTAAACCCTGAGCCCTAACCCGACAACCCAAAAGCCTAAACCCTATAAACCCTAAAGCCTAAAGTGGGCTTTTTCGGTGCATCTACTGAGCCCTAAGCCCTATAAACCCTATAAACCCTATAAACCCTATAAGCCCTATAAGCCCTATAAACCCTATAAACCCTATAAACCCTATAAACCCTAAACCCTCTAAGCCCTCTAAACCCTCTAAACCCTCTAAACCCCATAAACCCTATAAACCCCTGTAAACCCTAGAAACCCTAAAAAACCCTATAAACCCTAAAAATACCCTATAAACCCCATACACCTTATAAACCCTAAAGCTTCTAAACCCTAAACCCTAAACCCTCTAAACCCTCTAAACCCTGTAAACCCTAAAAACCCTATAAACCCTATAAACCCAATAAACCCCATAAACCCTAAAAACCCTTTAAACCCTATAAACCCCATAAACCCTACAAACCCTAACAAAAACCATCTAAACCCTCTAAACCCTGTAAACCCTAAAACCCCATAAACCCTGAACCCTAAACCCTAAACCCTAAAGTGCTTAGGCCGCCGCCGAGGACTTCAACGGCTTGACCATGTCGATGATCTTGTCGGCGCGCTGCACTTCCGTGAGGTTGAAGTCCTTGGCTTAGGGTTTAGGGTTGAGGGTTTAGGGTTTAGGGTTTAGGGTTTAGGGTTTAGGGTTCAGGAAAATATGCTTAGAAACTAAAGTATTAAGTTCAAAGGATAGAATAGTTCAAAATGGAATAATAAGGGTTTAGGGTTCCGGGTCCTGGTTTTGGATTTCGGGCTCAGGGTTCAGGGCTCGGGTGTAGGGTTCAGGGCTTAAGGTTTCGGGTTTAGGGTTTCGGGTTTCAGGGTTTAAGATATCGGGTTTAAGGGCTACTAGGTTCATGGGTAGTGCTACGTACGTCGGGTTATGAGTATGGTAGTGATACTTATAACCCTATTCCGGGTACTTAGAATCCCTACCTGTGACTAGCCATGAACCTCGAAGGAAACTCCAATGTAAGGTTCAGGGAGTTGGGAGTCAAAAGGACGCGACTTCAACCAAACCCTTGGCCCTAAGCAAACCCTAAACTAGGGATGCCCCCTCTTATACTAACAGTCCTTAGTAAAGATTATAGTCCCTTGAAGCCTAAACAATACGGCATCGTCGCCTTCAAGCTTAGAAGAAGGCATGCCAAAACAGAAGGAAGCGCTCCTACTTAGTTCCCCCGATTATAATCCCTAATAAGCACTGTTAGCATAAGGGGGAGCATCCCAACCCAAAACCAAAAACCTCCAAAGCAGATCCACGATTTAGATCTGCACCCTAACCCCTAACTAACCCCTAGCGCCTAACCCCCAACCCCTAACCCCTAAACCCTAAAACCCTCGCCCGGTGACGTTCTGGACCAAGCTCAGCTCCTCGAAAATGGCCTTTGGTCCAGAGGTTGGAGGCAAGGATTCTACTGATTCTTAGGGATTCTGGCGATTTTTCCGGTTTAGGGTTTGGGTTTAGGGTTTAGGGAGAGTTCCTTTCGGGCTTGTCGGGTTGTAGGGGGTTGGAGGAGTTCTTTAGGGCTTGACAGCGACGACAACGGGCTCCGCGGACAGCGGAGTTACACCCAAAGAGCTCAGCAGCTTATGATGAAGGAGTATCTGTTAACCTACGTCAATGGTTTGTTCACCCTAAACCCTAAACCCAAAACCCTAAACCCTGAGAGCCCGGCCTCATCCTCGTAGAAGGCCTTGATCTTCAGAATGTCTCCCATCACGGCCGCGTCCTTACCGAGGCACTAGGGTTTAGGGTTTAGGGTTGATAGGGTTTAGGGTCCCTTCTTTTAGGGTTTAGGGTTGATAGGGTTTAGGGTCAAAGTCACCCATTCTTTTAGGGTTTAGGGTTTAGGGCTGATAGGGTTTAGGGTCAAAGTCACCCATGTTTTTTAGGGTTTAGGGTTTAGGGTTTAGGGCTGATAGGGTTTAGGGTCAAAATTCACCCCTTCTTTTTAGGGTTTAGGGTTTAAGGTTTAAGGTTTGCCCTCAACTTTGAAGCTTCTGCAATGCTCTCTACAACTACTATTTGCTTGAGACCCCCCTCCCAAACATGAAAGATATTCATCCCTATATGGCCCTGATCAGGAAGATCGTGTTCTTGGTTTTTTGGGTGGCTCTTGAGCGAGTAGTAGATAACGGCCATGATACACAAAGCAACGGTATAACCTGATGAATATAACCTTGAACCCTAAACCCTAAACCCTAAACCCTAAACCCTAAACCCTAAACCCTAAACCCTAAACCCTAAACCCTAAACCCTAAACCCTAAACCCTAAACCCTAAACCCTAGTCGGTTGGTTATCTGCGTGTGGAGCTTCAAAAGGGTGTTAGGAATTGAGCCCTCGAAGACCGAACAACAAATCCTTTGCGTCTCTATACTACACTAAGTTCATGGGTAGTTATAGGTGGGGTTTTCTAGGGTTTAGGGTTTAGGGTTTAGGGTTTAGGGTTTAGGGTTAGTACCTTAAACAGGGCTATATGTATAGATAAATCTTTTAACCCCTACGTACTTGTTACAACCCATGAACCCTAGACCCTACTTGGCTGCACTCAGGAGGGTAGCTATAAATTAAACTTTTAGCTGCCTTAATAAGAAACCCAATCAACCCAAAAAAGGTAAGGATCTAAAGTTACAGTAAAGTACCACAAAGCCTAAACCCTAAACCCTAAACCCTAAACTCTACTTGTTACTACCCATTGCCATGAACTCCTGAACCTCCAAGTGCCCTGGATCTGTCCTCCTTCTTGGCCATGCCCGCTTCTCGGAGCGCCTTGCCCAATGCCGAGTTGAGGACGCCCTAAAACCCTAAACCCTAAACCCCAAACCCTGAACCCCAAACCCTAAACCCTAAACCCCAAACCCTAAACCCCAAACCCTAAACCCTACACCCCAAACCCTAAACCCCAAACCCTAAACCCCAAACCCCAAACCCTAAACGCTATATTCCTTCATTCAGGGGTCTTGGGGCTCTCTTTGCGGAAGATGATCGGAGCCCTGTCCTTGGCGTAGGACACGGCCCGAAACCCTAGACCCTAACTAAACAGGCCGTAAACCCTAAACCCTAAACCCTAAACCCGAAACCCTAAACCCTAAACCCTAAAAAAACTCCGTCCTTGGCGTAGGACACAGCCGGGCCAAATGGCTTCAGGTAGGAGCCGTCCGCGTGGCGCTGGGTGAGGCTTCGCTGCTGGGCTGCCTCCCCGAGTCTGGGGTTGAGGGTTTGAGGGTTTGAGGGTTTGAGGGGTTGAGGGTTTGAGGGGTTGAGGGGTTTAGGGGTTTAGGGGTTTAGGGGTTTGGGGTTTAGGGGTTTGAGGGGTTTAGGGTTTGGGGGTTTAGGGGTTTAGGGGCTTAGGGGCTTAGGGGCTTAGGGGTTTAGGGGTTTAGGGGTTTAGGGGTTTAGGGGTTTAGGGGTTTAGGGGTTTAGGGGTTTAGGGGTTTAGGTATTTAGGGGTTTAGGGGTTTTGGGGCTTAGGGGCTCAGGGGTTTGGGGGTGTAGGGGTTTAGGGGTTTAGGGGTGTTCGTTCGAAACTCTGAGCGCTAGAAACCCCGAATCCGAGAACCTTAGGCGCCTTATAGAAGCCACAAGTGGTAGGGTTCAGTGGTAGGGTTCAGGGTTATGTTGGGGTTGCCTCTCCAATCTATGGCTGACTCCCCTTTTAAACTTACATAAACTCCTCCCTATTAAAACCACGCAAAACCGTGGGCCGGGTAAACACGGCGAAAACCAGCTTCGACGGTTCTGGAGGGGGGGGGGGCCCGCACGCTAAAAGCGGGCACAACGTTAAACCATCAATCCTTTAAACCCTAAACCCTCAACCCATTAAACCCTAAACCCTAAACCCTAAACCCCCCACTCCAACGGCCTCGCCCGTCTGCGCGGAGCGCCCGAACCCCGAGGAGAGGGAGGGAGTGAAGGCCATCTTCCCCATGAAGCACATCACCGCCACAGCCAGCACTGCCTGGAGTGGGAACTCCGGGGGCATTTTTTTGGGTTTAGGGTTTAGGGTTTGGGGTTTGGAGTTTGGGGTTTGGGATTTGGGGTTTGGGGTTTGGGGTTTAGGGTTTGGGGTTTAGGTCGTTGGGTGATTTTGGCGGTCTTGGTGGAACTTTTTTTTTTTTCTTTTTTGGGGGGGGGGGGGGTGGATCTTGGGTTTGGGAGGTTTTGGGGTGCTTCGGGTTTGCTATGCAAGGGCACTGCGGGTTGTGTGAGCGTCATAAAGAGCATACCGGGTATTCAGGAAACTGCCTACCTGAATGGGCCTAAAATCTGTTCACCACCCCGCCGCCGCAACCCCCCACATAGTAGGATTCCCTCATATTAAGGACCCCAAGAAACTACCCCTAATTTCGGAAACCCCCATATTGGCCTTATGAGGAAGAATGTTTGTATTTTCTTGGGGGGTCCAACCCTAAACCCTATACCCAAGACCCTAAACCCATGAACTTGTGGGAGGGGCTTAAGGATGTTTGGGTTTCGAGTTTTGGGGTGGGACTATGTTAGGGGTCTCTATTTTCCGTAAACCCCATCATCTAGGACCCTAAACCCTAAACCCTAAACCCTAAACCCTAAAACCCTAAACCCTAAACCCTAAGCCTAGGAATTATGCCGAAGGGACCACTCCCATGGTGCGTGCCATTGCGTCTGCTCGAAGGAATGAAATCTACAGCGATTTGGTTGCCTGGAAGCAATACGAGCTGAGACTCCTTGAGCAATAGCGGCTGTGGTTTAGGGTAGCACAAGGAAACTTGAAGCCAACCCTCAACCCTCAACCCTCAATCCTAAACCCTAAACCCTAAACCCTAAACCCTCAATCCTAAACTAGGAGCCCGAAACCCCCGAATCTCAGAATAAGAGGTTTCACCACCCTAAACCCTAAACCCTAAACCCTAAACCCTAAACCCTAAACCCTAAACCCTAAACCCTAAACCCTAAACCCTAAACCCTAAACCCCACAACTAGCCCACCGAAGCAAGGTGCGACTCTGGGGTTGAAGGTAAACCGAAGCGTTAGGACCGACTCAAAGAGACATCCCTATCCCTAGTCGCCCTAAACCCCCTACGCCCTAAACCCCCTACGCCCTAAACCCCAAACCCCAAACCCCAAACCCTAAACCCTAAACCCTAAACCCTAAACCCTACCCCGAAACCCTAAACCACCCCGGCCAGCTTAGTTGACTAGGCTCGCTTGATGCCAAAAAGATCCTCAGCAGCCCGATAAGCGGACATTTCCCGGCAGTTTAGGGCTTAGGGTTTCGGGTACCCAGCTGAAATTGAGGAGCCCGACATGTACCACGATGATTGGAGCTTGGGTGGGGGGGGCTTGTTATCACGGCATGTAGACCCTGAGCAGGTCACGAATCTCTCTCTCAGACTTAAAAACCCCGCGTGGCAAACATAAAGTCCCTAACCCGGCAAACCCTAAACCCTAAACTCCCCAACCCGAGGCCTCAAACCGAGAAAGCCCTCAAGTCTAACCCTAAACCCTAAACACTAAACCCTAAACCTTAAACCCGAAACCCTAAACCCTAAACCCTAAACGACCCTGCTGGCTGAGTTCAGGGCATCGCCCAGATGCATGCATCTCATCTCATCGGCGCCGAGCGATGCGACCAGGGCATCCTCGCACACTTTCATGTAGGGTTTAGGGTTTAGGGTTTAGGGTTTAGGGTTTAGGGTTTAGGGTTTAGGGTTTAGGGTTTAGGGTTTAGGGTTTAGGGTTTAAGGTTTAGGGTTTAGGGTTTAGGGTTTAGGGTTTAGGGTTTAAGGTTTAGGGTTTAGGGTTTAGGGTTGAGGCTTTGCTGCCTTGAACTGCCATCCCTCATAAGGGACCTTAGGGGCTCTTTATGGGGTTATTTCGGGGCTACTTAGGTATGCAGGAAGTATATAAGGTCATTCTATATACCCTAGACCCTGAACCCTAAACCCTAATAAGGGTCCCTGCTGGGGCTCCCAGCTTATACCCCTTGATATATTATCAAGTGACGGCTCGCCCCTTACACGAGACGCCATGAAGCCCTAAGAACACACCCTTCGGCAAACCCTAAACAGCAGCAATGGCTTTGGGCTTTGGGGTTTGGGGTTACGCTAAACCCTAAACCCTAAACCCTAAACCCTTAGGGTTCTACACCGATCTGAACAGCCTGTGCCGCTTCCACTTCGGCGCTTTCCACGCTCCTCGGCAGCAAAGGTTTAGGACTTAGGGTGATTTGGAGGGTGTACCTTCCAAAACCTACTTTTTGGCAGGTTACCTAGATAGCCTACATAGAATGGAGGCCGGTAGGGGTTAGGGTTTAAGGCAACAATGGCGCTAAGCACAGAGGCATCACGAACGAAGAAGGCAAACAGTAGGGGACGACCCATCCATGACGCATATAATACTATGGCCATGAGTAACTCAGGAAAACGGGGGGTTTTTTTGGTTTAACGGGGTTGATAAGGGAACCTAAGCGCCCCCCAAAAAGGGAGACTCTGGGTCCTAGAATATGTTCCATTGGAAAATGTGCGTTTCTTCTCTTCTCTCTCCCTAAACCCTTTCCAAACCCTAAACCCTAAACCCTAAATTTCGGTCCGCCCTTCCCCCCCCCCCCCCCCCCCCCCCGAACCTCGAACCTTTCAGACGCCGCCAAGCAGACCTGGTTTAGGGTTTAGGGTTTAAGGTTAAGGGAACACGCATTTTGGCTAGTGTAAGCTTTGAACATGCAGGGATAATGAGGAGACAACATCAGTAATCGCTTAGGAGACAACAGAGGTAGTGGCTTAGGATCCTGCCTTAACAATACTCCCCTTAGAACCTCAAAAAATATTTTAAATATCCTCTTGGGCTTTATATTTTAAAAAAACTAAAGAATAATTCCCAAGGGGGATCCTGCATTGAAGTCCTGACACCTCCAGCCCAAGGCACATGATCGGCTTTGAGAGCTGGACGGGGGACATGGCAGCTTTGAAGAAGGGGCGCGCAGCCTTCACGGGGGCTGGTGGTAGGGTTTAGGGTTTAGGGTCTAGGGTCTAGGGTCTAGGGTCTAGGGTCTAGGGTTTAGGGTTTAGGGTTTAGGGTTTAGGGTTTAGGGCTTAGGGTTTAGGGCTTAGGGTTTAAGGTTTAGGGCTTAGGGTTGTAGGGCCTAGGTGTTAAGGCCTGTCACCATATGTTTTTTCAGTGGCATCCCATTGCCATTTTGGGGTTGGCAACTTTCGAAAAAGAGAACCTTCATCCCCAAAGGGGCAAAAGGATACCACTGAGCTACCAATGCAGGTTTTGGGATGACGCCCGTAAACCCTAAACCCTAAACCCTAAACCCTATCCCTGTGAGCATGAGCTCTGGCTCAGCTTTTGCCCCATAAGCTCCGCTACTTCACTCCAGCATGTGTGGGGGTTTGCGATAATAAGGAGTACCCTTTTGGGGGATTCCTATAATAAGGGTTTAGGGTTTGGGATTTAGGATTTAAGGGTTATAGAACTTTGGGGTATTTTAGGGGGACCCTATGTCGGGAAATACCCGTGTAGAGCCTGCGCAAAGAAGGACTGCAAAGCATCACCTGGGCTCAACCCATGGCTTGATCTCAGACAAACTGCAACTTGCACTGCGCATCCCTGCATCATCATCCCCACCCTGATGTAGGGGCCTTAATAATTGAATAGGGTTTTGGGGGCTATTGCAATACAACTATAGGGATACCGTTAGTATTTTTCCGACCCCCCCTATAAAGAACCTTGAACCCTGGAAGCCTTAAGCAAGGGCTCCTCGACAAGAAAACCACGCCAGCCACATGCAGCCGAGATGGCTGGGCGTCGACCCTACCTTTCGGAGAAGCGCCGCGCAGGCTGTGGCATGCGCTGTGGCCGGCCACCTGAAAACCAAGGCCCCCTTTTTCCCGGTTAATGGTTTAGGGCTCGTTCGCCCCTTAGCATCGTACTGCAAAATGCCCTGTTTACAGTTTAGCGTTCCATGTGGAGTAAGTTGTGTGTATATGCACGTATTACTATAAGGACAAAGCCATTTTCTGACTGAGGAGACCATCGTTTCAGCGAAAAACTCGAGACTCGGGGTACCAGCCAGCTGAACTGTGTCAAACAACTCGAGAGACATGGCCACTTCTCGAAAAGATTCCTTATTAGAAGGCGTCCCCTCTTATTTAGGGTACCCAAAATTGGACCATATTTTAGAGAACTGACCACATGGCCGTATTGATACTGCCGAGATCTCAAGAACATCTGGATGCGACAAACAAGCCCAGCACAAAGGACGAGCATCGGATCGAAGTCCCGATCTTATGAACTCCTAAACAACAAACCCTCAAAACATCCCAAGACACCCCTGTGGCAAGCCATGGCGTCTCAAGAATGTGCGTTTTGCTGCGGCATGGCCCCTTCAATTCACGGCGGACGCCAGCAGCCTAGCTTAGACAGATCAGCTAAACTGGCCCGGTTAACCTCTCTGCCGAACAAAACGCTACTCCAGCATGCGAGAACGCAAGATATCCCAAAGGCCCAGCCAGTCACTAGACTGCTTCTAGGAAGAGACCGGGGTGTTCTTTAAAAACCCAAAACCCTAAACCTTAAACCCTAAACCCTTTTCATCCAAGCGACCACGGTGGACAAGAACCATTCGCTGGCGGGGCTGTCCTGGGTCGCGGGACAAGGGCAAACATGGTCACTTCTCTAAGTTAGGCTTCCATTTGGGGGGGGGGGGGGGGGTAGGGTTTAGGGTTTTGGGTCTAGGGCTTAGGGTTAGAGTTTAGGGTTAGGGTTTAGGGTTTAGGGTTTCGGGTTTAGGGTTGAGGGTTTGGGGTTTAGGGTTTAGGGCTTAGGGTTTAGGGTTTAACCCCGAACCCTAAACCCTAAACCCCAAACCCTAAATCCTTCTTCTCGACATCTGGGCAGGCGGCTCTAGCCCTAAACCCTTAACCCTTAACCCTAAACCCCAAATCCTAAACCCTCAACCCAGCTGGGCAGGGGGCTCCAGCCATGACAGCATGCCTTGAAGATCTGCCAGGCGCCGTGCGCTTGGCGCGGTTGGCGCCTTTCCCCCATGCTAGGGTTCAGGATTTAGGATTTAGGGTTTAGGGTTCAGGGTTCAGGATTCAGGGTTTAGTGTTCAGGGTTCAGGGTTCAGGGTGTAGGGTTGAGGGTTGAGGGTTTAGGGGTTTACTTGGAGGCTCATGGGTAGCTATAAGTAGGGTTGCAAGTATGGCAGCTATATTCATACCCCAATTTGGGATACTCATATTATCCCTACTTCTAGTCACACGTGAACCTCCAACTAGGGTCAGGAAACTGGCACAAGCTACAGGCACCTTGGCAAGAGGAAGGGAGAAAACAAATGGCTGGTCCCAGCAACAGTGGCCTCTCGACGAGTGATGCAAGCCGTGGTGTTGATGTGAGGGTGGTGCTAGAACGGGGTTTATTGGCATATTCCTCCTTATACTAACAGTCCAAAAAAGGGATTCGAGTACCTCCTGTTATATTCCCTATTAAGGACTGTTTCTAGAAGTGGCAACATCCCAAATGGTTTGGGTTAGTGCGTCCTTTGTGGCGTGTCTTTCTGTACGGTTTACCGGATCCTAGGGTAGTTTCCATTCAACCTTGTTGTCCAGTAATCTGGGGGAATTAAAGGTTAACCTTTGGGATGATAAGGGGATCATATTACCCCAAAAAAGGATAAAGGTTACCTACTCTACTGCTCCTAGGTCAAATGATACAAACCCTGGACCCTAAATCCTCAACCCTGAACCCTCAACCCGCAAACCCAACCCCACCACCACTCCCCCCCCCCCCCGGCAAAATACAAATCATCCCAAGGGAGCCTCGCTCCATGGGCCTGCGCCGCGCACCACCTCGCCCTGGGAAGGGTTAGTGGGCTTAGGTTTGCTTTAGGGCTTTAGGGTTGAGGGCTCAGGGCTTTTGTTTCAAAAGGTTTGGGGGCAATCTTGTAGGGCTTGCCCTAAGCCCCGAAAGACCTTATAAAGTCCTAAAGGTCTGAATACGTGTTGTTGACCTGGACGCCCCAAGTACCCTTTCGGATACCCTAAACTATCCCCATGAAGGTCCACTTCACGCGCCTGCTAAGGGGTACTTGGGGGGGTCTGTCGAACCCATGCGAATTCTGACCATAGGTACCCTGGGAACCTCTGTAAGAAGGGTTTTGGGGTTAAGGACATAGGGCCATCACTTGTGCAAAATGGTTCTAGCCCTAAACCCTAAACCCTAAACCCTAAAACTTTTTAGAAGAACAAGGCGCCACTGTGGTCCCAGATGGAGCTGGGAACTTTGTCCACAAAGCGGAAGCCACAGGCGCGGACATCGAGATTCCTGGCACCCAGAGCTCAGCTAAGTGAATCTCGCTTTAGGGTTTAGGGTTTAGGGTTTAGGCTTTAGGGTTTAGGGTTCCTTCTAGGGCTTTATTTCTGGGCTCAGGGTTGACTGTGTCGAGTGCTAAAGCTAGCAGCGACCGCACAAGTATGAGTCGCGAGCAACTCGCGATCATCAATGTACAGTCTGCATCTGATCTGCGACATGGGAGAGCAAGTCACAGACCCTTCCACGATTCCTGGCACCGCTACTGTTCAATTCCCAGGTTGTAACACGTCCCTGTGAATCCTAGTTAAAACATAGTAGAGCCCAGCGAGCCCAATACCCCTTATTTAAGGCACACATATATATATATATATGTACACATACATATATATACACATATATATATATATACTCGTTTCTTATAGGATAATGCGCTCTCCAGGAAATTGGCTGGCACTTGTCGTTCATGCGCCTTTGCGCTTCAGCACGTGGGCAGTGGAGGCTGCAACCAGGGTGGCCATGAACGCCGTGCCACGAAGCCTCGGGCAACCAACATACAAGTGTCGTACGACACTGTGGGAATCCCTCCCCCCTATCACCCCGTGCTATGAGCTGTTTGCGGCAAGCGGTCATCATCAGCAACCCATCGAGACGGGTGCTCGCCACACGAAACCTAGTTCATGGTTGGGATAGCATATAAAAACTCAAATGTCCATTCCTCATTGTGCTAAGTACCCTTAAACATGTAAAATGCTCCCCCCACTATGACAAAGACACCTGGTGAACAAAAAGAGTTCGGATTGGGGCGAGTCAAGTCCGCTGAACAACTCGAGGAGTCCGGAGCGCGTCATGGGGGGTGTCATACTTAATGCCTTACTGACAAGTAGGTTTAGGGTTTAGGGTTCAGGGTTTAGGGTTTTGGGTTTAGGGTTAAGTGGAGGCCTTACTGACAAGTACCCATGAGCCTCCAAGTGGAGTGTTGCACAGCGTTTTGGCTTCCTGAACCCTCAACCCCTAGCTTGCACTGCCTTTGCAAGGTATAGCTGTCATGAGCTGGAGTTTCTTCAGGTTTAGGGCTTAGCTCATGAGGCATTGTAGCCGAAAGAAAAATCAACCACATGTAAGGGTTTGCAAAGCAGAGACTCTTTTGGTACCAGATTCATTAAAACCAACACGGACATGTAGGGTTCAGGGTTCAGGGCTTAATGTTTAGGGTAACCTGGACAATTCTGCATCTGAGCGGCGGGAAGGGATCGGTTGGATGGAGTGGCTGCCAAGAGGTGTAGGCAACGTGGCCTGTTGTCTCGATTGAGCGTCTGCGGAGTTTACGGTTTTAGGGCGTCGAGATTCTGCGTCCTGTGATTGCCACGAACTGTCACTAGCTGCATAGAGGACCTAGACCATCGTCCTAGGAGCTGCTTTGTGTGCTTGTTTCCTGCCGACGGGAGAAAGAAAAAGAGTCCTGTTCGGCCTGACACACACATTGGCAGAAAGCACAGTGAGCGAGAAGGAGATACGCAACGGGAGACAGAGAGTCAGGCAAAAAAGATACGGAGATACAGAAATCGACACCAACGTCAAACTCGCCTCAAGCTGACATCATTGTCTCATGCTCTATCTAACATATATCTATCGATCTACATATATATATATATATATATTCATATATATATACACATATACTCATATATATATATATATATATATATATATATTCATACTTTATCTATATATATATATAGCCAGCATTGCTTTCATGTAACATGAGAAGATGCCCTGTTGCGTCCATGAACTCCATCTAGGGTTTAGGGTCTAGGGTTTAGGGTTTAGGGTGTAGGGTTTAGGGGTTAGGGTCTAGGCACATGGTCTCAGCTCAGAATTCCAGTAAGGTCCAGGCCAAATGCCAAGTTGAGAACCGCGGATCCATCACGGCTGACTCTGGCAACTTGGATGCCTCCGGGCGGGTTTAGGGTTTAGGGTTTAGGGTTTAGGGTTTAGGGTTTAGGGTGATGTCCAGTCACACTCTGTCTCCAAGAACCGAAATCCCTATCATTGACCCTCTGCAAGGTATGGTTTTCATTGAATCGTGTTTTAGATGTTTGCTTAGCAGCCCTAAACCCTAGGCCCTAAACCCTAAACCCTAAAAGAGTCAATCAGTATACTCAGTAGACTCGGGCTGAAAGAAACAACCTCGGATTCGGAGTTCAGCTGTTGCTGTCATGCAGTTTTTCCGTGGGGGATTCGGGTACGCAGGGACTCCAATACCCCTGACTGGAAGATTATTCCCTAAAGTTATTACCAGGGTTCCATAGATGGTTTAGGGAATATTCCTAAATTAAGGTGTACTGGAGTCTCTGGGTAGGCCTCCGGATGGAGCTCAGTGACAAGCTCCCATCCTTGAGCGCTTTTTGAATATCGGACATTCGAGGTTCGTATTACGCTCAGGGTTGAGGGTGTAAACCGCGGCCAGCCATGCCTCTGCCGCCCGGCCCCCCCCCCCCAACCAAACAAACAGACCTAACAAGAAAAACTCCCCATAGTAAACTACAAACATAGGATGCGGGGAACATTTCATACTAGGGGCTAGAAAGTGCTTCAGCATCAGGGGCGGAGGAAATTACAAAGCCGCAACACCCTCAACCCTGCAAACTATAAAACCTAAACCCGAAACTTAAACCCTGAACCCTAAACTCTAAACCTAAACCCTATAAGCCAAAAACCAAGGTGGTGCGTTTGCATGGGTCTTTTCGCCGCGCGTGGCAGCGGGGCCATCGACCAGGATGATCCCTCGTCCTGAAGTCGGAAAGGTTAGGGTTTGGGGTTTAGGGTTTAGGGGTTTAGGGTTCAGGGTTTAGGGTTTGGGGTTTGGGGTTTGGGGTTTAGGGTTTAGGGGTTTAGAGTTTTAGGGTTTAGGGGTTTAGGGGGTTAG